>CAUOFW020001321.1:0-106639 GCA_963454935.2 Ilex paraguariensis
TCGTTTTTGCTCTCAACCCTAACTTTGAGAAATATGAATTTTTTCTCTATAGTCATCAATCTGGCATTTGAAAACTTAGTGGTTTGTGTTGAGTAATAAATGATGTTGTGGTGATCTCTTGTATTTCCTAATTGTTTATTGAAATTGCCTCTAATGGATTTGTGGATCTTTGGAAATTGCTTGTAAATTGAGATTTATGGAATCCTTGGTTATGTGTGACGATTGTTGGGATGATGTGATCTTGTATGGTTGTGGAATGAACATGGATGAGAGGTTCCTTGTAAGGATGCTCATTCCATCTCAAGAGGTTCCTTGTAAGGATGCTTGAGAAACCAAATCTTGAGGGTGAGAGGTTCCTTGTAAGGATGCTCACACCAAAAGAGGACAGTATGTGATTTTCTCAAGAGGTTCCTTGTAAGGATGCTTGAGAAACCAAATCTTGAGGGTGAGAGGTTCCTTGTAAGGATGCTCCCGTTAGAGAGGACAATATGATATCATGTGTGGGAAATGATTTATATTTTGGCAATGGATGTTTATTAGCACTTGGTTGAAATTGCTCCTTTCTATTACTATTACTTAAACTTGAGATTCGTTGAAAAATGCACCCGTTTCATTTCAAATTATGTATCTATGCTATGTGAAAATGAGACCGACCCTTTTATATATTTTATAAACCTTGTATGAGTTGAGAGGATTTTGCTACAGAGCTTCGTGCTCACCCCTACAAATAACATTTCAGATTTCACACTTGAGGAGGAGTGAGGAGTTAGAGCCGGGAGGGCCCGCCCATTGGGAGACTCCGCTTGAAGGGAATGTGGATCCCGAGGTGGACGCTTAGAGCGACACTTTTATTTGTTCTAGACTAGATTATACTTAGAATATCCTTTTGAGAGTCTAGTTTTTTTTTTTGTTATTTTCGCTGCGTTATATTATTACATTGTGGAGATGTAAAGGCAAGATTGGACCTATTCTTTTGGGATGATAGTGTGGATATGACATATGATGAATGAAAGTTTATTTTATGATGGATAAATAGACCCGGTGTGGTCAATAGTTATGCATATGTGGACCCGGTGTGGTCAATTGTAATATAATTGTACAGGTTGTGTTTTGGGTAAAGCTCCCCGTACAAAGGAGACTCTGCCCAAATTTTGTTAAAATATGAATGGTTGATGAATGAACTTTCGTCGTGATGAATTTACGTAATGCTCTCATGGGGTGAATGGTTTTTAGAATGTAATGTCACCCAAGGGGGTTTTTGGCGTTACAAATTTGGTATCAGAGCTTAGGCTTTAGGTCTTACATGGGAGCTGTAGGTATGGATTACCACTAGAAAGGCAGGATTAGGTTGAACAAAATTGTTGATCTATGTTTTATATAAATCTTAGGCTTTAAATTAAAGCAATAATTAGGATGTCTTGTACCTCAATGAAATTAAATTGTGAATTGATGTGCAGGATGGATGGAGGACGAGGACGAGGACGTGGACGTGGGCGTGGTCGTGGAGGTCAAGCAAATCCACCACCACCACCACCTCCCGATGCCATGAATGGCATCTATCAATGCTTGAAGGAGCTCACCACTTTGGTACAAAACCAGAATGGGAACAACAACCATAATGGTGGAGCTCAACCACTAGCGCAAGTACCCGGAATTGGAAATGGAGATCGAAGGATGGTGGTTCTTCGAGAATTTCTGAGACAACATCCACCCACCTTCCAAGGGAGCTCTAACCCTTTGGATGCGGACAAGTGGATACGCAGAGTGAAGAAGGTATGTGACGGCATGGGAGTTGCCGAAGATTTGAGGGTTGGCTTGGCGACCTATTTGTTAGAGGGGGAGGGACCATTGGTGGGATTCGGTCAAGAGACGGAGGAACACTGATGCACTCACTTGGGAGGAGTTCGACCAAATATTTCAGGACAAGTACTTTCCTGAATCAGTCAGAGATCGAATGAAGGCTGACTTTCTTGCTCTACGACAGGGTAGCACGACGGTGGCCGAGTACGAAAGGAGGTTTGACGAGCTCTCCCGTTATGCTACAGGATTTATATCTACGGAGGCCGACAGGGCTAAGCGATTTGAGCAGGGACTGAGGCCGGTCATCCGGGAGAAGTTGGTGGCTCTCAAGATTAGGGAGTATGGGGACTTGGTGGACAGAGCTGCACTGGTAGAGAGAGACATAGAGGATAGCCAGCGACGACAGGGCTTCTTGAGAGGAGGTCCAATCCGGACGGGTGCTAGCACTAGTGGGGCACAGAGACCGACACCATACCGTCGCCCAGACCCGACAGGTGGACAGCGACTTTTGACAGCCCGAGGAGAGGGAGACACTCAGACTAGAGCTGGTATTATCCCACGATCTTGCTTTGCATGCGGAGGTGTGGGACATATTCGGATGCATTGCCCAGTTTTTCCACCTCAGGGGCCTATCCAGACCGCAAGACAAGTACCAGCAGCCCACCACCACCACCGAGGCCTGCACCGCATCGACCGATACAAACTCAAGCCCCGGCGGCACCAACCAAGGGCGAGTATTTGCTTTGACTCAGCCGGAGGAGGACATTGCCAATGCCGTTGTGGAAGGTATCATTCTTCTCTACAATTCCTGGGCCCGAATCTTATTTGATCCCGGTGCTACTCATTCTTTTATACGTACTGCATATGCTATGAATTTGGGATTGGGTTTCGAGAAGTTAGAACATGCTTTGACTGTTGACTTGCCTACGGGAGAACAATTGGGTACTAGCCGAGTCTGCAAGGGTTGTGTGCTTCGTATTGGGGAGCACGAATTGATTGTGGATTTGATTGCTTTAGAGATGAAGGGGTATGACGTGATTTTTGGGATGAACTTGTTATCCACTTTTCGTGCGGTACTGGATTGTTTCCGCAAGCGGATTACATTTCAATTGCCGGGAGGAGTAATTTTCAGTTTTGTGAATAACCGAGATTCTTTCCATCCATTTCCTACTACGGGTAGTAGATTCTTAAAAGCGAAAGCGGGAAGTCATTTGAGTTTCTTAGCTAGCTTGATGGGAGATAACATGGATAAACTCCATACGGATGTGGTGTTAATTGTATCGGAGTTTTCGGATGTTTTTCCTGAGGAATTACCTGGATTACCGCCACATAGGGAAATTGAGTTCAAGATCGATCTCTATCCGGGAACCGAACCCATATCCATTGCTCCCTACCGGATGGCACCTTTGGAGTTGAAGGAGCTAAGGAAGCAGTTGGATCAATTGTTGGCGATTGGGTTTATCCGTCTAAGCACTTCACCTTGGGGAGCCCCGGTCTCTTTGTGAAGAAAACGGATGAGACTCTACGGTTGTGCACGGATTACCGGAGGTTGAATCGGGTTACCGTGAAGAATAAGTATCCGTTGCCGAGAATTGATGACTTATTTGATCAGTTGGAGGTTCAAAGTATTACTCCAAGATTGATCTTCGCACGGGGTATCATCAGCTGCGAATTAAGGAGGAGGATATTCCTAAGACTGCTTTCCGTACCCGATATGGTCATTTCGAGTATACGGTGATGCCATTCGGATTGACTAATGCCCCCGCAGCCTTCATGGATTTGATGCACAGAGTCTTCCGGCCATACCTCGATCAATTTGTCATTGTGTTTATTGATGACATATTGATTTACTCACAGACTCAGGAGGAACATGCTCGTCATCTCTCTATTGTGCTACAAACATTGAGAGAACATAAGTTATATGCAAAGATGAGCAAGTGTGAGTTTTGGATGAAGGAAGTGAAGTTCCTTGGCCATGTTGTGTCCGAGCAAGGAGTAGCGGTTGATCCAGCAAAGATTGAGGCCGTGATGAAATGGGAACCACCGAAGAACGTGACAGAAGTACGGAGTTTCTTGGGGTTAGCGGCTATTATCGTAGGTTTGTGGAAGGGTTCTCCAAGATTGCGATGCCGATGACTCGCCTTACAAAGAAGGGGGAGAAATTTTTGTGGACTCAAGCGTGTGAACTAGCTTTTCGCACCTTGAAGGAGAAGTTGACGACTGCCCTATCCTCATTATTCCGAGTAGTGGGGAAGGCTACGATGTCTACACCGATGCTTCACTACGAGGATTGGGATGCGTTCTAATGCAAGGAGGGAAGGTAGTGGCTTATGGCTCGAGGCAACTCAAGGTGCACGAGCAGAATTATCCCACACACGACTTGGAGCTGGCTGCAGTGGTGTTTGCTCTTAAGTTGTGGAGATGTTATTTATACGGGGAGAAATTTCAAGTGTTTTCGGACCATAAAAGCCTCAAGTATATCTTCACACAGAAAGACTTGAATCTCCGGCAGAGAAGGTGGATAGTTGACACACTCAACTACCATCCAGGGAAGGCCAATGTAGTTGCCGACGCTCTTAGCAGGAAGTCTCGGGGTGAAATCAATTCTCTTGCGGTAAATAGGTGGAAAATGATTGATGCATTGGAGGAGTACGATCTATGGGTGGATGGACCGGAGTATCAATCATATCTATTCAACCTTGTAGCTCAACCGACGCTTCGACAACGGGTTGTGGAGTTGCAATGCCTGGATTCGGAACTCGATTTGATTAGAGCCCGATTGGAGAATGGGGAAGCGATGGGAGGATGGTCTTGGAAGAATGGAGAGTTGAGATATGGGGAGAAGCTATGTGTTCCCGATGATTCATCCCTAAAGGAGGAGATACTTGGGAGTGTCATCGCTCCAAGTTTGCTATCCACCCCGGTAGCACAAAGATGTATAGGGACATGAAGCGTCAATACTGGTGGAGGGGAATGAAGCGAGATGTAGCCAAGTATGTGGCAAAATGTGCGGTGTGCCAGCAGGTGAAGATTGAGCATCAAAGGCCAGGAGGAGTCCTACAGTCTTTGCCTATTCCAGAGTGGAAGTGGGATCACATCACCATGGACTTCGTGTCGGGTTTACCACGGACGTCGCGCAGGCATAATGCAGTGTGGGTCATTGTGGATAGACTCACCAAGTCCGCTCATTTCTTGGGTATGAAGACCACAGACTCATTAGAGACGTTGAGCAAGCTCTATATCTGTGAGATTGTTAGGTTGCACGGAGTTCCGCTCTCCATTGTGTCGGATCGTGATTCTCGGTTTGTGGCGCGATTTTGGCAAAGTCTACAACAAGCTATGGGGACAGAGTTACATTTCAGCACAACCTTTCATCCCCAAACGGATGGCCAATCCGAGAGGGTGATACAAATCGTGGAAGACATGTTACGAGCTTGCGCGTTGGACTTCAAGGGAAGTTGGAGTGACCATTTACCGTTGGTGGAATTTGCATACAACAACAGCTATCAGACCAGTATTGGAATGGCACCCTATGAGGCCTTGTATGGAAGACCATGTAGATCCCCGACGTGTTGGTTAGAAGCGGGCGAGAGTAGTTTGTTTGGGCCAGAAATTGTTCGAGAGACTACAGAGAAAATTCAACTCATCCGGGAGAGACTACGCACAGCACAGAGTAGACAGAAAAGCTACGCGGATCAAAGACGAAGACCATTAGAATTCAAAGAGGGGGACTATGTGTTTCTCAAAGTGTCGCCCCAGAAAGGAGTATTTAGATTCGGCAAGAAGGGAAAGTTAGCGCCAAGGTATACCGGGCCATTTGAAGTGATCAAAGTGGTGGGCAAGGCGGCATATCAGTTGCGGTTACCAGCTCAGTTATCGGGAGTACACGACGTATTCCATGTGTCCATGTTGAGGAAGTGTAAATCGGATGCAACGCCGGTTGTAGACTTAGAAGATATTGAAATTCAAGATGGAGCAACCTATGAAGAACAACCAGTGAAGATTCTCGACGCCAAGGAGAAAGTGCTTCGCAACAAAGTCATCAAATTGGTGAAAGTCTTGTGGCAACACCATGGAGTGGAAGAAGCTACATGGGAACCGGAGCTAAAAATGCGAGAGAAGTACCCACATTTGTTCGCTACTTGAGGTAAGTTTCGAGGACGAAACTTTCTTTAAGGGGGGTGGATTGTAACACCCCGCATTTTCTTTTATATATGTATATAGATATATAGTAAATAATTGTTGTAAAAATGGGGATATGTGTAGTGATGTGTGTTTGAATTTGGTAGAATGAAAAAGGGATGAACAGTGCACTGGCTGTAACATCAAGCTCGATTTCGACCTTGATGCAGTCCATATCTCTCAAAACTTAAAACATGAAATTTGTAGATCTCTCTCTTAGGATTCCATATCACCTTGAATCATCTCAATCGGAACTAGGAGGAAGGAGTTATGTCCATATTACGAAGTAGTGTCTACACTGTCCAAAAATCTGTCCGGCAGACTACCTTTCGCTAATTTCATCATAACTCTTTATTGGAAAGTCCGAATTGTGCACCGTTATTTTTGTTAGAACCCTAACTCGTATATCTTTCCAACCATATAGGTTACACCTCCTAGAAATACCTGAGTCAAATCAGTTTATTCTATGAAGTTGACCAAAAATCTGCACTATGGTGCTCCTTGGATAGTAAAGGGTTGTGCTTTCTTATTAGACCTTGAAGGTGTAAAACCCCATATGTTTACATTAATATATTAATGTACTTGTTTAGTGATTCTTCTATATGTAATGACTTAAGAATAAACCATATATATATTAAAATCGTAAGGATATCACCTATAGTAGTTCGAAGGAATAAAATAGAAATTTTAATGTTCCAAGTGTGAATTTATTTTAGTTTTGAAATAAATCATAAAAAGCAATGTTTTTAGGTTAAAATAACATTAAAAATAAATCCGGAACGTCGAAAAACCTTAGGGTAGTCGTATGGATCAAATTGGAGATTTCTAGTGGCAAAACTGTAATTTTGGAAAAAAACTCAAAATTCAGCAATGAACAGTGATTTGTCGCGGACTGCTGTGTTAAAACACAGAATCCAGCCAATTTCTTCCATTTTTTTCTCACATCTCTCACCCCCAAACCCCTTAGCACCCTTGGGGAAGATAGAGGAAAGGAGGAAAGGGAGAAAGGAGGTCATTAGAGCTTGGGTTTTTGGTTTGAAACTTTGATTCAAGGTAGGGGATTTCTTCTCTTTCTCTTACATTGAGACTAGGGCTATGTATACATATAGGTTTTTTTTTTTTTTTTTTGATCTAAATCTTAGATGTATGTTAGGAAACCTTTGATTCTTGATGTCTATGCAAATATTATCATGTTCTAAACAATGTTATGGTTGGGTAACTACTTTCTCTCAAGAGGTTCCTTGTAAGGATGCTTGAGAAACCAAATCTTGAGGGTGAGAGGTTCCTTGTAAGGATGCTCCCGTTAGAGAGGACAATATGATATCATGTGTGGGAAATGATTTATATTTTGGCAATGGATGTTTATTAGCACTTGGTTGAAATTGCTCCTTTCTATTACTATTGTTACTTAAACTTGAGATTCGTTGAAAAATGCACCCGTTTCATTTCAAATTATGTATCTATGCTATGTTGAAAAATGAGACCGACCCTTTTATATATTTTTATAAACCTTGTATGAGTTGAGAGGATTTTGCTACAGAGCTTCGTGCTCACCCCCTACAAATAACATTTTTCAGATTTCACACTTGAGGAGGAGTTAGGAGCCGAGGAGCCCGCCCATTGGGAGACTCCGCTTGAAGGGAATGTGGATCCCGAGGTGGACGCTTAGAGCGACACTTTTATTTTGTTCTAGACTAGATTATACTTAGAATATCCTTTTGAAGTCTAGTTCTTTTTTTTTGTTATTTTCGCTGCGTTATATTATTACATTATGGAGATGTAAAGGCCAAGATTGGACCTATTCTTTTGGGATGATAGTGTGGATATGACATATGATGAATGAAAGTTTATTTTATGATGGATAAATAGACCCGGTGTGGTCAATAGTTATGCATATGTGGACCCGGTGTGGTCAATTGTAATATAATTGTACAGGTTGTGTTTTGGGTAAAGCTCCCCGTACAAAGGAGACTCTGCCCAATTTTGTTAAAATATGAATGGTTGATGAATGAACTTTCGTTGTGATGAATTTACGTAATGCTCTCATGGGGTGAATGGTTTTTAGAATGTAATGTCACCCAAGGGGGTTTTTGGGGTGTTACAGATATCCTCTTCAAGTCCATAATCTGAAAAGTGTATATCTATATTTGGTATCAGAGCCATGCTTGACATGATAGCTTAAAGCTTTTCTATTGATATATATATACATATCTATTGCTTTTTCATGTTGCTTAAGTAATTATGATTTAATTTTGTTATGCTAATGTTACTTTACACTTTGTCACTATAGTTCTGTTATGATAATTTTCTTTCTAATTTCTATGGTTTTGCACTCAAGTTGCGTAAGGATGTTAGGTTATTTTTGAGAGATAGGAGTGAGGTCATGTGTGGTCCTTGTAAATCGTTGGCAGCAAGAGTAGAAAGAAGGAAGAAGAAAACTGAAGCATAATTACTGTAGCAAAATTAAAAGACAAATTACAATAGCAACCTGAAGGTAATAGTAAAACATATTTATTAATAAAAACCTTTTGATAAAAAAAAAGACAAAAAGAAAAATGGCATTAAGCCTATTTAAAATAGGTAATAAACATAAGAAAAATTATGTAAAAAATTTGGAAGAAATAGAATTCTCAAAGGATTTAAAATCCCTTATGAAAATTATGCATATGAAGAACTAATTTATGAATGTATTTTAGAAGGATTAGCTCTATATAATGACTTGAATATTAAAGCTCAACTTAAGTGGCAAAATATTAATGGGTAGAAAAAATTAGGAGAGTTCTATAATCAATTTGCATATAACATTGAAGTTCCCAGAGATATATCTCAAACAAAAAGAAAACAATTGTATAGTAAACCTTATAAGAAAAGAAGAAAAATATATAAAAGGATATATAAGGATTATAAGAAAGAAGAGAACTACAAACCTAAAAGATCTAAGGGAAAAGGAAAAAAAGTTATTGAATGCTTAAAATGTTGAAAAATTGGACGCATTGCTACTTAGTGTTTAACTAAACAAAAGATAATTGAGTTAATTCAGGATGAGGATCTTAGAGATAAGATATTAAAATTAGTGATCAATTTAGAAACTGGAGAAAAAGAATTATGAAATATTGATGATACAAGTGATTCATCATTAGAGGACGAGGGTGAACAAGATAAGGATAGAGCCTGCTCATACCATTGTCAATCACAAACTAATTATTATAAAGCTACTTTAGATATGAATGGATTAAGTATAAATACTTTAAGAAAATCATAAACATTAATTCTAGATCCTATTGATCAGATCCAAGATCCTGTATCTAAAAAGAAAGATATAGAACAATATTTAGAAATAACTCCAGAAGAGAAAAAACCTTTCTTGTCACAATCCTATTCTTTAAAAGAAGTATTAATTAGATTTGAAGCTAGGGTAATAAGAGAAAATGAAGCTCTATGCAAGATCTTAAAGGAGACATAAATCAACTTAAATTTGAAATAAAGACAATTAAACAACTTCTTTTGGCACTAGAAAAAATGCCAATTGATAATGACAATCTCGGAATTGAAGAAACTAAAGGACAATCTAATAATAAATACTGATGGGACTTTAGGCGGCTTGACATCAGTAAATGGACACGTGGACAAGTGCAGCCGTTATAGAGCTCAAGGGTCGCTTGGAAAAAGCGCCGAGAAGTTATGACCTAGAGGGACGAGGGTACCCCTCAGGGCCTAGCATTAAAAGGGTTATGAGGACTCATTAATGGGGTCTTGAGTGATTGTGACAGGGACATTAATGAGGATCTATGTCCTCGAAAAATGTGAAGATAGTCATCATTACAAGACATTAAGTGCCATAACGCCGACTTTATGTCCTCGGCAAACCCCGAGAGTGCTTATTCCCGAGTAATGAATGCTCGAGCGTAGGTGTGAAGCACCGAGGGGAGGTATTTAATGACTGAGAATTGAGTCATAAAGGCTCGGCTGACACCAAGCAAGGGTCTACTTGCCTGAGGGGATTAGTCTTCAGGAGATTTGACGGGATAGCACTTATTATGCTTGGATATGAGTGCAGGCCATTAGATTCTGACATGAGACTCAAAGACCCCGCCATCATTGCAAACTCAGGTATAAATACCCCTCAAAAAGCTGGTCTAAGGTACGCAATTCCAATCTAGGAAATACATTATGTTCATGATTCTCATGCCGATTGACTTGAGCTTTGGAAGGGATTAGCTGGGTATACACCCGACCCCGTTTTCCTATTCCTTTATTTTTGATTCAACGCTACTCAGGATCGTTTCACGTGTCGCCATCTCAACTCATTGCAGAAAATCATCTATGCAAATACTTAAATGTATTAGAGAAAATAACTTATCAGAAATGGTATGTTAAAATCATACTAGTAATAGATTAAGAATTCACTGTCGAAACAATTGCCTTAATAGATAGTGAAGCAAATTTAAATTGCATAAAAGAAAGATTAATTCCTATTAAATATTTTGAAAAAACTACTCAGTCATTAAGTACGACTGATGACTCTAAATTAAACATTAAATTCAAACTTTCAAATGTTTTTATTTGTAATCAAGGAATTTGTATTCCTACTATATTTATGCTTGTAACACATTTAAATAAATTAGTAATATTAGGAGCACCATTCTTATCTATGATTGAGCCCATAGAAAAAATTGATTCTAAAGGAATTTTGACTACTGTACAAGGCCAAAAAATATTATTTGAGTTTATAACTCCACCTCAGATTAAAATAATAAATCAAATAAAAGAAACTTTGATTCACAAAGAAAGTCAAATAAATTTCTTAAAACAAGAAGTAAAGATATTAAATATATCTTATGAGATGGAAACCAATGAATTTAAAGAAAAATAAAGAACTTGAGAATAAAATAATAAAAGAGATATGTGATACGATTCCTACTGCTTTTTGAAGCAGAAAAAGCATGTTATAACACTTCCATATATTAAGGAATTTAAATGATATTCCTACAGAGGCAAGACCCTCTCAAATGAGTAAAGAGTATTTAGAATTCTGTAAAGAGAAATTGATTCATTATTAGAGAAATCACTAATTCATAAAAGTTATTCTCCTTGAAATCACTTTGTAAATAACATTGTTGAAAAGGAATGAGGATTTCCCAGATTGGTAATCAATTATAAACCCTTACACAAGGTTTTACAATGGATCAAATATCCAATCCCTAATAAAAAATGATTTATTATCTCGACTGTATAATGCTAAAGTTTTCTCTAAGTTTGATTTAAAGTCAGGACATTGACAGATTCAAATATTTGAGGAAGACAGGTATAAAATTACTTTCATAGTTCTTTTTGTACATTATGAATAGAATGTGATGCCATTTGGGCTTTAAAAATGATCCTTCTGAATTTCACAATATTATGAATAATATATTGTATTCTTATTATGGATTTTGTATAGTTTACATAGATGATCTACTTATCTTTTTGATTCTATTGATCATCACTTTAAACATTTAAATATATTCATTCAGGTAGTAAAAAAGAATGGTTTAGTCCTTTTTGCAGTAAAAAGGAAATTATTCCAAATTAAAGTTCGCTTTTTGGGTCATTATATTGAACAAGGGAATATTGTTCCCATAGAAAGAAGTTTTGAAGTTGCTTCTAGATTTTCTGATGAGATTAAAGATAAAAAAACAATTACAAAGGTTTGTAGGAAGTCTTAATTACTTAACAGACTTTTATAAAATTTAGCTCCAGATACAACTATTCTATATTCAACACTTTAGAAGAATCTGTCTCTATGGACAAATCTTCACACAAAAGTAGTAAGAAAAATTAAGCTTAAAGCTAAAAAATGACCATGTTTATCTTTAACTAATTCAGAGTGGTATAAGATAGTAGAAACTGACGCCTCAAATAAAGTATATGGAGATATTCTTAAACAAAGGAATCCTATTAACAATAAAGAAACCCTTATTAAATTTCTTCAAGAAAATGGGAAAGGGCTCAATTAAATTATTCTACTATTAAAAAAGAAGTTTTATTCATAGTAAAATGAATTAGTAAATATCAGGATGATTTATTAAACCAAGAATTCTTACTAAGAATTGAATGTAGTTCGACTAAAAATGTTTTAGAACAAGTCGTAAAAAATATTGCTTCTAAACAAATATTTGCTAGATGGCAAGCTATTTTATCAGTATTTGGCTTTAAAATAGAATATGTAAAAGGTGAATTAAAATTCCTTCATGATTTCCTAACAAGAGAGTTTTTGCAGAGATCACCATGATCAGAGGACGAGGTAATTCCTGTGGCCAAGGTTGCGGAAGAGGAAGATTTGGGGGATGAAGAACCTAGGTCAATGCGTATTACCTTCCATTAAATGCCTCAAAATAGATTAAATCTGTAAATCAACAACTTCTTAAAAAATGTCATCTAGTAAAAAAGAACAAGACAAATATATAGTCGTCAGAAGTAAGAAGTCAATGAAGGAGGCCTTAATAGCCAAACCAGTAATAAATTATACACAGTTAAACACTCTACCAATATTTGATCCAATTATAATATTGAAAGATAAGTATATTTATTGGGTTAAAGACCCTTACTATATTGCAAAACAATTTTTTGACATAGATAATGCCATGCTTGTTACCGGTAACCGAGATTGAAGATTTTATGAATTATTTCTTAAAGAAACTGATTCAATTAAATTTGAACATTTCTATGAAAAGAATTATGATCCATAAAACATTGCTTATATCAAGGTAGTATTATTAAGGATTATATCCGAAACAGATAGGGGAATAAGTCTAGGCAAACCTAGAAAGTTAACTAGATATCCATATTCTGCCTATAATTACTTCGATTATATGGAAACCTAACAAAATGTCATTTGTTATCAAAGTCCGTCCTTGACTCACACATGGTTTTTCGTATTTTTTTAAACCTTTTCTGAGTTCCCTAACTGGTTTTATGCTTGGTGGAAAACTCATGGGGCCGTTGAAGAGATATACCCTCTTGAGATGAAAGAATTATTTCAAATTTATAAAGAGAAAATTCCATCCTTAAAGGATAATAAGATCAAGGATAAACTCATTTTGAACTTCATAATTGAGTACTTTGTACCTTGGGTTTGGGTATGGAGTTTTAGTTGTGACATTAATCGAAATGGACATCCCAGATTGTTAAGGGAATACTAGGTAAGATTCTGGAATAATTATCCTCTTCATGAGAAAATTTCGGTTATGGCCGAGTGTCTTAAAGACATGAAAGAAGAAGAAGTAACTTCTAAAGAAATAATACCAAGCACAAGTACTGGATTAAATCCAATTGAGATTCTTAAAGAAAACATTTTAAAGGAAAAACCCCATATAAAACCAGACCAGGTTAAAGCAACAGTCATGGAAGAAATAAGACTGCAAATGTTGTCAACTTTTGGAATGAGTAAAAATGAAGGGATGGATCTGGTTAGTACTCTCACTATAAATATCAAAGATAATGGCAAAGAAAAGGTCGGAGAAACAGACAGACGAAAATTAGCGTCTGATTCCGATGAAGACCTTATGAACTCTCAGGTTTATACCCCTATAACATGTTATACACCTTTAAACAAAGATATGGAGATCAACCTCCAAGACTGTGATAATCTTTACGATTTACGTTGACATATTACAAAGGTAAAAGAGGACAGTATTAGCAAGCATCAGCATCAAAGAGATGGAGGCAAAAGGATTACGTAAGCAATGACGTCATAAACAGTAATGATGACGTATGTAATGATGTCAATAATGTAATTTTATTTTTTTTGAAATCCGGACTTCAAGTCCACCTTTATATAAAGGGTGCCAATTTGGTCTGTCTGGGATCAGATTTTAGAAATCCTCTCTTTCTCTTTCTCTTTCTCTTTCCTTGTAAAAAAATTCTTTCATTTTCTTGTAATCAGCCTCCTCTTCTCCTTCTTTATTCTTGTCCGCCTCTTTAAATATAACTTCTGTAAGGTTGTGTTAAATAAAAGATTTCACTTTTGTTTTGAAAAATATATACATATATATATGTAAATATATATACATATATAATGCCATGCTTATATATATATATATATATATAAGCAAATAAGCCTAGTAGGAAAACCCTCTCAAACTCAAACAAAGTTTAGAAATCATAAAAATAGGTAAGTCTCAGTTATAAAATAACATATAATTTTGAGATAAAATAGTGACATGTAATAACGATTTCAAGTTTATGGTACAAAATAGTAAAGTTTATAGTAGAAGTAGGTAGACTAACATAAATTTACACATCGAACCTATCTCATCCACCTACAAATACAAACCATCTCAAATCAATCCTCGTAGGGTCACAACGCTTACAACACTTTAGGAATGATGTGTACCGACGTATTAACATTGACGTATCCTTTTCTAGGAATAAAATACTAACCCCCAGCCTCAAACCTATGTGAAAAAATAGTGGTTGGCCCTTGCAGGAAACCAAACCCTTTACTAGTGTTAGGCAACACCTCAAGGTAGAAAAACCTCTAAAACTCTACGATGTGCATTCAAGTATAATCCACATTCATCACACCCACCCATATAAGAGATAATAACAACACTTTTTCACAAAAATCACGTATACCAAAATCCATAGTTTCAAAATTTTCAAGTAGAAGAATAGCGAAGCAAAACATGCAAGAGATCGTAAAAAGAAACCTTTGTGTTCATAAAATCTAGGGTTTTAATCAAAACATATGATTTGTGAATGCAAAACATGTATTTGAATATAAAATCATGGGTTTCTTCAAGAATCAAAACATATATTAAAAAGGAATATAGAAATCATGAAGCTTTATCGATTAAATCAATTTGTAAATAAAGAACTAGGATTTTGTATCAAGAACGAGCAATCTTTATCGCAAAACATGTATTTTTGTTTCAAGAAATGAATTGTAGGATCAAATGAACAAGAAAACAATATGGATTTATTATTTATATCATAATAGAGATGAAAAAGATATATTATATAGTTCTAATCAGCAATAAATGAATCTAAGAAAGGACCCTTATCTTGATTCCTTAGATCTTAATTGTAACATGTTTTGTTTCATTTTTCATTCGTAAATCCCTTGAAATCTGTGCCTTCTACATTCTCCCCACTCTCCTTAGCCTCCTAGGGTTGAAAGCTGCTAAATTATAGCCTAAAGAATGCCCATAGGGTATTTATAGGGTTAAAAACGAAGAAAACCTTAAAAATGAATGCTGCCGATTTTAGCGAGGTGTCTAGATGGTAATCTTGGCATCTAAAAACACCTAAATTAACAATTTACAATAAAACCCATTTACATATTTATTATTATTTCTCACCATGAACATACCTTTATACTTATTAAACACTTCAATTGTGGTAAACCTATTACCATGCCATGTGATTGAATAAATTATAAAACCCATCTAATAATTAATGAATTCATACCTTCAATGGATCCAATCCGCCCCCCCCCTTTTTTTTCCCTTCTTCTTTCTTTTCTCTCTCACATCATAAAAGGCCTCATATCATAAAACTAATCCATCGTATTTTTGTGGTATTCAGTTTCACTAATGCTATTGAGACATAATTTAGGAACATAATGAGTTATCACCAATGAAATGATAGTGAATTGTATTTAATGATGAATCATATTATAGCATTAAATGAATTCATTATTATTTCATTGGTGACAACTCATTATGTCACCAAATTATGTTCATAAATTATGTCCCAATAGCATTACTCATTGAGTTTTACAAAAAAATTTACTTAGCTCCTTTTTATTAGGTAAATTAGAAATTAATCCCCACTCATACTTTTTTTTTTTTGGGAGGAGGAAGGGGGCTTGAACCCTGATCTTAAGAAGACAAAATCTTCATAAGGTAAGAAATACCATTAAAACAAAGACTTATTGGTTAATCCCCACTCACACTAATTAAGTTTTAGTGGTTGCTTTATTGTAATAACTATTATTATCATTATTTTTCATTTTTGACCTCGGGTATTACAAGAATTCTGCCGGAACCTATCCAAAAAACCTCGGTTGAGCCACCAAAGGCAGTGCTTTATCATGTCTTATGCTTAAGCCTTCATATAAACTTCAAAAACACGTTTTAATTATGAAAATTATCATGCTAAGTATAAATGTCACAAATCATATAGGGAAAATATTTTATGAAATTTAAGCACGATCTCAAACTAAGGTCTCTAAGTCAAATTTACAACACCTAACGGGTGTGTGATTGCAATGAGTCGTGCTTAAGTTCTTTACCAAATCGTCAATAAACGCCTTTAAGTATTCCACTCAAACTGAGTCATTCATCTCTGATCTTCAAACCACTTACCCTATACTTGGACCGATTTAACTCATGTGACTAACAAAATATAGTCAATTTATAAATATATGCATCCTACTCTCCAATGATCGATATTTAAATTCCTATATTTCTCTGAAAAAGCAATCATTTTAGTCTACAATTGCACACATATTATCATAATATAATTTTGACATTGGTGAAAATTATTCCACAAAGTTTAAATGGATGAGATATTAGGTTCCACAAACTTTGCACTTTGCATAAGAAACTTACATCCATACCTGAACTAGTAATACCAACACAGAGCTTGGATTATAGTGTTCTTAGTCTTTGAATGCTAGAGCTTTCGTAAAAATATGTGAGCACCATGCTGAGGTTGAAGGGTTAGGGCAGTATGAGGGGCATGTGCATAGGATGTTGGAAGCTCGAAGGAGAAGCGTTGTAGAATCATAGCTAGTGCCATTTTGGCTTCTAACATTGCAACGTTTTGTCCAATGCATATCCGGGGTCCCCAACTAAATGGGAAAAAGGAGAGTTTCCCATTAGATGCCTTGGACACTCCTTCAGAAAATCTCTCTGGTTTGAATTCTTCAACATCGTCACCCCATATTTCACGGTCATGATGCAGCTGTAAAATTGGTAACAAGAGTTGCACTCCAGCTGGAAGGCTTAAGTCTCCTAATTTGGTTTCTTGATGAACAGTTCGAGCGAGGGAAGGGACTGGTGGATATAGCCTTAGAACTTCATTCAAATTCATGGTTACCTGGGAAATACATACGAAGGGTTTTAGGTAAAATGAGAAACTGTTTTCAAACAAACCACATACATCGTGGAAAATTAAGAGGGGGCAAATAAATAAATCCCATGAAAATATAACATACTTTACAAATGTATTGTTCCCAAAATGCAGAGAATGCCCCCAAATATTTTGATTATACTTTTAACCTTTTTCGAGCTTTGATCAGAGCATATGTTGAAATGACAATTGGTTAAATTAGAAGAAAGCTCATCAGAACCTATTGACACCCTATCATATCTTGTTGTTTTACATATTGCAGTTCTTTCATTCATGCATATCATAACATGTACTGTTTCCAATATGGTTGTTTCATATATATGTAAAAAAAAAAATACTTACCACTTTCAGGTGATTCAACCCGTCCAAATCTGGTTTGTCGTTACCAAAGGCACGGAAAACTTCTTCCCTAGCACGTGCTTGCCAGCTTAAATGCCTACCCAACAAAACTATCATCCATAAAAGCAAAGAGGAGGTGCTCTCCTGGCCAGCAAAGTAAAATAGTTTGCACTCTTCGACTATCTCTTCTGTGCTCAATCCAAAATCTGTGTTCCCATGCTGTTGAATATTTTTAAAATTGGATTCCAACAATATACCCAATAAGTCATCATTATTAGCTTTCCCTGCCTCCATTGCCTTTTCTCTTTTATCGATAATAGCCCTAATTGAAGCCTTCACTTCTTTGTCAACTTCCTTCATTCTTCTCATCCTTTTAGTAGGCAAGAACCTAAACATTTATAAACCAATTTAGTAACCATCCAAAATAAACAATGAGGAAAAAAATATGCACAGTATAGATCTTCGGCCGTCAGTTTAACATTTAACCTCATTTTGTTGGATTCTAATTGATTTTTACCTCAATCCTGGAATGTAAATTGATCGTACAGCCTGCATTATGAGCACAGCTTGTTGTTTCTGAAGTTCAAATATTATTCTTCCTTCTTCAAAGCTACTACCAAATGCTATGCGCGAAATTGCGTCGCTTGTCAAATCTTGAAGATATGGCCATACATCCAACTCACATGACCCCTCTATGTGGACCATATTCCCCCATTTGCTCATCATCTCACTACAACTCATATAAAATGCTGCTACCACATGCTACATGAAAATACAAAAAATAAAATAAAATAAAATAAAAAATTACTAGTATTTCGTAATTATTAGAACTAAATTTCTTGAAGCACTCTCCTATTGGAATAATTTGGAGATCATTTTTAGTTTATTCTATCTTGCTAGTGCATTTCATCTTAACTACAATGGTATTAGACAAGATCAAAAATTACCTTTAACTTGTCCATATGGAAAGCAGGATTAATTATTTTTCTATGTTTTGCCCATTTGTCCCGCTCATAGACAACAAGTCCAGCTGCTAGAATCTTGAGTAGTGGATTACTTGTAGGCTTCAGAAAGTCATAATTCTTAGAAAAAATCTCCTTTATAAGTTCAGGGTTGCTGATGAATATTTCTGGTTTCGGCCCACGCCATGTGAAATAATTTTTACCTGCAAGTTACACCCACCTATGTTAAAAGAAAAACACAGTTCAAGCTGGTACATAATGAGGGTTGCACTCTAGATTTTAAAACTTAAGTACGTGTATTGCTTTAAGTTTAATCATTTTCAATATAGAAATGTTAGGTTGATCAAAGATTAGATGAATGAAGAAAAAGAAAATCTAATGTTTGTCAGTCCCATCAGTACTAAACCAAAAAAAATGAGAACAGTCAAATAATATAATACTGGCAGAATATGGTGTTGACATCACATTCAAAAGGGTGGGTGACAATCAAGTTAAGATTCTTGCTACCACGTAAATAACTAGGAAAAAAAAGAAACCTTTAGGGCGCTAACCATTTTAGAATTCTAATATTGGTCCAACATTTTATTATGGCTCACAATTACTAGGATTTCTACATATGGATATCCCTTATTAGTTTACGAAACGACCTTTGCACTTTGCAGTAGCCCATATAAAGAACATCTTTTAATTCTCTTTCATGTTGCTAAGCTTACAATTAATTTTTTGAACAGTCTTTTTGGTATGGGACAAAATTTGGTGCATGAAAATAGATGGAGGGTAAATCGGAAGAAAGATGGGTTTCCTTTTTTGGTTAAATGAATCAACACCGGCCATACCACAGCCAACAATGCCTTATCAGAACTAAAGCACTCAGAAGTTCACATCTGTCTAGATGTTAAATGAAGATTTGTAAGATAAGAACCGAATAAATAACGTATCCACATAAAAAATAGTAGGAGGTGTTACCATTAATTGAGTTAGATGTGGCTCGAATGCTTTTATGCTATAGGGCGTGCGAAACAAGGTTCAGTGATAGAAAGCAAACTCCTTTTTCTTGATAACAATTGCGACTACAAGAGTAGGACGGTAAGCTCTCTTCAATAACTAGGGTTGTTTTATTTTATCAACGCTTCGTTTAGTTGTTGACAAAGTCAACCGAGTATAACAAAAGGTTTACAACAACATAAAAAAACTGACTTTATTCATGCTACTACTAAGACTAAGAAAAGTAAAATTCTATTGAGGCTTGAAGAGGGATTTA
The DNA here is from genome assembly GCA_963454935.2 of Ilex paraguariensis. NCBI lineage: Eukaryota > Viridiplantae > Streptophyta > Magnoliopsida > Aquifoliales > Aquifoliaceae > Ilex > Ilex paraguariensis. The sequence continues at coordinate 19,663 of CAUOFW020001321.1, forward strand.
GTTAGCGAAGTGATAAAGGTGGCTTTACTATTGACCTTCCATTACCATAAAAAACAGGCAAAGGAATCTGATTCAAATCTTCTTTCTTTTCAAAATTTTCAATTTTGATTACTTATAATTTATCGGTAATTTCATTGAAGTTCGGTCATAAATTTTTATGGATCTACGAAAATCTGGAGAAACCTAGTTATGGGTGAATCAATTAACTTAATTAAAAGTACGATCCAAATATCTTATCATTTCAATATTGTACATACTTCTGAATTTATTTTTCCCCTTTGAATTTATTTTCCTGAGCTTATATTTATAACATTCCCTCTATTTAGAATCCAACAACCAATTTTAATCCCCGAATTTGGACCACACCAATTTTAAGCCCCAAATTTGGACAAAAACTTGAAGAAAACATGGGCAACATGATATAGAATTATTAATTTATAATATAAAATATAACAGACTTCAATAAACATATTCTACAGTTTTAAATAGATTCATCAAATGACCATCAACATCTATTTCAAAGTCATTCACATTGAATTTCTTCTCCCAATCCATCACTTCTCACTTATATTACACCGTACCTTCCTATATGAGTTTCCCCTAGTTTACTCTAAAACCCAACTAGGTGGTAAGCTACTCTCAAACTTTTCTCAATATCCAAATTTATTTTATTAGTTTTTTTGGTGAAAAATTTGCCCCAACCTCCACATAAACTAAGCTAAACTCTGTCAACCTCCAAGTCAGCTTTCCGATGGTCTAGGTGATCTCTTCGAAGATGCAGGTTAGCTTTGCGAGCTTTGGGAATCTTGCAAAGAAGTCGAAGGCCTTAGGGGGGAGCTCTGGAGAAACCTGGAGAGGTATATTTAGAAACAGAATTGTGTACCTTTTCTGTTTCCCTTGAACTCCCTTTTTATAGATTGGGAATTATTTTCCTTAAGGGAGTGGACTCTAGGCTCCCCCATCTACTGTTGGGAAATTAGACTCCTTCTGTTTAAGGAGTCTAGTCTCCATGACCATCCTTTGAGGCAGGTGAGACACCATTCACATGAGGAGTCTTTGACTCCCTCTCCTGCTATCAAGGAGGTTGAGACTCCTCTGGGATGAAAGGTCTTAACCTCTTTTCCTCCAAATGGAGATTCTGCTAAAGAGTTTTTTGCTTTTTGAATAGCTAATCACCTTATCTTTTGGCCTTTGTCCATAAGTCAGCCGCACGGGGTAGCGCTGATTACTTGGATCAGTGCAACTCAGAGCTTTCCCTATCTAGACTGAAGCTTGGCAGACAACCCATCAATAACTTTTGTAATGGGTTGCCTTTGTTAGAGCTTTCTCAACGGTGTTATTGATTTTTTTCTCACATCAGTTGCACCTAATCAGGTTTGTCAAACATGGTTGAGTCGTGCATCATGTTTCCTGTTGTTTGTTCTTTATTACTTCCTTGGAAAATGGAAACGACCTAAATGGGCACGTCTTGTCAATTTAAATGAAGTAGTTTATTCAACCCACATTCCCCGGCTATTTAAACCTACAGGAGCTTTATTTCAAGTAGCACTTGACTTCGAAACCTCCTTCCCGATCTTGCAAAATTGATTTCAGCCTCCTCTTGTGCGATCTTGAATCTTTCATTCTGAAGTACTTCGGTTAGGCTCTTCCTTTCCAATTTTTCTTTTAATGATTTTGCTTTATCACAAGAAAATCTTGAAAAACTTAGGGCTTTTCTAGAATCCCCCATTGTCTAATCACCTTACAAGAATCTTCGATTCATGCTCAAACCTCTTTCGATTTTCTAATTGTTCACTTCCTCCTCCATTCTATACTATCACAACTATTTTCATTCAATTGTCAATACCAATTTTGAAGGATCTTCCTTTGATCTTCTTCTGCCCTTGGTTTGCGAGGTTTACTTTCCAGATGAAGATCCAAAGCTTTTCTTGGAGGATCCCTCTGCAGAGTAATCTACTCAACTAGAGTATTATGCCAAGGGGGTTCCTAGTAGCATTACGGAAAAATATCTTGAAAAGATTAGGGGCTAAATTTTTTTCCTAGGTTTGATTCAGCTAAAGTCCTCAAGAATGATGAGAGGTCTTATGACTTCATTGAAGGCGAGGTCTGTAATCTATGGGCTCAGTTTCCCTATCCACCCCTTTATTCACAATTTCCTCTCATTTCTTAATATTTTTCCTACCCATCTTATCCCCAATAGTTGGAGAGTTTTGATAGGTTTGGGGGTTCTTTAGGGCTCTGCCCCTAGCGTTGGTGTATTTCCCTTTGTGGGGAAGGTGTTGGACTATTTCAAGATCAAAGTCGATGATAGCCCAAGCATTGGTTGGTATTATCTAACCAAAAGGCCCAGCAATAATGATCTATTGACCAAGATTTCTTCTCCAAAGGAGTGAAAGACCTAATTTTCTTCATTTATGGTTCAAGGTGGGAGTTTAGTACCTCTAAATCTCTTGTGGCTAACCCTACTATAATCCTTTCATGTCTGGGAACCTTGTTTTCCTCCTTTGGTGAGCTTATTTTGTTTCTTGCCTTTCATTTTACACAAGCATAGAGCTGACCCTTTTCTTCATCATAGTTGATAGTGTTTTTCTTCCAGAGGAGTTTCTAAACCGGCTAAAGGTAGTCCAAAGCTATAATACGAAGGAATTTGGTCTCTTGGTTATAGATTCCAAATTTTTTAAGTACCAACTCGCCATAGCACCCTCGACAACAGTGGTTGAAGTTGTTGTGCCACTCAAAAGTAGGTAGCGGACTTCATTCCTCAATTAAAGGGTTCTTATCTAGAGTTTCTAATTTTGAATTTCCATTTTATAGGTCTCCCCCCCTCCCCCCAAAAATAATTAACAAGAAATCCTTATGGGACTTTTGGGCTCATAAGTCTGCTAAAGGCTTAACTAGCCTTCCTCTGCCCATCATTAAAAGATTGAGATCAGGTGGATCTCCTACAACAAGAATATCTCCTGCTATTTCCTCTGAAATGATTCCCTTGGATATTGAATCTTCCCCCGACACATCCCAAGTCAATAAAAGGAAAAAGATTATAAAAGAAAAAATGCAGATGCTCGAACAAATAGAGGGCATTCCACATCTATTGCTGTTGCAAACTATGGTGGTGCTCTAGAGAGTATGTGGAGCAATGCATACCTTGCTCTAATGAGTTTTAGGAATACGTTTATAGTCTTGAGGTCTAAGAGGTAATGAAGCTAGGTACTATGAGGATGTCCAACATGTTGGTCCACTAGTTCTACAAGATATATGATCATTCTGACCTTCTTTCTTTCATTATTTCCTCTTTCTTTTGCTTTTAATGACCCAATGTATTTTCCTTAGCTAGATTGCCATCTTGGCCACTAGGATGACATGCTCTACCTTCATGGAAGATAATCCTTTGAAAGAGAAGCTTGAGACCTCTTTTAAGGACTCTATTTTCTCCAAAATAGAGCTGCTATCTCACGAAGAGGAATGCAAGCAAGTTCATTCAAAATTGGATCATATTTAGAATTTTTGATCGATTGGAAGGTCTTCTAAGAGTGACCTAGAGGAAGCCTTTAGGGTCTCGAAAGAAGAGGTGAGCAAGGCCAGAGAGAAGGAGAAAGGGATTGTAGTCTCTGTTGAGAGTTCCTATCGCTTGATTGATAAAGCTAAGGCAGCCACCGTGATTGCTTTTGATGATACTCAGAATGATTCTCGAGCAGGAGCTCAGTAACGGAGGTCAAACATGGAGGTCAGGTATGCTGAGCTCAGAAAGTCAGAGGTATGCAGAGCTCAGAAAATCAGAGCTAGAGCTCCCCTCAAGCGAGATAATAAGCTGAAGCAATGAGGAAGCAACTAGATACTACAAAGAACTCGACAGGTGATTTGAAGTAACATTCAAGGCACAAAATCCTCAACCAGCCAAGATACTCTCCTAAGATCAAGGAGAATTCCTCGAATAGATGGCGAGGATCACGGATTAGATCCCATAGATTAAGGGTCACCCCTATAAATACTATGTAACGCCCCCAACAAAGGGGCGGAACCCTAGTATCACATCTTATATTCTGTAAATCTTTTGGTATAGTAAATAGTGAAGAAAAGAGCAAGAATCTCCATTGAAGAATGGATTAGCCGAGCTCCCGAGCTGGTGAACCACTATATTTCTACTGTGTTAATTCCCCAACTCCCTAACAATTCTCAGTATCATTCCCTTGAGTTTAGTAGCTCAGATCCCAATAATTTCAATATTTTTTCTTTCATTAACTCGTCATCACAAAATTGCATCACGTTGAAATACACCATCAGTTTGACGCCGTCTGTGGGAACAACTGGTCCTATTATAAACAAACTGATCTTTCAGTGACTGATGGTATCAACACGACACATGAACCGAAGTCAAACAAATCCGCCACGGGCGCAAGATCAACAAGAAGTTGCCAATAGCAGACAACTCGAGAGCGTCCAGGAGACCAATCTCCCAGTGGGGGGTCTCCCTATGAATAACGAGATGGAGGCTCTTCGCCTCTCTAATCAATGCTTGTTGAAGCAAAATGAAGAACTTTTAAAGCTCTTACAACGCCCATAGGAGGCACGACAGGTTCAAGAAGGCCAGAACAACCTCCCACCTAGGGAGCAATCACACCTCGACCCCTCAGAGAAGTTAACGAAGAAGGAGAAAACAGCCAAACCATGGGGCCAGAACCTCGCATACCCCCCAGGAATGGCCATAACGACGAAGGACAGAGTTAGAACGAAGAAGGTGAGAGAAACAATATTTTCCCCTATCAACGGGAAATGAGAGAACAATACTGGGAGTAGTACTTCCAGGGTATCCAGCAAGAGCTCAGTCACATGAAAAAAGTCGTGAGAGGCAGGGCTCCAGTTACCATGGATACCTTGGTACAGCAGACTAAGTCCCCATTCACCACTGGGGTGCTGTATTTTTCCCTCCCTATGAAATTCAGAATACATCAAATAAACGCTTTCGATGGAACAAAGGATCCCGTAGATCATCTCAACACCTACAAGAGCCAGATGGAGTTGCATAGATACTAGGATCCAGTGCGTTGTAGAGCTTTTGCCATCACGCTGAAGGGCTCAGCCTTAGCATGGTTCAATAGGCTCCCCCCAGCCTCGATATCCTCCTTTAAGGAACTATCCATATCTTTAGTGTCTCACTTTATAGGAGCTCGAATATACAGAAAGCCGAGCTACCACTTGCTAAATATGAAACAAGGACCCCACGAGAACCTCAGATCCTATGTTCAAAGGTTCAACTCGAAATCGCTAAAAGTGGACGTCCCAGACTAGAAATTTGCCAATACTGCATTTATAGCTGGCTTGGGTGTCCAATCTAAAGACATGATGTTCTCCATCTCGAAAAATCCCCAGGCCAGCATGGCTGAAGTACTGGCCAAGGCAAAAAAATACATAAACGGCGAAGAAGCTCTACTCTCAAAAGTGGGGAGCTCATCCATGCAAAAGACAAAGGGAAAGAGGAGAAAAAGAGGGACCAAAGTCCCAGAAGAGAGAGAGGATGAGATAGGTCCCCAAGAAGAGACAGTGATCGCTCCCCCAAAAGAAGGGGAGACGTCAGAGATCGCCTGAGACCACCTCATCTGGAGTTGCAGCTGAGGTACGCACCTCGACAGATTCCCCCACTCACCACAACAATATCGCAAATCTTGTATGAAGTACAAAATGAAAAATTCTTGAGGTGGCCACCTCGAATGAAAGCGGACCCGGCGAAAAGGAACCTCTCAAAGTACTGTGAGTACCACAGGGACCATGGTCATCATATTGATGACTGTATTCAGTTGAAGAAGGAGATAGAATTCCTGATCCAATGAGGGCAGTTGCGTCGTTACATAGCCCAGGAGAATTAGAATCGAGCCCCACCACCTCAGCAGCAGGCTCCTGCGCAGTACCAACAACCCCTAGGAGAGATCAGCGTAATATCAGGGGGTTTTACAGGAGGCGGGGAATCTAGTTTAGCCAGGAAAGCCCACCTACGCAGAATTAGAGCTGGTGAGGCTTTGGAGGTGTACGCTGTATCTAAGGCACCACGACTGAGCTCAGACATCACATTCTCAGATGCAAACTTAGAAGGATACCAACACCCCTATGACGACCCGCTGGTGGTAAGGGCTATTGTGGCTAACAGAATTGTTCACTGGGTTATAATAGATAAAGGAAGCTCATCAGATATCATATTTGCTTCCGCATTTGACAGAATGGGCATAGGAAGGGAAAAACTGGAGCCCGTGAATGCTCACCTATTGGGATTTACCGGAGAACGGGTGTTGCCACTGGGCTCAATCCACCTTGTGCTCACTATGGGAGACCCCCTGCCAGGCAACCACTACAATAAGATTCCTAGTGGTTGATACCCCCTCTACATACAATATGCTGCTCGTGAGACCTTCTCTCAATGCAATGAAGGCTATCCACTTGGCCTATCATCTGGTCATGAAATTCCCTACGAAAAACAGAGTTGGAGTGGTTCGAGGAGATCAACGGGTTGCAAGGGAATGTTACTTGACTTCGATGAAGCAGAAAGAAGTTGAAAACATATGACTGGATGAGCTGGACATGAGGGACGAACTGGGCACCAGGCCAACGCCATCGGAAGAGCTGGAGCCAGTTCAGCTTGATGAAGAGCAAGAACATCTCGTCTATATTGGGACCAAACTGAGTAGAGAGGTTAAGGACCTTCTCATCTTGTTCCTGGAGGAGAATATGGGGGTGTTTGCTTGGAAACAAGAAGACATGAAAGACATTGACCCCTCGGTTATCATTCACAAGCTGAGTGTGAATCCTACATGCAAGCTCGTCAAGCAGAAGGGAAGAAGTTTTACCGCAGAGCGTCAGAAGGCAATCAATGAGGAGGTCGGCAAGCTTCTTCACCCCGGAGCTACCAGGGAAGTAGATTACCTTACCTAGTTGGCCAATGTGGTTCTTTTCAAGAAAACCAACGGCAAATGGCGACTCTGCATAGACTTTATTAATCTCAACCGAGCGTGCCCTAAGGATAGTTTTCCTTTACCCCGGATCAATTTAATAGTGGATGCCATCGCTGGGCATGAACTCCTCAGCTTTATGGAAGCTTTCTCAGGTTATAATCAGATCAGGATGGATCCAATCGACTAGGAAAAGACCTCTTTCGTGATTGAGTAGGGGAGTTACTGCTATCAGGTTATGCCTTTTGGGTTGAAGAACGCGGGAGCTACTTACCAGCGTCTGGTGAACCGAATGTTCCAAAGGCAAATTGGAACATCCACGGAGGTCTATATCGATGACATGCTAGTGAAGTCACTGAAAGCAGAGCTCCACATTGCACACCTAGCATAATCGTTTCAGGTCCTTAAGGAATACAAGATGAAGCTAAACCCTACCAAATGTGCCTTTGGAGTATATGGGGGAAAATTTCTGGGTTTCATAGTAAACAGTAGAGGGATAGAGGCTAACCCCGAAAAGGTTAAGACAGTCCTAGATATGCAACCACCCTCTAACGTAAGGGAAATCCAACGCCTGACAGGGAGAATAGCAGCCTTGGGATGCTTTGTGTTCAGATCAAGCGACAAGTACCAACCTTTCTTTCAAGTCCTAAAAAAGGCATTCCATTAGGATACTCGATGCGAAGAGGCATTTAGGACTTTAAAGGTTTACCTGAGTTCCCCACCTCTGCTGGCAAGCCCCTTGGAAGGGGAGGTACTTACTCTATATCTGGCTATTTCAGATTTCTTGACCAGTGCAGCTCTGGTGAGGGAGAGAGATAGAGCTTAGCAGTCAGTCTACTACAATAGAAGAGCTTTGAGGGGGGCAGAGGAGAGATACCAAAAAATAGAGAAACTAGCTTTGGTTTTGGTAACCACAGCCAGGAGACTTAGACCATACGTCCAGGTGCACACCATTGAGGTACCAACAGAGTAGCCGATGAAACAAGTGCTACATAAACCGGAGTCTTCAGAAAGGCTAGTAAAGTGGGCTATAGAGCTCAACGAGTTTGATATTAGGTTCAAGCCAAGAACTGCAGTCAAAGGGCAGATTTTAGCGGACTTCATTACAGAATTCACAACACTAAAACCTCTGGAGACCACGCTGCTGGTACCCGACCTCCCCACATGGAAGCTTTCAGTAAATGGAACCGCCAATGCTCAAGGGAGCGGGGCAGGCTTAATCTTAACCTCCCCAGATGGAGTAGATGTCGAATATGCACTCAGATTTGGGTTTAAGGCTTCAAACAACGAGGCATAATACGAGGCTGTCATAGCTAGACTCAACCTTGCCCATTCAATGGAGGCAGAACAATTGGAGATCTACAACGATTCTCAACTAGTAGTAAAGCAGATAAAAGAGTTTTACGAGGCTAGAGGCAAAAAAATGGTGTTTTATCTCAGGAAAGTACAGAAGCTAATCAAGAAGTTTGTACGAGTCCAGATTAGACACGTCCCAAGAGCTGAAAACTCACGAGCAGACGCCCCTGGCGAGGCTGGCAACAGCTTCTCAGGAAAGTTTGGACAGATTAATTCTGGTGGAGCACCTAACTGAACCATCTATGTGCAGAGAAGATGAAAAGGTGCTGCCTGTGCACACCTCATCGAGCTGGATGAACCCCATCATTGGATATCTCAAAGATGGAGCTTTGCCAGAAGATCCCAAAGAGGCTGCAAAGCTAAGATCCAGATCAGCTAGGTTTTCTATTTTGCAGTGAAGTTTATATAAGCGAGGTTTCTCAACACCTCTCCTTAGATGCGTGGGAGCCAAAGATGCCAATTACATACTTAGGGAGATCCATGAGGGGGTCTGTGGCAACCATATCGGAGCTCGGGCTCTTGCGGGAAAGACGCTACGACAAGGATATTACTGGCCCACCATGCTCACGGATGCCACTGACTTGGTCAGAAGATGCAAGGTCTGTCAATTGCATGCTAATATCTCCATTGCCATTCAGAGCTCTTAACTTCAGTAATAAGTCCATGACCTTTTCAGCAATAAGGGTTAGACATACTTGGGCCCCTTCCTATAGGAGTGGGACAGTGTAAGTTCGCCATAATAGGGGTAGACTACTTTACCAAATGGGCAGAGGTAGAGCCTTTGGCCACGATTACGGAGCAGAAAGTCCAGAACTTCACATGGAAGTCAATAATCTGCAGGTTTGGTATTCCCAAGGCGATCGTCTCCGATAATGGGAAACCATTCGACAACCCGAAATTCAAAAAATTTGGCGCTGAGCTAGGGATTAAGAATTACTTTTCAGCTTCAGCCCATCCTCAATCCAATGGGCAAGCAGAGGTCACCATCAGAACCATAAAAGCAGCCCTAAAAACTAAATTAGAAGATCTAAAAGGTAAATGGGTGGAACACCTCCCAGAAGTACTATGGGCTTACAGAACAACTACCAGGACGGCGACTCAGGAAACACTGTTTGCTTTGGCCTTTGGAACTGAAGCAGTGGCACCAGTCGAGATTGAACTTCCATCCCCCCGAACCGAGTTCGCCAATGAAGGGGACAATGATGAGTCCCTTCTACTGAGTTTGGATCTCATAAAGGAAAAGAGGGACGCAGCTTTGCATCGTATCAAAATTTATCAGAGGATGACAGCCAGGTACTATGACAGGAAGGTCAGACGAAGGAGTTTCAAGGTGGGCGATCTAGTGTTCAGAAAACTTCTGTTGGCAAGGAAGGACCCGACTTAAGGGAAGCTGGAGGCAAATTGGGAAGGTCCGTACATCATCTCAAAGGTGATAAGGCCGGAAAATTACAAGTTGTGAACCGAGGAAGGGAAAATCTTACCTCATTCTTGGAATGCGGAGCATCTTAAGAGATTTTTTCCGTAAGCTTCTTCTGTAATCTGATTATTCTCAATAAAATTGCATGTCTTTATTTTCTCCCTGTGAAATTGCTTAAAAATGAGCTCAATAGCTCACGATGAACTCCAAAGTTCATAGGAATGAGCTCAGAAGCTCACGATGAACTCCTAAGTTCATGGAAACGAGCTCAATAGCTCACGATGAACCCTTAAGTTCATGAAAACGAGCTCAATAGCTCACGATGAACTCCTAAGTTCATAGGAATGAGCTCAGAAGCTCACGATGAACTCTTAAGTTCATGAGAACGAGCTCAGAAGCTCACGATGAACCCTTAAGTTCATGAAAACGAGCTCAATAGCTCACGACGAACTCCTAAGTTCATAGGAATGAGCTTAAAAGCTCATGATGAACCCATAAGTTCATAAAATTGAGCTCAGTAGCTCTCGATGAACTCCTAAGTTCATCACAATGAGCTCGGCCACCTACGGTAGGGAGTTTAAAAAGAAAAACTCTTTCAGAAGAAGTTGTAGAACCATGAGGTCTACAAGTCCAACATCTTGAAAAACCCATATAGTTCCCAAGTCCAGAATTGAACTCGGCAGCCTTATTCCCATTAAAGATAAAGCTGTGCCAGACACCCCCAAGCCTTCAAGAATAAGGTCACTTTAAGCTCCATGCCTCTCAGTTCACCACAACCTAAGCTCGACTGCAGAAACCTACAGAATCGCCAAAGCCAGCATGAAACGCAGGGAGCAGCTGGTGATGAGATTTACCATTTACTCTCATCCAATAAGCTCAAGTATGAAACTCCCAAAGCATTCTTGCTTCAAGAAGAGCTCAGCACTCCTTAAAGCAAGGGGACAAGGGAAGACTAAAGTAAAAATGCATAGCTAGAGCACAGCTAAAGATGAAAATTCAAAGGCATAGTCTCATAGGGGAGTCAGCTGTACAACTCAAAACTAGAGAAGTTACATTTTCAAAATGAGCTCATAGTTACAAATTTTTGATCATATTTCAAAATAAAATCCTAAGTCTCTGAAGGTGGATTTGGGGAAGGGTTCTGTAGTTCAGAAATTGAAGTTTTGGCAACATGAGCAGATTGGGAGCCTGGGAGCTCGGCAAAAAAGTAGCCGGTAAATCTGAAACCTCCGTCGGGGAAGGGGATGGAACCTCGATAGTCAATATCATTGTAGGTCCTGGAGTAGGTAGAGAAAGAGGAATCTCAGGAGTTGTTAAGGCAGGAATCTCGACCTCTGCTGGAGATGAGCTCAGGGCCAGTGCCTCGGAGATGAGGTCGGCTGAGAAGGAAGCAACCTCAGGAGCAGGAGGGGAACATTGTTGAGCTCAGAGTTGGCCGCCTTGTCCTCAGCGGGGGGATCAAGATTGAAATCCAGTTCAGAGTAGATCTCTTCAGTCCTGTTCTAAAAAGCAAGCCACCCAGAGGCCCACTGAGTTGTGACATCATCAGCCAGTTTGGTAATTAAGTAATCTTTTTCCTTGACAACTGCCCTCGCCACCTCGAGTTCGTTCCGGAGGACGTTACTCGTCTCCGCAATAATGTCATATTCTCTCTTCATAGTTTGAAAGGAACTTAAAACTTCGAGAGACTCCCGGCTGGCTCTGAGCCAATCATCTATTTTCTGCTTAAGTTCCCCTGAGGTTTCCCTGAGCTCTTCCTTTGTTTTCTTAAGTTCCTCTTTGCAACTCTTTCCCTCGCGTGCAATCTTCTCCCTCACATCTTCTAGACTCCTATTTAAGGAGGTCTGCTTCTCCACCTGCTCCTGCAAGTCCTGCACTTGGACCTTAAGGTCACTGTTCTCAAAGGACAGTTCGGTAACCTTGAGTTCAAAAGCCTTGGAAGCTTTAACTGAACCTTCCATGGCTTGGATCCTCTTCAACAGTCCGCTAACATGGAGGGCAATCTGAAAGTGAGAAAAGGTCAGATGAGAAGGAGCAAAATGAACAAAACATGTATGCACATAAAACATAAAACTTACGGAGGTAGCAGCGAAAAGAGCGGTAGATATAGAGCTCCCAAGAGGCATGGTGGAAGCTCGCTGGATGTCAGATTCGGGGAGAATAGAAGTAATGGCCTCTGTAGCTCTTTTCACATTATCAATCAAAGAACTCGAACTTGCTTCTGCATTCTCCCTTTTTTCATCCTTACATATCCTAGGAGCCTTCTGAGGAGGCCCCACAGTTAGGCAAGAAGGGATGGATCCAGGCAAGAGGTGAGAGACCGTCTCTAAAGGTTTCTCGACCTCACCTGAAGAGGGAGGGGTGGAGACCAAGCTCAGGTCAGGGACCTTACCAGAGGAGGGCAGTCCCGTCTTCTGGGGAAATGAGCTCTTTGCAACCTCCGAAAAGCCAAAAGAGAATTGGGGCCCCATTTGAGTTACAGAGGACGATTCCAATCTCGAAGCTTTGACTTCGAAAATTAGATCACCCCCTGGGCTGACCTCAACCTTACATTTGCTTCCAGCCCAAGTCTTCCTCATCACAGATAATTTATCAGAGCAATCCTTCACAGTAGGCTCCATTAAGGAAGAACATGAAAAAATCGAGAAAGAATTATCAAAAAAAAAAAAGGGGGGGGGGAAAGAGAAGAGGTAAAAGGTAGGGGCAGAGGTGAAAGGGGCAATACCTGCCAATTCCTAAGCACTAATGGCAGAAAGAGGAGATGGATTTTTTACCCTCACTTCAGGAGGACTAAACCCAAGCCTCACAAGGACTTGAGGTTGGATTAGCTCTGAATATCTCTCTGATTTGCAGTTTGCCAAGTTCCTTAGGACCTGTTCGTCTGGAGCATTGAGGTCTGATTGGATGCTTGAGAAACGAAACCAGCTAAACAAGGTCAGCCTAAGGGAAATCTATAACTTATTCTAACTTGCATAAAAAGAAGCTCACCCAAGTTGTCAGGGGCAGACCACCCCCGAGGGACGGGAAGAATGTCTGTCACGTCGGTAGGATTGAACTGTCATTCCCTCCCCCACACGAAAAAGAATAATTTTTTCCAACGTTTGTGGGAGCTCGAGAGATTAGAGATAAGAACCTTGGCTTTCACTCGTTTAGAGATGTACAAAAAGCCATCAGTGGGGAGATATTTGACATTGAAGAATTTCATGAGCAAAGACACGGTGGGGACACCCAGATCATGTTTCTTAAAGAAGACAAGAAGACCAACCAGCAGCCCCCAAAAGTTAGGAGAAAGCTGGGCAGGGCAGACATTGAAATGTTGCAAAACATTTTTGATGAAGGGATGCAGGGGAAAGTGGAGGCCGTTCTCAAAAGTAGCCAGGAAGAAGCACACTTTTTTAGGGATAAAGAAATCGTATAAGGTAAACATATCCAAACTCCAGAACTGGAGGCCTTGAGAAAACCCAAAGCGGGCAGCCATCACCTTTGTGTAAGAAGGAACGATGTCATTACAACCCACGAGCTCGGAGGCCCTAGGGGCAGCAACACCACCCTCAGCACTGCCTGAAATCCCCACGCCACTTACTTTGGTTTTGCCTTTGCTGGGAGATTTCAAGGCAAGAGGAGGCACCTCAGTGCCTCTCCCGACATTGACAGAATCCACTCCGGGGAAATCATATATCTCTAACCCCACATCCCCCAGGTCGGAATCTTCCTCAACGGACCCATCTTTCATTAGCGAAACGGAATATTTCGTGGCTTCAAAGGAAGTAGACATAGCTGGACAAGAATAAGGAAGCTTAAAAGACCTATAAAGAGGGGGGACCTCAGAGAAACACTCTTTGAGAGCCCAAGGAGTAAGACACCGAAAACCAATGGTGAAAATCCTAACTGTGGAGTGAGGGTCCAAGAAGAGAGGAAGACGAGACAGGGGAATACTTCGGCTCCTAGAGTAGCAGAATTGAAAGGCCCAAAAATGCCAAAACCACCTCAGACTTGAGGGATCCAGGGCAAGGAGAGGGGAAAGAAAGGAAAAATGTACCTAACCGAGAATTGGTGACAGATTAAAGTTCGAGGAGGGGATTCGAAACCAAATCACGTTAAGCCTCCAAGTCAAAATTGGGGAAACCGTCCCTCAGAGAAAACCCTAAAACCAGCGGCAGAATGAGGAAGATGAAGTCGTGAAAGGATAAGGAAGCCGAAAAGGATCTGTAAAGTGAGGAGCAAATCGGTGATCCAGGGGTATTTAAAGCTAACGGTAACGTGGGCCTCGAAATAGGCAACTTGCGCAAGGAAAGAGGAAATAAATGATTACTGACATCTGCTTTAAAAATAAAATAATTATAAATATATATTCTCGCGTAAATTTTGAAGTCGCTGATTGGGAAGTCATTACTGTTACATCCTAAGTTCAGCCCTTGCCCAAGCCAGCTCAGCCAAGAGCTGGGGGACAACTGATGATACTCAGAATTATTTTCGAGCAGGAGCTCGAGAACGGAGGTCAAACATGGAGGTCAGGTATGCTGAGCTCAAAAAATCAGAGCTATGCAGAGCTCAGAAAACCAGAGCTAGAGCTCCCCTCAAGCGAGATAATAAGCTAAAGCAATGAGGACGCAACTAGATACTACAAAGAACTCGACAGACGGTTTGAAGTAACACTTAAGGCACAAAATCCTTAACCAGCCAAGATACTCTCTTCGGATAGATGGCGAGGATCACAGATCAGATCCCATAGATTAAGGGTCACCCCTATAAATACTATGTAACACCCCCAACAAAGGGGCAAAACCCTAGCATCATATCTTACATTCTGTAAATCTTTTCGTATAGTAAATAGTGAAGGAAGGAGCAAGAATCTCCATTGAAGAGTGGATTAGCCGAGCTCCCGAGCTGGTGAACCACTATATTTCTACTGTGTTAATTCCCCAACTTCCCAATAATTCTCAGTACCATTCCCTCAAGTTTAGTAGCTCAGATCCCAATAATTCCAATATTGTTTCTTTCATTAACTCGTCATCACAAAATTACATCACGTTGAAATACACCATCATCTTTCAAGGAATCAAATGAGTAAAATAAGTTTGGTGTGAGCTATGATGATGCTAGCTTTGAGGAGTTCTGTTTCCAAGCTATGACAATGTTCCCTAATCTGGATTTCTCTTCAATCAAACTAGATGATGAAGATGCTCCCACTAAATAGGTCGCCGGTGAAGAGGGGACAACAACTAATGGCCTAGCTTCCCCAGCCAAGGATGGTGATGACTGATGCTCAGCCTTTCTCTCTCTCTCTCTCTTTTCTTAAAGACATGCAAATATTACTCTCTTTGGAAATGGTGTCTCTCTTTTTGGAGTTTATCCCTTTTTTATGCACAAGTGTTGTTTTTTGTATCATAGTAGGCTTTTAATTTCTTTTATAGCCTTATCTCGTTAATGGGACTTTTACTCTCTATTTGGTAGTTCATGTAACACTCTCATCCCGGATCACATAGGGTGGACGGCGGACTGGCCACCAATGCCTTAACCAATCAACCCTGTGCATAATAAATATCAAATACAGAGAAAACAAATAATAAAATGACCATCCACCGACCTAATGAATACCAGAGGATTAAACTAAACATTACCAACATCATTACTAAATCCATGTAAAACAATAATTAAATCGTAAGGTTTACTACTCTAATCATAAGCAATATTGTTCCCAAAACAATTGAACACTTGTCTCAAAAACTATAAAAAAAATATTTATTCTTGAACACCTACAATAAAATAAATCTTCAAATCCTCTAATCCCTTGTGTATCCATAGACTTACTCCTCACTCTGATCCTCCCTAAAAAATATTAAATGTTTAGATGAACACAATGCCCCATGAATAGCAACCACCTCTAATGAGGTGTGATAATAAATCTCACAGTTTATATACAAAAAAAAAATTTGATACATACATAAGTATAACAAATTGTACCCCAATCCCTTCCACATAATCATGTAAACAAAATGATCTCATGATCACAAATAACTTTATAAATGAAAAGACATTTATAACTCAAAACACCCACTCATTTTCACAAATAACTTTATAAATTGAAAGACATTTATAACTCAAAACACTCACACAGACACATTTTGTCTTAAATACATTTGTCAAATCAAGTTTGTTACCACTAGCCTGATAATTGGCCCTGTCTCTTGTTACCACTAACCTGATAACTGGTTTCGTCTCTTGTTGTCACTAGCCTAATGATTGGTCCCTATGTGCACATCCCTATGCCGATCACACTGGTATACAATCTCGTTACCATTTAAACCTGGTATCCCTACTCTCTGTCTCATAACATATGATTTTCAGACACACCAAAACTATAGTTTAGTCTCAATGCACACAAAAGTTTTCTTTTATTACCAAAACAATGATATAAAATTATCCCACAAGTTTTTCAAAATTATAATAATTCACAATTTCAAAACATTTAATTGCAACCTCAAATATCAGCATATATATCATATATATGAAAAATCCACACGCATGCACCCACACATTTAATATAGAAAATCCTCTCAAAGTAAGTAGTAAACTACTCACCTTAATTCCTAAAATCCAATTCAAATCTCTCTTTCTCAACCTCAATGCAATCACCACATAATCCAAAATAATATATAATGATCAATCCCTATTCTTAACTTCGTCATTTTTCGATTTTGTATTTAATTTACGTACTTCTTATCCATTGATATATACTTAATATATCCTTTACATATAAATATCATTTCTAATACGAGGTAATAGGGTATAGAAGTATTATGGGGTATTTAGAAAAATTTTCTAAAGTTTTGGGGTCAAATGAAATTTTTGAAACTTTTGGGTCAAAGTGTAATTTCCTTGAAAAAGGAATTCTCTATTTTCTGGGCTGCCATAAATTTTTCAGAAAATTATTTAAGGTTCTAGAGACCAATGTTTTTATAATATAACTTTACTTTGAGTTATTATGAGTAAACTGTAATTTTGGGAACAAAATCAAAACTTTTTTGGGGTCATTTTACAATTTTGAATACTTTCCAAGGCTTGAGGGTTGTTTGGAAATGATAAATGTTGTTTCAAAACTATTAGGGTCATCTTTGCAAATTACCAAGTGAAAAAGTGTACAAAATTGAATTTATAAAAATATAGGGAGTCATAATGACTTCTCTTATAACTAACAGGGTGTTTATGTACTTTTTTTACTTTCACATGTTCTTCCTACGGCAGAACCTGGAACTTCCTTCTCCTGCCTCCCTTTTTTTTGTAATTCTTTCCCCTTAACATATTGATCAAATTCTACCAACCTAATTTCGGCAAACTACTTCAAAATTAACCTCTGTAATGAAACTCATTTATCCATCTAAACCTACCACCGTGTGTTTGAATAAAATACAAAATCCATAAATTAAGTAATAAATTCATATCTTTAATGGATTCAAGTCATTTCTTTCTTTCCTCCTCCTTCTTCCTTCTCTCTCTCACTCTCATTTTTTTTAAATTTTATTCACTGGATAGATGTCTTCACAAGCCTTCTCATTAAAAAACAATATCAAACCTAAATATATCTATACATATATATAAAAATTTTGACCTACCCAACAATACTACCATATTTAAAACACATGTATAAGAGTCCTAATAAATCTCTCCAGGGTAAGACTTTTATTAGAGACATATTAGTCTTCTTTAATTATTTTTATCCTTATATATATATATATATATAACTCTATGGATAAGCTCAAAGGAAATCCTTCTCCTTGGACATCTGTTCATACATCCATAATTCAACAAGTCAAGCAGTTCATTAAAACTTTGTCTTGTCTTGGTATTTGGTTGATTCTTTCAAAATCATCCAAACTGATGCCTCCGACATTGGCTATGGTGGTATCTTACTTTAGAAACTTACTCCAGACTCTCTAGAGCAAATTGTTCGTTTTCACTCTGGTATCTAGAATAAGACACAAGCAAATTATAGCACAATTAAAAAAGAGATTTTAGCTATTGTCCTATGTATCTCTAAATTCTAGGATGATATACTAAATCAGAAATTCCTAGTAAGAGTTGATTGTAAATAAGCAAAATATATTTTGAAAAAAGATGTACAAAACATTGCTAGTTAGCAAATTTTTGTTTGATGGCAATCTATTTTAAGTATTTTCGATTTTGATATATATATACACCTAGGTAGACAATGCACCAAAACAAAATAATTATTTTTTATGGGTAATTACAGTTCAGCTTGTCAATTTCCAAACCCCAATAGTGTTCCTCTCTACTCTTCTCTCTCGAGGAGTATTTCGTTGAGTTTTGGTAATGTCAATCTTGTTTTTGATGCTTAGCCTAGTTAATCCCCAATAAGCCTAGATAGGGCTAGGTACTTCATTAGTGAGTCAAAGGTCCTAGGTCTCTCCTGCTCTCTATTAAGCTAGGAGCCTTAGTTTTTGGGATACCCATCTCTAATCAACCTTATGGCAATGGTGCCTCTTTTTTTAAGATCTGGTCTCCCCGAGTTGAGCTGACTTTAAGTTCTAGGCTATTTGCACACTATAAAACTTTAATGACTAAAATTTTATTTAAAAAGTTATATGTAATATATAACTAAATAATGGAACCTTAAGAGAGTTGGTTGTTGTCCTTATTTAGGTCTGTCTGAGCTAAAATTTATCGATAATAATTCTTGAGGTGCTTTGCTTTCCAGACATATGTCTATAACCTCTCTTCTAAAGTTTGAAGTTCATAAGTTCCAAGTCTTACCATCCTTCTGACCTGGAAGGGTCCTTACCAATTTGGCCCTAATTTTCCTTCCTTGTAGTCTGTGGGTGCTGGAGTAACCTTTTTTAGAATCAGTTCCCCTGCCAAGAATTCACGGACCAAGACCTTTTTTTTTTTTTATTATAGTGCACAATTTGAGTCTAATAGGTGGCCACACATAGTTGGTTTCCATTGTTTTCCTCAATGAAGTGTTGTATTCTGTAGGTTTCTAGATGTATCTTGGCGAGGATCATTGCTTAAGTTGCAAAATTCAAGGAAAATGAGGTTTCTCTAATTGGAGATCTGGTCCTAGTTCCATATGCCCATAAGATACTTGGGAGCTCTTCTATCCATAACCCCTTTGAGGCATCGGGCCATGTTTTGAGGCCTTTGAGAAATGTTCTAAGTGTAACTTTAGTTTACCAAATAGACTATGGGTGTATGGGGATGAATAATGATTTTGGATCCCCAACTCAGAGTAGAACTCTTTGAAGGTATCATTATCAAACTACTTGCCATTGTTAGGTACTAGGACCCTTGGAATACCAAATCGGCAAATAATGGATTTCTAAACAAATCTTCTTAGTTTCAGCTCTATAATGGTGGCCAGCATGTTTGCTTTTGACCACTTGGTAAAGTAGTCTATGGCCACAGTAGCAAAACTGTTATGGCACCCTTTTTCTGTAGGTAGAGGTCCAACTATGTCAATGCCCCATTGTGCACAAGGCGAGGGGCTAGTCATGGAGGTTATCTCCTGAGAAGGGTCTTGAATATCTTGGCGAACATCTGACACTTATCGCAAGTTCTTGAAAATCTCAGAGCATCCTTCTGAATGGTGGGTCAATAATATCCCTAACGAAGAGCTTTATAAGCCAGAGCTTTTTCTCTTAAATGATTATTGCAAACTCCTTCATAGATCTCTTTAAGGACATACTTGACCTCTTTGGACTCTAAGTAGCGGTTGAAAGATAGGCTAGTTTGCTTGTCTTTTTGGCCAATCAATAGGTCTTCCCACAATTCAAAAGTCATTAGACTGGCTATTAAAAATACCTCGCTACAAACAAATCTCTCTCACTAAATCTCAATAGCTTCTGGAACTTGAAGAAACGATTGAGCCGTTATAAGATACTTAAAGGTATTAATTGATATTCCTATGTAATTTAGACACATATTTTACCTCACATAAGGTTGCTGGAGTAAAGCAAAATTTCAGTTATAAAATCTAATTTTTTGTCGATTTTGAGCTTAAATTAAAGTGGGACCCACTCATTATTTCGAGTAAAATTTTGTGGGTTCTTGTTCTACTTCGTAAGAAGAATAACACAAAATATTCACTTGCTCAAATTGAGTCAGAGATAAATGAGGAAATAGGCTGTAAAGTGACCCTCTTGAATATAAAAAAAAATGCAATCCCACATTGGTTGAGCGACAATTTTACATGTGCATATATGTATCAAGTTTGCACAATGGGTTGAGTCCCAAGGGCATCACAATTTTATGAACAAAGTGAACACCTACATGGGTTTCGATTTGACCACACACATGCTCACATGTCGTCCACCCGCCCGCCACGCCACGACTTGGTTTGGCTCGGGCTCGGATATGGGTGTGGTTAAGATTCAACTTTATCTTTTTGGAGAAAATTCGTTTTATAAATTGAGTCTGAAATGTTTAACTCGATTTTAATTTCTACTCATTGGAATTCAAAATTCGCACTAGTTTGGATTTCAGGTTTCCTTCAGTCTAAACTTTTGAGCTTCGTGTCTATTCATTAGATAGACATCAATGGTGTCTTCTAGGTTATATTGTGTTTTCTGGGTTGCATTTGTTCACATGGTGGTTGTTCAAAATAGTCACCATCTATCTATAAATAACTCAAATTCCTTAGCATTCTGCACTTACAAAATTAGAGATTATGGAAATCATTACATTCATAAAATTTGACATTAAAAGCCTGCATTTTCTGAGAGTACTCAAGACATTTTTGGTTTGCTGGGCAATTGAATTGGAGAGCTACTTTCAATTGCATGAAGATCAATGTATCTTGAGAGGTAGACATTGAGATTTTCATAAGTACCAAGTGTGGGGGTGAAATCTATTTTAAGAACATAGTGTCAAACACTAACTTTGATCTATATATAAAGTTCAATCACAATTCCTAATTTACAAGGGGTCAGTTTATTTATTGTAGTTTTATGTGCTACAATTTTCTTCTTACTTGTTACTATTTCATTCTAAATTGCATGCTACAAATCAGATATTTCAATAAATAATTTTGCCATATTTCAAAAATGCATCCAACAATCTTAAGACAAACTTCTTTCATATTATTACTTATTGTGTTTCTGATTCCTGTTATTAGTTTTTCAAACTACTTAAATACTGCAATTGTTAAAAAAAATAAATTTTACGATTTGTAGTTTTTTGATGATACTTGGAATATTTTTGTGGAGAGTTGTATGTTCTGTTTATATGATTTAATGTTAATGTTTTTACTATAATTTAAATTTGAAACAATAACGTCAAACAATGAATAAAAGAGTGACATCAAACAGTGGTATTGAAATAGTAAAATCAGTTGTCTCTATTTTAGTAACTTAGTTTTTAAAGTGTTATTGTTTTCTTATTTTTGAATATTTTGTAATTCTATTTATCAAAAATGGCTTCAAATAAAAATAATGTCTTTACTACTAGAAACCATGTGATGCCTATTTTTGTACCCACTCATGTGACTCATAGAGAAAGACTTAAAAAGTTCAATGGAAATGATTTCAAGAGATGTCAACAAAAAATGTAGTTCTATCCCACTATGTTGAATGATACAAAGTTTCTTTGTGAGAATGCTCCTGTTCTTCATGAGAATGAGATTGACTTCAAATTGTTGTTTTGTTGCATTGTATAACACATTATGTAATGTGTATAGTCTAATCAAGATGGCTAGAGAACAGTGAAAATTTTTGTAGCCAATGAAGAAATTCGTTATGGATAGATTCCTTGACTACAAAATGGTGGATTTTAAGACTATCATAAGTCAAATTCAAGATCTTCAAATGATCCTACTTGAAATTCATACCAAAGGAATGGTTTTTAGTAAATCTTCTCAAGTGACTACAATTATTGAGAATTACCGCCATGTTGGAAGAACTTAAAGAATTATTTGAAGTACAAATGCAAAGAAATAAAACTTAAAGACTTGATTATGAGATTGAGGGTTGAGGATTGAGGATTCAGGAATATAACAGAATCTTCGAAAAGAAAGTTGGTAATCATTCTATGGATTCAAAAGTACATGTGATTAAAGAAGGACAAAAAACCAACAAGAAACTGAAGCATGTTGGCCAACAAGGGGCCAAAGGTAGTGATTTTGAAAAGTTCTAAGGCAATTACTTTGTGAGCAACAAATTAGGGCATCGTGATAAAGATTACTAAAATTGTCAAGCACAAGAGAACCACAATAAAAAAAATTGTCCAAGCCAATATAACTTCAGTGGAATAACTTTTTGAAAATATTTCTACTATGAGTTTTTCTATTGTAGTATCCGAAGTAAATTTGTTGAAAAATACCAAGAAATGGTGGGTGGACACTGGTGCCATTACACACATATGTTCAAATAAGAAGAGTTTGAGAACAACTCCTCATAGAAAATTCTTCTACTTCCAAAGTGGAGGGCAAATGAAAAGTTATATTGAAGATGACTCATGAAAACCTGTAGAATTAATTCATAGTGATATATGTTATTGAATATGTTTAATTTTTTTTGTCACAACTTCGTCATAATAGCCTTGTCGAGAAAAATGTTTTGCGATGAACTATTATTTGTCACAAAATTTTTTTTTCTATGAAAAAAAAGACGTTACGAAAAATAACAATAACATTGCTAAAAATATATTATGCCGCCGTTAAAAATATAATAATTTAATTAATTTTCTACGACACAAATAAATTTACTGAAATCAAAATGTAAACACAATGGTGATGCTACAAAAAACGTCGCTAAATAAAATCATTCGCAACGAAAAATATTAATCGACGCCAAAAAGGTTGAATCAATGAAAATGTAAACACATTTTGCGACGCTTTTAATTTGGTCGCCAAAAAAGTTGTTTTTTAAAAGTACCCTCCTTAAAATACCATTATTGAATCTAGAAATGAATCATTATTTGAAAATGTATTTCCTTGTGATAATGCATTTGGTGAGAGTTTTTTAAAAGAACTCATGATACTGTGACTAGTAATATAGGCCATCAGTCTATAGATGAAGAAAGTGAAGAGACACTTAGACATAATAAGACGACAAAGTCTTCCAAGTCCTATGGTCCTGATTTTATAATATATTTGTTAGAAAAATGAGTCTCAAACCTTCATGGAAACAATGTCCACTCTTGAAGTACTTTTTTGAAAAGAAGTTGTAAACAGTAAAATTGAATCAATCATGCAAAATCACACCTAAAAGTTGGTAGATCTTCATCTGAGAAGTAAACCATTGGGGTGTGAATGGATTTTTAAGAGGAAAATTAAAACAGGTGGATCAATAGATAAATACAAAGCTAAACTTATAACTAAAAGTTACAGGCAAAATGAAGGTCTTGATTACTTTGATACATATTATCTTGCTATGAGAATAACATCCATTTGTATGCTCATAGTTATTGCAATGTTGCATAATCTTGAGATAAATCAAATAGATATGAAAATAGTTTTTCCTAAATAGTGTCTTAAATGAGAAATTTATATGGAGCAAACCTAAGGGTAGAAGAAAGTGTGCAGGCTTGTTAAATCATGTTATGGATTAAAACAAGCACCAAAATGACAACATGAGAAATTTGACAAAGTAATGATATTAAATGAATTCACAATTAATGAATGTGATAAATGTTTTTATGTCAAAGACAAAAATAATGGATATATCATTGTTTGCTTATATATAGATGATATGTTTATTCTAGGTAGTAATAATAATATTATTAAAGCTATCAAGAAAATGTTGTCCAATAAGTTTGACATGAAGAATTTGGGTGTTGTGGTTGTTATACTAGAAATTAAAATTTCTAGAACATTTAGTAGATTTGTGTTATCTTAATCACATTATATTGAGAAAATACTTGAAAATTTCAACAAGAATAAAATCAGTATTTCTAGTACACCAATTGATATAAATCTTCATTTTTCTAAAAATATTAGCCAAAGAATATCAAAATCGGAATACTTTTATATCATTAGCAGTCTAATGTATGTCATGAATTACACTAGAGTGATATAGCATGCTCAGGTAGTAAATTGAGTAAATATACGAGTAATCTGGGAGTAGGCTATTCAAAGGAAATTATCAGAGTTCTTAGATACTTAAGATATACCCTAAAGTTTAGATTGTACTGTGCAAGATATTCAGTTGTACTTGTAGGTTGTAGTAATGCGAATTGAATATCTGAAATGAAGGATACAAAGTACACAAGTGATTATGTATTTACACTTGGTGGTACAGATGCATCTTGAAAATCCTCTAACTAAACATGTACTGTCAGATTCACGATAGAATATGAATTTATTGATTTAGATAAAACATCAGAGGAAACTGAGTGGCTTTGTCAATTTCTGGAGAATATTCCAATATGGTCTAAACCTGTGCCATCAATTTGTATGTACTATGATAGTCAATCTGCAATTGAAATAGCATAGAGTGATATGTACAATGGTAATCTAGACATATACGTCGTAAACATAATATGGTTAGACAATTTCTCTCAAATGAAATTATTTCTATTGATTATATAAAATCAAAGGATAATCTAGCGGATTCGTTTACTAAAAGTTTGATGAGAGAGCATATAAATTACACAACGAGAAAAATGGGGCTAAAGGCTATGACTTAAGAGTTACCTTAATGGTAGCCCAACCTAATTTATTGAAGATTCCAAGATCTAGGTTCAAAAGGACAGTCGAATTATGAGTGATTCAAAAAAAGGACTCATGGGATAATCTCTCATACCTATTCTTATAATAAACTAATGTTGCCTACAAAATTTATTAGGGTAAGTTATGCTTTTAATGACTTTTATACCTTGGAAATCCAAGTGAGAAATGATATTTATAAAGGCTAAATTCTCTAAAGCACTCATGAAAACGAGGAGTTGTTCAGGATCAAAATGAATACAATCACGAGAACCAATTATGTTAGGAAAGAGATTGTATGAAGTCTATTTGATCTGATTTATCAAACAGTTGAATAGTTCAAAACATCACATTCATTATTTAATTAGTAAATCTAATGGGCTTTTACTAAGAAATATTTAAGATGATATTATTTTATAGTGTGTTAGCATTATCATTCAGATACTAATAATCAATTTTCCATTCATGTGGAGGATTATTGGACTAAAGCAGAATTTTAGTTATAAAATCTGATTTTTGGTCGATTTTGAGCCTAAATTAAAGTGGGACTCGCTCATACTTTCGAGTAAATTTTTAGGCGTTCGTGTTCTACTCCATGAGGAGAATAACGTAGCATATTCACTTGCTCAAATTGAGTAAGAGATGAATGAGAAAATAGATTCCAAAATAACCCTCTTAAATGTGAAAATAAGAGGTTGGGTAATGTGGGATTTGACACCAATCCCACATTAGCTGGGCAAAAAATTTTGCATGTGTATATATATTAAGTTTACACTATAAGTTAGGCCCCAAGGGGTATTGCAATTTTGTGAGCGAAGTAAGCACATAAATTGGCTTCAGTTCGACCACAAACGCTTCACAACCTAGCTGGGTTGGGTCGGGTGTGGGTGTGGTTTAGACTCAATCTTATCTTCTTGGAGAAAATTAGTTTTATGAATTGGGTCCGAAATTTCTTAATCTAATTTTAATTTCTGCCAGTTGGAATTCAAAATTGGCACTGGTTTGGATTTTAGTTTTCCTCCCATCTGAATTTTTGAACTTCGTGTATGTTCATTAGGTAGACATCAATGGTGTCTTCTCTTATGGACTGTTGTTAGTGCAGCAAAATTCTTAAAGTTCTTGGTCAACAATAAATCGACCGAGCTTGAAAAAAATAAGACCAAGGGAATCCTGGAAGCTCAACCTCCTAGAGATAAGGAGCGGATACTGAAGCCAAATGACCAAATCAACTTCCTGCAAAGGATTATTTGACACTATGGTGGAAAAGTTTAGACATCAGACCTTATCACGTCTTTCAAATTTGACGTTTAGTGAGGAGTTCTGGTGGGAGAAATAGCACGATGAAGCCATCCACGAAATCAAAGTCCACATAGCTAGGCCACATGTGCTCATGTAACCTTTGGTGTGTTTGGATGGCAGGTTTAGACAGGATTGAAGATCTTAAAAAATATCTTTTCTTATCTATCCCAAACCCAGGTACCGTTGGACTGATTAGGATTTAATAGCCATACCCTATTATTTTAAGTGTTTGGATAACACATAAACACTTCTATGGAACTAATGGAGAATGGTGATGAAATTATGGTATCACCAACTGTTTTGCCTCTAACCTATCCAATCTAATATCATGTTTGATTTATAAATTAGTCTTTTGACCAATTCTAAACAAAAAATTTTTACATGTAAGTTTTAAAAATGTTATAATTTTATATTCTCTAGACGAATATTCATATGTTACGAGAACTATTAAGAATTAACTCAAACTCTCATTAATTAGTTATTTTATTATTAGTTGTTAATTAATCTTAGTCAAAATATAATATTGCTTTATTTTAGTTAATTAATTTATTTTTGTCTTGTTGGAGAAGACGTCTTGATCTTCTTGAGGTATAGCAAGGCTTGTCGGCAGAGCCTTGCTTTGACAAAACAAATTTGTTGGAAAAAAAATCGAATTTGTGAAAAACTAGGAGAAGGAGACGAAGCAGACGAGAGAGAGATAGATAGAGGGAGAGAAGAGAATAGGACAATTTGATCATTTACATTAGTTATTCTATCTAGCAAAAAACAAATCTCACCCACTGAGTTTTATTTAACCCATGTAAATAGGTTAAACTTGAATTTTTAAATCAGATTGAAATAAAATCCGAATGAGATTTTGGATGCATTTTTTATTTACTAGACGTGGAATATATGGGTCTCACATACTTTTTTATCCAATCCTGTCAGAGTTATCCCCCTTTAATCCGCAATCCAAACATACTCTTAGGGATTTGCCACTTTTCTTTTCTTTTTGCGACCACTCATGGGCCAATAGGGTTTTTGTTAGACCAAAACAATGACTTAGGAAAAGAGAAAGTCCTGTATTATTTTGGAGTCATTTATTTGAATCATGTTCTTACTTTGTGTTCCATTAAATTAAAAGCTATCATATATTCTCTTTTTTGAACTCATTCAAAATTAATTTCAAACTACCTCTACTACTCATTTTGTCAACGACATTATCCTGTCATCACTCTTTATTATTCATGCAATACACTAGTTCTTTCTACCTATTGTCTAAAACGCATCCCCTTAATAAGCTATGTGAAGTTACTTATTGTATTAAAGCATAACTTATAAAATAAATATCATATTTGATTTTTAAAAGGTCAAAGATCAATCTATCTATTATTACATTTAGGAAGTTAAATTCTCAACTTATAAAAATATAACAATGGTTATAATATGATGAGAAGGACTTTGTGCAAAATATATATATGTAGCAGATAATATGAGATTTCTGTTGATTTTATGAAACATACCGTATTTCAGTATGGATTTATGGAGGAAGGGCAAGACACGAGGCAAAACAGCATCCGGCAGATTAATGGGCTTGGAGTTAGCTTCTTTTGGTGAACATCTCTTTGAAGTCTCCAATCAGAAGCCTGTAGGAGTTTCCCCTGAGACCTTGCTCTCGGAGGCGTTTCTCTAACTTCTTTGGTGTCAACCACAAGCAATTCAACACTCACCACGCGCACATTACCAGAACAAGAACAATAGCATAAATGCAGGAAACAGCAAGTGAAATGAACATTATTTCCATTTTACTTTATCATTGGCCTTTCATGCCTCCACACATATATATGCATACACAAACACAGAGAGAGAGGTTTGGTGTTATTTTATGAAAGGTTACGTAGATCTTAAGTTGACTATAACCGACCAAAATTATCATATTAGTTTATAATCCATTATTATTTAACTATGACCGACCGACTTATTATTTTATTAGTTTTATAATCCATGACTCTAAATTGAGCAAAGCAAAATCTAGAGTTTTTGGTCAACTTCAGATAGACGTATCCTTATTTCTAATTGGACACCATTTTCAATCTTGTTATGACTTTCTGTTCTGCATCAAGCAACTTAAGGCTTAAGCAGAATCCGCTAGCAGCAAGCAAACTAGCAAATCACATGAATCACACAAACCAAGTTTGCTTTGTGGAAGGCAAAAGTAAAAATCTATGGGTTCCCACTATACCATCTGGGCGCTGATCTTGTCACTTTTTTTATTTGTTACTAGTACAGTTCACCAATTGATTTGTTAGTTTCCATATTCGGAATCTTCACATGCGTACATTTTATCACGTGTTTGTATTTATGGTTTTTTTTTGTGCATGATAAAATATACCTTTCACCTGATATATATATATTCTCCGAGGAATTTTTTGACCAAGTCATTGAGAATAAACTTTGAATGCCTATAACTATCAAGAAATAACCAAATTTCTTAAATTTGAGGTCATCAATAAAAGTTGAACAAACGATTAGTCTCAAACTAATCTAGAAAACAATTAATATTGCGGGTTTAAAATGTGTTTACTCTGCGGTAGGCCTGTCAATGGATTGGATTTTGATTCAATTTCGTTTAACCGGATATGAATTAATATTTTTTATCGATAATTCGAATATAAATCCGAATTCGATATCTTATATTTTCATGGATTCGAATTTGGATATGCATATATCTGATCCGAATTATTTATATATTTTTATATAAATATTAAAAAAACTAAGTGATTATTTAAATAAGTTTAGGTATAATTTGTTAAAATTTAGTTAATTAAATTATTCAAATCAGATCGAATTTTGGATTATTAAGAGATTCGGATATGGACCAAAAAAATAAAATTTATTGAATTTTCGGATCGAATTCAGATCAAACTTTTGAAATCAAATTCGAATTCAGATTAATCAGAATCTAATCTACACCCGATCTATTGTGACGCCCACTCTGTGGGTATAATTTTTTTGATTTATTTGAGGAAAAGTGTATGGATAAATTTTTTACTCTATTAAGTTCAATTTTAATAAAACATATTGTATTTAGGTACAAAATTCAAATGAAATCAAAACTGTTTTACCTAAATACCCTCCCTTAAATTATGCATTCTTGATTGACAGTTATATGTCGAATCAAATTTGTAAAGATTTCATTAGACTCTCTCACTATTTCTTCCCTATTTTCTCTCTATCTCTCTCTCTCTTCCCCCATTATTTTCCCCATCTCTTTCCTATTTTCTCTCTATATTTATCATTGATAATTTATTTTCTTTTCAAATATGTAAAAATTTGTTTTATTTTTCATCTCTCTCCCCTATTTTCTCTCTCTCCTCACTACTTTCTCTAATCATTTCTCTTTCTCTCTCTATTTATATTAATATTACAACAACAAAATTACACTAATCAGTTACACCAATCAATTACAATTGTCTTATAATACACGAAACTATTACACCGAGCAATTACACAAATTTGTAACACCAACTCAATTTATCGTTCAGTTATTTACATAAACTAAATAGTTGACTATTTAGTATCGCGATATCATTACATCAATCATATATATCAAATTTAGTATAATGGTAAAGTCTTTTGTGTAATGATAAACCTAATTTGGTGTAACCATATTGTAATACTAAATGATGTAACTTTTTGGTTTATATAAATAACAAAATAACAAATTGAGTTGGTATTGTAATTTTCGTATAATTGTTTAGTGTAACTATTTGGTTTATTAGAACACATAAGCAACTGTTGAATGTATTATATGGTAATTGTAACTAACTGGTGTAACTGATTAGTGTAATTGTGTTGGGTAACATTAATATAAGGAAAGATAAAAAGGGAGAGAATAAGAAAATAAAGGAAGAGAGTGAGAGAGAGAGAGAGATAAAAAAATTAAATCAAATATTTACATATTTAAAAAAATTATCAATATGAGAGAAAGAGAGAGAGATAAATAGGGAGGAGAGAGTAAAAGAGAGAAGGAAAGAGAGTAATGAAATAATAAATACCCTTTTAGTGTTTTTTCAAAAAAATGCACTTATGAGCAAATAAGTTTTCTTAATGTAGTTTACCTCAAATAAGTCCAAATATTTGTACTGGCTTCTAAATTACCCTTAAAAAAACTTAGATTTTAGACCCCATTTTAAAGAAAGGCTCCAAATTTTTAAATACCATAAATAATCCATGTAAAAAAGGCTTTATAAAAATAAAGTCCAATCAATCATTTAGGCCCATAGCCCAATCCAAATATTAAATATCTAAAAAACATTAATAGAAAAAAAAGGTCTGAACTCAAAGGTCATATCAAATTAAAAAAAATCAAAAAATCAAATCATTATTTCACTTTTAACTCTCTCTCTCTCTCTCTCTCTCTCTCTATAAACTAACACAAAACTAATCCTTTTTTTCTTTCTCTCATATTAAACTAAAACCAAAAATACTCTTCTTCTTCTTCTTCTTCTCTCTCTCTCTCACACACACACAGAGTACTATGAGTTGGTTTAGAACCAAAGCCAACATTTGAGATTATTCAAGGTTCTATTGTTTCATAATTCTAATTTTTTTTGTTAGAGTAATGCTAAATAAACTTAAAAAGTAGACTTAATAATCACAACTATTGAATAGATAGTGAATCCTTATAAATGATGAGACCCACAATGAAATCAATGGTTATAATTATCAAGTCTACTTTTTAAGTTTACTTTTTAAGAGATCCTATTAGTTGTAATGCCCCAAACATCAGGGGGGGTTCTTAATTCAACAAAATTTAGACAGAGTCTCATTTGTACGGGGAGCTTTACTCAAAACACAACCTGTGCAATTATACTACATTGACCGCACTGGGTCCATTTATGAATAAATATTGACCACACCGGGTCCATTTATAAGTGAACATTAAAACAATACATATGAGTTCGATTTGTAATGCTCCAAATTTCCCCTTGGACGACATTACTATCTAAAATCATTCACATCATGAGAGCACTAAATAAATCCATCAAATAATAAAATTTTATTCACTATATATAATATCCACAATATCATCCCAAAACAATAGGCCAAGCTATGACAATTTCATTCCAAAAGAATTTTATTTAAACTTATCAACAGAATAAACAAAATACTAGACTATACATGATCGTAAATAAATTCCCTAGTCTAGTACAAAAATAAACTATAACTCTAGACGTCCACCTCGGGATCTAGGTTTCCCTCTGGTGGAGCCTCCCAATTTTTCGGTTTGTCAACTCTGGGATCTTCCTCTAGCACGAAGTCTGAAAAAAAATATTATTGGTAGGGGGTGAGCACTAAGCTCTGTAGGAAAATCCTCCCAAACTCTAACAAGGTTTGAAAAACGTAGAAAATGGTCGGTCTAATTTCACAAATAGCATACGTAAATTTTGAAATAAAGCATGATATTTTTAAAAGATCTCAAGTTTATACATCAACAATAATTAAGTACAAGAGTAAAGTCAATCCTACCATAAATAACTATTCCAAAGAGTAATCATTCTCAGAACAATTTTCAAGATAATCATATCCAAAAGATAACGCAATAAATAATAACCACAATATATCTCAAGTCTGATGTAAGATAATCACATGAATAAACACATAGAAAATATCTTGGCCCCCACACACACAAATCCTCACAAGGATATCAAATTTCAGGAAGGGCGCCTACCGATGCATTGTCCCACACCAATGCACTGGCAATAACGAATCTGACGCAGGCATAGTATACTAATCCTTTGACATGGCACCTGTGAGCTAATAGTGGTTTGGTCCTCGCAAGGCACCAACCCCACTACGAGTGGTAGAAAAAGTTCAAACCCGCATAGAGTAAGAACCACACACATCTACCCACTCTATGATACCCGGTCAACGGCCAACCATGGTCATCCAAACACCTCCATGAGATACAATTACCAACAATTTCTAACAAAAGTTCAAAATTCTCAAAATTTCCAAAATTTCTCGTATGTTATCCAATAGAACCATGTAAGAAAAATAGACAAGACTCAAGCTCCAAACCAAAACTCAAGCTCTAGAAACCTCATTTCTCCCTTTCCTTCTTTCCTCTATCTTCTCCTAGGGTGCTAAGAGGTTTGGGGTGAGAGTGGGAGTGAAAAGAATGGGAGTAAAGGGGTTGAAATCAATGTTTTAAACACAACAGTCCCGAAGTTACTGTTCACAGGTTGTTTGAGTTTTCTCCAAAATTATGGTTTTGCCACTAAAAATTTCAGATTTAATCCACATGACTACTCTAAGGTTTTTAGATGTTTCGGATTCATATTTAATGTTATTTTAACCTAAAAATATTTATTTTTATGATTTATCTCAAAACTAAAATAAATTTACACTCGAAACAGTAAAATTACTATTTTATTCCTCCGAACCGCTGTATGTCTTAAACGGCTATTCCAAATTTTTCGGATCTCCCAAGGTTCAATGATAATATTATTTTAACTTAAAAAAATTAATATTTTTACTTAGTTACCCTTAGCAACCTTAAATACCTCCAAAAATTAAATTTAAAAAAAAAATTTGTTTCCCTAGTATTTATTTATACTATTGAAATATATAGGGTTCATGCATACCTCATCACTTATATTAGCATTTCAAAAATAATTACTTGTTATATAAAGATAAGAGTGTGGGGGGTTTACATTAGTTGGTCCATTTTTTTTTTCGTATCCACTTAGTTGTCTTCTAGGTGCCATATTATTAATTTATTGTAACTATATAACAACCAAATAAACACAATAGATAATGCAATAGGTAATGAAATAGCATAAAGTAGATAATTCAATAAAATATAATGAAATAGAAGATAATGAAACAAGTGAAATAGAAGGAACAAGTGGATAATGTAATAGAAGAGAATAAAATAAAAAAAATATTGAAATAGAAAATATTGAAATAAAAGATAATGAAATAGAAGATAATGAAATAAAAAATATTAAAAAATAAAATAATGAAATAAAAGACAATCAAAATCTTAATGAAACAAATGATTATAGTCATATAAATATACATGATCCAAGTCAATGGAAAAATATTGATACAAATTTAAGAGATTTTGTAACGCCCCAAAAACCCCCTTGGGTGACATTACATTCTAAAAACCATTCACCCCATGAGAGCATTACGTAAATTCATCACGACGAAAGTTCATTCATCAACCATTCATATTTTAACAAAATTTGGGCAGAGTCTCCTTTGTACGGGGAGCTTTACCCAAAACACAACCTGTACAATTATATTATAATTGACCACACCGGGTCCACATATGCATAACTATTGACCACACCGGGTCTATTTATCCATCATAAAATAAACTTTCATTCATCATATGTCATATCCACAATGCCATCCCAAAAGAATAGGCCAAGTATGACAAATATATTCCCAAAAGAATTAAATTACACTTGCAATGAAATAACAAAATACTAGACTTTACATGATTTCAAAATAAACTCTCTAATCTAGTACAAAAGAAATATAACTCTAGGCATCCAGTTCAGGACCCCCGTTCCCCTCTAGGGGAGCTTCCCCATGCACTGGTTCATCTACTTGTAACTCCTCCTCATAGACGAAATCTGAAAAGATATTATTTATAGGGGATGTGCACTAAGCTCTGTAGCAACATTCCTTCCATACTCATACAAGGTTTAGAAAACAAGTAAAACAGTTCGGTCTTATTTTCCAAAATATCATATAACATTTGAAGTAAAACCGTGACATTTGAAACAGATCTCAAGTTTAAACATTCGCAATAATTTAAATGAACAGTAAACCCAAGTCACAATGAGCAACCATAACCATTTCCAACAAGTTCTTGTAGAGTCTCATACCTCCACAAGCTCTTGTGGGAAATGCAATAGTAACACCATAATACAAAAAGGAACGCTTATTACACCATCGATTATTATATTTCCTTTGGCAGGTGGCATACTTAAAAGTAAACTCCACCCCCTTCAAGTCTTTGTTTCCCATAACCGCATACTTACAAGTAACCACGGTCGTTAGATGTCCTTTTAGGTAGGTAGCATAGTTACAAGTAACCTCTACCCCCCTTGAAGTCTCCCACACATAACCGCATACTTACAAGTAACCTCGGTTCATAAGTATCCTCTTTTGGTAGGTAGCATACTTACAAGTAACCTCTACCCCCCTTCAAGTATTCCACACTTAACCGCATACTTACGAGTAACCTCGGTTCATAATTATCCTCTTTTCATACCAACAATCACATACAAGATAAAATCCACAAATTTTCCTCAACAAGCAACCATTATCAAAATCCCCAAATTTTATCATGCGACAATCCAAATAACCAATTAAGAAAAATACAAGAGATCACCACCACATCATTTTCATTACTCACACAAAGCACTAAAGTTCTCAAAACCAAGCTTGAGCAAATGTAGAAAGAGAATTCCATATTTCCCCAAAAACTAGGGTTTTAAAGCTATAAAAGAAGTTTCATGGGTAATCAATCCTAACTTTGTTTAAGACATGCCATAATTGCAAGAAAACCAAGAAACAAGGAATTCCTAGCAAATACATACAAGTATGAGTCAAAACATATATATATTTTAGCCTTAGCCTCAATGGACAAGCATGGAAGAAAAACCCCTACCTTGAATCAAAGTTTCAAACCAAAAACCCAAGCTCTAATGACCTCCTTTCTCCCTTTCCTCCTTTCCTCTATCTTCCCCAAGGGTGCTAAGGGCTTTGGGGGTGAGAGATGTGAGAAAAAATGGAAGAAATTGGCTGGATTCTGTGTTTTAAACACAGCAGTCCGCGCAATTCACTGTTCATGGCTAAATTTTGAGTTTTTTTTTAAAATTACAGTTTTGCCACTAGAAATCTCCAATTTGATCCATACGACTACCTTAAGGTTTTTCGACGTTCCGGATTCATTTTTAATGTTATTTTAACCTAAAAACATTGCTTTTTATGATTTATTTCAAAACTAAAATAAATTCACACTTGAAACATTAAAATTTCTATTTTAGTCATTCGAACTACTATAGGTGATATCCTTACGATTTTAATATATATATGGTTTATTCTTAAGTCATTACATATAGAAGAATCACTAAACAAGTACATTAATATATTAATGTAAACATATGGGGTTTTACACCTTCAAGGTCTAATAAGAAAGCACAACCCTTTACTATCCAAGGAGCACCATTGTGCAGATTTTTGGTCAACTTCATAGAATAAACTGATTTGACTCAGGTATTTCTAGGAGGTGTAACCTATATGGTTGGAAAGATATACGAGTTAGGGTTCTAACAAAAATAACGGTACACAATTCGGACTTTCCAATAAAGAGTTATGATGAAATTAGCGAAAGGTAGTCTGCCGGACAGATTTTTGGACAGTGTAGACACTACTTCGTAATATGGACATAACTCCTTCCTCCTAGTTCCGATTGAGATGATTCAAGGTGATATGGAATCCTAAGAGAGAGCTCTACAAATTTCATGTTTTAAGTTTTGAGAGATATGGACTGCATCAAGGTCGAAATCGAGCTTGATGTTACAGCCAGTGCACTGTTCATCCCTTTTTCATTCTACCAAATTCAAACACACATCACTACACATATCCCCATTTTTACAACAATTATTTACTATATATCTATATACATATATAAAAGAAAATGCGGGGTGTTACAGATTTATTAGTAGAAAATTTTGAGATTCCGTGTGTTATGTAAATATAAATTTTATTAACTTTTTAGTATTTTGAAAATGATTAAAATGATGAGAGAAACTTCAAATTGTTATTACAGAAATAATCGTGTAAGTTTGAGGCACGACGTATTGACTTTTGGGGCAAATGTAATTTTTGGAAGTGTTTAAGGTTGATAAGGGTAACTAAGTAAATATATTAATATTTTTAGGTCAAAATAACATTACCATTAAATCCGGGAGGTCCAAAAAATTTGGAATAGCCGTTTAGCTCATATAGCGGTTCGGAGGAGTAAAATAGTAATTTTAATGTTTCGAGTGTAAATTAACTTTAGTTTTGAGATAAATCATAAAATTAAATATTTTTAGGTTAAAATAACATTAAAAATGAATTCGGAAACGTCGAAAAATCTTAGGATAGTCATATAGATTAAGTTAGAATGTTTAATGGCAAAACCATAATTTCAGAGAATAAATATATTTTTCAGCCCATGAATAGTAGATTTTGGGACTGCTGTATTTAAAACATAAATTTCAGTCCCTTTTCTTTCATCTTTCATTCTACCTTCACCCAAAACCTCTTAGAACCCTAGTAGAAGACAAAGAAGAAGGTCTTTAAAACTTGCGTTTTGCTTGAAAATCTTATGAACTTGGCTTGGAATTCTTGATTTCTAGGTGAGATTTTGCTCTCTCTTGCATTTATTGTAACACCCCAAAACTGGGGATCTTTAATTTAACAAAATTTGGGCAGAGTCTCTTTGTACGGGGAGCTCTACCCAAAATACAACCTATGCAATTATATTACATTGACCACACCAGGTCCATTTATCCATACTCATATAACCACATGCAATTTTTCTTTTACATTAAAACAGTCCATATTAATTCGATTTGTAACGGCCCAAAATCCCCCTTGAACGACATTACTATCTAAAATCATTCACATCATGAGAGCAATTAAATGGACTTCATAACAAAAGAGAATTTCCTTCATCATCCACAATATATACAACATCATCCAAAATAATATTCTTAACTATGACAATTACATCTAAAAGAAAATTAACTATTATTTTACAGCGGAATAACGAAAATATTTAGACTTCACATTGTCTCAAAATGAATTTCCTAGTCTAGAACATAATGGAATATAGCTCTAAATGTCCACCTCGGGATTCACGTTCCCATCTATTGGAGCTTCCCAATGTACTGGCTCATCAACTCCGATCTCTTCTTCTAAACTATAATCTGAAAAATATATTGTTTGTAGGGGGTGAGCACTAAACTTTGTAGGAAAATCTTCCCAAACTCGAACAAGGTTTCGGAAGCATATAAAATAGTCGGTGTCATTTTACAAATATCATATATAGCTTTTGAAGGAAAACAGAGACATTTCAATGGATCTCAAGTATACACAATAACAATAATTAAATAAAAAGTAAAACTAATTCTCAAAAATAACAATTTCAACGAATTACCATTTCCACAATAACCATGTCCACAATAAACTCCTTTCCACAATTAACCATAACCAACCATTTTCATAATAAACAATAGCCCACAATGTATCTCAGGTATGATGTAAGACTTCGCATGAATACACACATTGAAAATATCTTGACCCACACACACATATCCAATTCTCGCAAGGATACCCAACTTTAGGAAGGGCGTATACCGACGCATCGACAGTGATGGATCCAACCCAGGAATAATATACTAACCTTCAGCCTCGATACCCATGAGCGAATAGTGGTTTGGTCCTCGCAAGGCATCAATCCCACTACGAGTGGTAGAAAAAAATTCAAACCCGCACGGAGTAAAAAAACATATCTACCCACTCTACAATATCCGGTCAATGGCCACCCATGGTCATTCAAATATCCACACAAGAGATACAATACCAACCAATTTCTCAAATCACAAGTAAATTCAAAACTCCCAATTCCATAGGTATTTTTCCAACGGAGCAAATTCAAGAAAAATGTGCAAGAGATCATCAAACATATATTTTTATTGTTCAAACAAAGCACTGGAGTTTTGAAATCAAGAACATGGAATATCAAGAAGAAAAATCTCTATTTATTGAAAGAAACAGGGGTTTTGAGATTACAACAAGGATTTCATGGCTATCAACCATAACTTCATTCAAAACATTATAGGATTTGCAAGGACATCAAGAAACCATGATTTCATAACACATATCTAAAATTTAGAATTAAAACATATATATATATATATATATATATACCTAACCTCAATGAACAAGAATGAGAAGAAACCCCCACCTATAAATAAAAAATTTCAAGCAAAACTCAAGCTTTAGAGACTTTCTTCTTCCTTTTTTTTTTCCTTTATCTTCTCCTAGGGTTCTAAGAGGTTTGGAATGAGAGTGGACTGAAAAAATGGAAGAAAATAAGTTGAAATATGTGTTTTAAACATAGCATAGCAGTCCCGAAAGTTACTATTCATTGGCTGAAATTTGAGTTTTCTCCAAAATTACGATTTTGGCACTAAAAATCTCCAATTTGATCCATATGACTACCCTAAGGTTTTTCGACATTCTAGATTCATTTTTAATGTTATTTTAATCTAAAAACATTTAGTTTTATGATTTATCTCAAAACTAAAGTAAATTTACACTCAAAACACAAAAATTACTATTTTATTCATCCGAACCGTTATATGTGCTAAATGACTATTCCAAGTTTTTTCGGATCTCTCAGGTTCAATGATAATATTATTTTGACCTAACAAAATTAATGTTTTTACTTAGTTACCCTTATCAACATGAAACACCTCCAAAACTCAATTTACTCTGAATGTCAAATACGCTTGAAACTTAAACTTTAGAATCAATATTTTAACAATTATTCTAAGTTTCTACCATAATTTTATTCGTATTAGGAGAACTCTTAAGATAATATTATACTTATTTAATTTTAATTCAAATTCTTAGAATTCACCCCCTAAAAGAAATTTTCATCCTCGAAACTTAATCATCGAGTTAGTCTATCTAATTCTCATTTGGCTCTGATGTCTCCACTTCTATTCATCCTTTATATATCAAATCTATGATCAAAAGAGAATATCATAGACTAAATTTTAAATCCATCCCTTCAACTTATAACCTCATTGTAGTTACTTAAAGTCCCAAAGATTACCTTCCTTCACTAGAATTCATTTATAACCTTTATTCTAAGAAATTATATACGATTGCTTCAACTAATTTTTTATCATGCATTACTACTAGATCATAATACTTAATTGTCTATTCAATCAAATATCACTTCTCTTTTGAGTTTCACCAATCATTTCAATAACCTCACATTTGCTTCTTACATGTAGCTTATGCATAAGCATATCAAAATAAATCAAATGCAATTCAACTAATAGGGTTACTCACATTTCCTATACTAACATCATGGTATAACACAAACCTTTGTAATGACTTTATGGTCAGATTTATCTCGATTCCTAAAATAGATACAATATTCTTAATGACTTTATCTCTTACTATAAAAGGAATTTACAATCTTTGAAATCTAACAATAATTTCAATTCACAACTACACACTTCCATATAAGTAAATATTCTAGGATCAACTATTAGGTTGTACGTCCATTTGCAATTCCACATTATACTCCTTACCTCAACCAGTATAGTCATTACTCAAATAGTTCGTTGTACACTCTGATATAAATTATAATCCACCAATTCACTAATCAAAACTAGCTACGAGATAAGAATTCTCATAGGTTTGAAAGTTTTGGGAAGATCTGTCAGATTCCACCAATGTGTACCATTGAAACCTACCCACTCTGGTCCTTCAATTATAATTTCTAAAATGTGTACACTAACGATCCATCTAATCCATTCGAAGGGAATTTTAGTAATTAATTAACTCTAATACTTAGGCTAAGGGTCTAGTTATATCTCCAAGATATTTGTTTTCAGTCCCCAATCTTGGGCTCAAATCAACAAACCTTACAATCCCCTTCATCACTCACTTGTATCCAGATTCATACATTTAAATCAATCCTAATATCCCTAAATATTCACCAAATCGATTAGCACTAATCATTTCATTTTTTTTTCTTCCATGTATGTATTATCAATCTCTAACATTGAGATAGAATCAATAAACAATGTAATCACTCCTTAGGGGTTTTCACTAAATATTTTTTCATGATACCTATACTTTCGAATCTCTAGGATACAATGCAATACAATATATATCTTGTAATATACCAAATGTGAAGATAAACTATCAAGGATCCCAAAATATTTCTCAACTCTCTTTCACCAAATATGATATAATCGAAACTAAAACAAGACTCCCAATGATTAAACCAATGTTCCTCGATTTACCCACATGAGTCATCATATTCTTAACCATTATTTATAATCCCCAAGATAATAATGATTTGCTAATTATTAGTATAACCTTAGCCATGTACCTAAAAAAAAATTGCTTAAAATTTTTCAATTCATGTCAAAGCCAATCTGCATAAGTATCATCATTGAATCCTCAAATTACATCCTTCCAATTATCACTACTAACTGTAAAGTTTGAATCTTCAATACTCATACCAACAACCTTAAGTATAAATAATCAAACTTATATCTTAAGAATGTATTAAGAGAGACAAGAAAAGTACTTCATATTTCCCCAACACAACTCCAATAACATTAAAAGATCCCACAGAACAATAGAGATTCATATCAAACTTTGGATATCATCCTTATTTCAATAATTGTCTGTTATATATGACCTCGAGCTTTTAAACCTCTATAATCTTTAATCCTACAATGTATATGGTCAAAGGTAACTACAACTACTTAGTAAGGCTTCCTGGATTTTCTTTTTGCAGGTCTATATGCTCGCTTCCGTAACTCGACCTCAAATTTCTAATCAAAATGCGTAAATACAAATGAACTATTAACTCCACATTCAACCAAGAGATTTTGATTGTTAATACTTTAGAGAGTCTAAGAGTAGTTGACTAAGCCCTCAAGGAAATAAGATAACAATGTAACACCCCTTCTTCCACATGGCATAATATTGTCCGCTTTGGGCCCACTGGCCCTCACGACTTTGTTCCTCCCAGTATTCCTAGAAAAATGCCTTATGTCATGTAAGGCGAGGGGCTTACTAATAAGTCCAGTCACTTTTTCCTCCCTAATCGATGTGGGATACCAGGATCTCACAATCCCCCCCCTTAGGGCTGCACGTCCCCGTGCAGCAGCTCGCCAGCTACCTACCCACCTACATGCATGCGAGCACGGCAGAGGCCCATACTCGATCCAGGCGAGGACCGGCTTTGATACCAACTTGTAACACCCCCTTTCCACATGGCATAATATTGTCCTCTTTGGGCCCACTGACCCTCACAACTTTGTTCCTCCCAGTATTCCTGAAAAAAGGCCATGTAAGGCGAGGGACTTACTAATAAGCTCAATCACTTTCCCCTCCCTAACCGATGTAGGACACCAGGATCTCACAAACTAAGTATAACGTTCACAATGAGTATCCTATGCATGACCCTTCTACACCTTCAAAGTAAATTTGATCAACTCTCCATAATATTTTTAAACCAATATTGGTAACCTCAAGTATGTAGTTCTGAAACAACCTCCTATCCATTTAAGACCTATAACCACAATTCTAATCATTATTCCAAAAATAGAGTCCCATTTAATGTTTCTTCACCATATTCCTTCAATTGATTATATTTGAGAATTATACTATCTCATACCATCGTACTCACCCTAGGGGAAAACATAACACTCCTGTGGTTCACATCATAAATTCAAAACTACATTCATTCCTTAATTTTTATGATTTTTAAGTAACACACCTATCTTTCCATAACCTTACTATTCAAAACTTAGTCCATCTTAAAACATCTAAGTTTACCTTACCTCCACAAATTTAAATTGGGTTGGGCTTCCAAAAATATAAGCAACACTAATAGTATGATAGAATATTTAGAGTAGACAAAACACCAAATCGTAGTTATATTTTATATTGTTATCCATCAAAAACACTTCAATCAACATGGGTGTGTCTCTCAATCAAAGCCTAAATAGTGTGAAAGTTTTCTTAAAGATAAGTCCTTCAAAGTCTAAGAAGAAAAGTACGACACTTTGCTATACAAGGAATACTACAGCGAAGATTTTTGATCAACTTCAGAGAATAAAACTAATTTAACTCAGGAATTTCTAGCATGTGTGACCTATATGGTTGGAAAGATATGCGAGTTAAGCTTCTAACAAAAAACATGGTGCACAATTTGGATTTTTCAGCAAAGAGTTATGATCAAATTGATGAAAGGTAGTCTGCTTGACTGATGGTTTTGCTATACTTGTGCAACTCGAGTTTGGGTGTCTTTTGTCACAAATACTATCTCATACCCATCTCCAATATAGCTAATATAACTTGCATAAAAATCCATACCTAGCATCATTTACAAACCAAAATTAAAATTACCATCCATCTCCTA
This sequence comes from Ilex paraguariensis, assembly GCA_963454935.2. Taxonomy (NCBI): domain Eukaryota; kingdom Viridiplantae; phylum Streptophyta; class Magnoliopsida; order Aquifoliales; family Aquifoliaceae; genus Ilex; species Ilex paraguariensis. Next base: position 61,572 of record CAUOFW020001321.1, read on the forward strand.
GAATAGTCTAAAACGACATGATATAAAACTAGAATATCCATCCCAAAACTTTTGTCAACTCCTCAAAACTAGCTAATCCATGAATTCGAACAAATAATTAATCCCTAAGTTAACTAAGCAACAAATCACACATATCTTATAAACGTATAACTTCAAACAAATTCAACACTAGAGTTTCTTCATCCAAACCTAATACTTCAGTGATAGTCCACAACCTACAATTCCCATGTAAGACCAAATTCCTAAGCTCTGATACCAAACCTGTAACGCCTCAAAAATCGGGGGTCCTTAATTTAACAAAATTCGGACAAAGTCTCCTTTGTACGGGGAGCTCTACCTAAAATACAACCTCTGCAATTATATTATATTGACCACACCGGGTCCATTTATCCATATTCATATAACCACATACAATTTTTCTTTTACATTAAAATAGTCCATATGAGTTCGATTTGTAATGCCCCAAAATCTCCCTTGGAAGACATTACTATCTAAAATCATTTACATCATGAGAGCAACTAATTGGACTTCATAACAAAAGAGAATTTCCTTCATCATCCACAATATATACAACATCATCCAAAATAATATGCCCAACTATGACAATTACATCCAAAAGAAAATCAACTATTATCTTGCAGCGGAATACCAAAAATATTAGACTTCACATTGTCTCAAAATGAATTTCTTAGTCTAGAACATAAGGGCATAAAGCTCTAAACGTCCACCTTGAGATTCATGTTCCCATCTATTGGAGCTTCCCAATGTACCGGCTCATCAACTCGGAGCTCCTCCTCTAGACCATAATTTGAAAAAGATATTATTTGTAGGGAGTGAGCACTAAGCTCTGTAGGAAAATCCTCACAAACTCGAACAAGGTTTCGAAAGCATATAAAATATTCGGTCTCATTTTACAAATATCATATATAGATTTTAAATGGATCTTAAGTTTACATAATAGCAATAATTAAATTAAAAGTAAAACCAATTCTCAAAAATAACAATTCCAACGAATTACCATTTCCACAATAACCATGTCCATAATAAACTCATTTCCACAATAAACTATAACCAACCATTTTCACAATAAACAGTAGCCCACAATATATCTTAGGTATGATGTAAGACTTCGCATGAATGCACACATTGAAAATATCCTGGCCCACACACACACACCCAATTCTCGCAAGGATACCCAACTTCAGGAAGGGCGTATACCAATGCATTGGCAGTGACCAATCCAACCTAGGAATAATATACAAACCCTAAACCTCGATACCCGTGAGCGGATAGTGGTTTGGTTCTAGCAAGGCACCAACCCCATTAGGAGTGGTAGGAATCTACACACTCTACGATACCCAATCAACGGCTACTCATAGTCATCCAAACATCCACACAAAAGATACAATACCAACCAATTTCTCAAATCACAAGTAAATCCAAAACCCCCATTTTCATAGGTATTTTTCCAACGGAGCAAATTCAAGAAAAATATGCAAGAGATCATCAAACACATATTTTTATTGTTCAAACGAAGCACTAGAGTTTTGAAATCAAGAACAAGGAATATCAAGAAGAAAAATCTTTATTTCTTGAAAGAAACAAGGGTTTTGAGATTACAACATGGATTTTATGGCTATCATCCATAACTTCATTCAAAACATGATAGGATTTGCCAAGATATCAAGAAACCATGATTTCATAACAAGAGTGAGAAGAAACCCCCCACCTAGAAATCAAAAATTCCAAGCAAAACTCAAGTTTTAGAGAATTTCTTATTCCCTTTTCTTTTTTTTATCTTCTCCTAGGGTTCTAAGAGGTTTGGGATGAGAGTGGAATGAAATAATGGAAGCAAATGGGCTGAAATATGTGTTTTCAACACAGCAGTCCCGAAAGTTACTGTTCGTGGGTTGAAATTTGGGTTTTCTCCAAAATTATAATTTTGCCACTAAAAATCTCCAATTTGATCTATATGACTATCCTAAGGTTTTTCGACATTGCAGATTCATTTTTAATGTTATTTTGACCTAAAAATATTTAGTTTTATGATTTATCTCAAAACTAAAGTAAATTTACACTCAAAACACTAAAATTACTATTTTATTCTTCTGAACCGTTATATGTGTTAAACGGCTATTCCAAATTTTTCAGATCTCCCAAGTTCAATGATAATATTATTTTGACCTAAAAAAATTAATATTTTTACTTAGTTACCCTTATCAACCTTAAACACCTCCTGTGACACTCCAAAATCTAGGGGTCCGTTGATTATCCATCAACCCGCCGAATACCCGTGGATACCGAGTAATTTGATATTGCCATTGTGCCCCATTTACCAGAAACCATAATTTTGACAAAATTTGAGTAAAGTCTCATTTGTACGGGAAGCTCTATCCAAAACTCAACCTGTGCAATCATATAATAACAAGACTCATCTGAGGTCCAATATTCAACAATGACCACACCGGGTCCAATTATAAGTAAACATTGGCCACATCGGGTCCAATTATCTATATTTATATCAAACATGCAAGGTTAGTTTAACAATAGTTTATATAAGTTCTATAACAATTATTTGCAAAAGATTACATGCTCAAAATATTATTTTCACAAATGTTTTACATTAACACAAAATAAAGCCACATTTGGCTTTTTTCAAACATGAGGGTCCAAATGGAGTCATCCATCGATGTATCTCTCCCACTTGAAATGTTTTTCCCGTATAGGTTGAGCCAATGCCCAGTAGAATAATCCCTACAGAGGCTACTCCTCACCTTAGATGCATATGTGGTGTGTATAACCAACAAACAACATTTAACAATCATTCCATACAAGAATATGCATTGAATGTGGAATGCAACCATGTCATGCCATGAAATGAGATAATACTCACTCATGCACTTAAACTCATGTCATCACGGACTCCCACGACACAATGCAATGCCAAGGTATACTAAATCCGTCAATTGACGAAAAAATTCACCAAATGATCGTTTGAAATAAAAGTTTTTTTATTATAAAACAAAATCATTGATGGGTGTTACTCATTGTATGAGTACTTATAAATCAAACTCTTGTGTCTTGTTGGGCAACAGATTTTGGATTTTATACCGCCGGTTCCATATACCATACTACACTTTTTCAGAATTTCACTACAAGGGAGTGTATAACCAAGTTGTCGAGTCTTGCGGCCGAGGGGGGAATCTACCCCTTCTTGCTATACCCGACACAAGTTTTTCTTTCGTGCAACCACACGACTCATTCGGATTTTTAACCCAACTTTTTCGAGTCCATCCATCAATCACTAAGAATGGTGTTTGACTAACTATGCATACACACACCCACACTCATGACTCATGCCCATGAATGTGATGTCAATTTCATGTCCATATTGCAATGCATGCCAAAGGAACAAATTCTACATATCAATGTCTACCATGGCGATTTATATCACATGCAAATAATTTCCAAAGTTTCATCACAATGTCAAAACATCAACTAGCATGTGTCAGCATTTATATTCAACACAATACAATTGACAAGCATGTTATTACATAATCTATGTCAAAAACACACTTAATTTAAAAGGCAAAATATAGCACATAACAATCCACATAAAAATCAGCCCTTAGTGGCCCAAAATTTAGCCACTAAACAACCCACAAATCAATCACTAAACAGCCCACAAATTAGCCACTAAGCATCCCACAATTCAGTCCCTAAATGGCAAGAAAATAGCCCCAATAAACACCCATAAGATAGCCCATAAAATAGCCATAAACAGCCCCTTAAAACAACTATAAAACAGCCCATAAATCAGCCACTAAGCAGCCCCTTAAATAGTCCATAAACGGACACTAGACAGCCCACCAATCATCCAAAAATCAGTCATGTCTCAGCCACAAAAATAAACCCTTATGGTAGGAGTAAAACCAAAGTAGGAAGAACCCTACCTCTTGTAGCGTGTAGGAAGTGGTAGAACTTCTAAAGACGCCAAAACAAGCCCAAGAACCTTTGATTCTTCCAATGTCTTTTCTTTGGACCTTCGGTGAAATCCACTTTTCTTGATACGTACATGTAGCCCTCGTTGAGGAGATGAACTTTGATTCTTGGCTCGACAAATTCTGACTGACGGAACTCCGGGAATCTTGGATTGAAGCTTGAAGAACTTACTTGTGTTTCTCTCTTTTCACTCTCTTCTCTCTATGGCCAGCCAAGGGTCAAGAACAATGAGATATTTTTCACAAAATATCTAATTCAAGTAGATATTTATAGTTCCGAATGTGCGGTCCACATCGCACCGCATATTTCCGACTTCCGGGTCCATTTTTCGTTCCGAAACGATTCGTTATACCTTGGATTTAGTCAAATTAATTTTATTGGAGCTTTAACTTAATTTTAAGAAAATTTTTAAAACAATTCATTTTTGGGGACCTTTAAAATGTCATTCGCCTCGCAGTCGCCTCGAACGATGTGCAAAAATCTAACTATTTCAGAATTCGACAAAATTTGATAGGGTGACTAAATTTTGTGATACGAATCCAATGGTGAACTCTGTTTCCTCATCCGAGGTGTAGAACATGAGTATTTTAAATACGTATTAGGATGACAAATTACCATTCTACCCTTTTCTAAGAAAAAATTCAAATTTTCCTTGGTTTCACATTTTTCTCCCCTTAAAAGAATTTTGTCCCCAAAATTTACATACGCATGGACATACAATCACATGCATATGCAATAGTCAAATAATACTAAAAAACTATAAGAATTTACCTCCATTCTAGAATAAAAGAGGATAATTGGAAGCGATGGTGTCCTCGCGCTCCCATGTCGTCTCCTCTACTCCTTGGTGTTGCCACAACGCCTTCACTAGCCGCATGGTCTTGCCTCGTAAAACCTGTTCTCGGCTATCCATGATGAGCACCGGTCCCTCCACAAAGGTCCCATCAACATCAACAACAAGCTCTCCCCAATCCACCACATGAGTCGGATCTGGGGTGTATTTTCGGAGCATAGAGACATGAAAAATCGCATGGACACCCGATAGATTTGGCGGTAACGCCAACCGGTAAGCCACTACACCCACCCTCTCGAGTACCTCGAAGGACCCGATATACCTCGGTGACAGTTTTCCCCGCTTACCAAACCTGACCAGTCCTCTCCTAGGCATCACTTTCAAGAAGACATGATCTCCTACCTCATACTCCAGAGGTCGCTGCTGTTTGTTAGCGTAACACTTCTATCGGCTCTAAGCCGTGAGAAGACGCTTCTGTATCATGTCCACCTTCTCAGAGGTGTCCTTGACCAAATATGAACCCGTAGAGGATCTCTCTTCCACCTCCATCCAACAAACTGGAGAATGGCATGGCCTCCCATATAATGCCTCATAGGATGCCATCTCTATGCTCACCTGGTAACTGTTATTGTATGCGAACTCCACCAGGGGTAAGTGATCTTCCCAACTACCCTTGAGATCTAGGACGTATGCTCATAGCATGTCCTCTAAATTCTAGATAGTCCTCTCAGGCTGACCGTCTTTCTAGGGATGAAAAGAAGTGCTCATCATTAACTGTGTCCCCATAGCTCGCTAGAAACTCTCCCAAAAATGAGCCATAAACCTGAGATCCTGGTCTGATACAATAGATACGGGCACTCCATGCAATCGAACAATCTCTTGTATATACAACCCGCAGAATTTCTCTAGTGTGAAGGTCATCCGCACCGCTAAAAAGTGTGCTGACTTGGTAAGCCGGTCCACTACCACCCATACTGCATCATGACCCCGTGATGTCCATGACAAGTGAGTCACAAAATCCATAGTGTAGCCTGAACTGTCCCACAGTCTCGAGCATTTGCCACTCCTGGGAAACTACTCTAGCCAAAACTCCCTGTGACTTTCGGCTAAGTGCATCAGCCACCATATTTGTGTTATCAGGATGGTAATGCAAAGTGAAGTCATAGTCCTCTAAATACTCCATCCACCAGCGTTGCCTCATGTTGAGGTCCCGCTGTGTGAAAATATACTTCAGACTCTTGTGGTCAGAAAATACTTCAAACTGCTCACCATACAAGTAGTGGCGCCAAGCCTTCAAGGCAAAGACAATGACTGGCAATTCCATGTCATGGGTAGGATAATTCTACTCGTGATTCTTAAACTGTCGATAACCATAAGTTACTACCCTTCTGGACTGCATCAAAACACATCCTAGCCCGTCCTTCGAGGCATCATAATAGACTGTGTACCTCTGCCCCCGTTCTGGGACTATCAAGATCGGAGCTGAAGTAAGCCTTCGTTTCAACTCCTGGAATGCCTTCTCATAAGCTTTGTTCCACTCAAACTTGACCTCTTTCCAAGTCAACTTAGTTATAGGCACAGCTAATCGGGAGAAGTCGTCTATAAACCTCTTGTAGTACCTTGCCAATCCCAAAAAATTGTGTATCTCAAAGACTGACTTCGGCCTCTCCCAATTCATAACCACCTCAACCTTTTTCGGGTCCATAGATACACCCGAAGCCGACACCACGTGTCCTAGAAATTTCACTTCAGTAAGCCAGAATTCACACTTGCTGAACTTGGCGTAAACTGATAATCTCTCGATGCCTGGAGAACAATTCTCAAATGACCCTCATGCTCCTCCTCAGACTTGGAGTAGATCAAGATGTATCAATGAAGACCACAACAAACTGATCTAAATAGGGTTGGAATATCCTATGCATGAGATCTATGAATGCTGCTGGAGCATTCGTCAACCCAAATGGCATCATTGTGAACTCGAAATGCCCATACCGCGTTCTGAACGCCGTCTTAGGGATGTCTACCTCCTTAACCCTCAACTGATGGTATCCGGTATGTAGATCTATCTTGGAGTAGACCCACGCCCCTTTCAACTGATCAAACAAGTCATCAATCCTCGGCAAATGGTACCTATTCTTGATAGTAACCTTATTCAACTGCCGATAGTCTATGCACAATCAAAGGGTTTTATCCTTCTTCTTGGCAAAAAACATTGGAGCACCCCAAGATGAAGTGCTCGATCTAATCAAGCCCTTGTCCAATAATTCTTGCAATTGGACCTTGAGTTCTTGCAACTCCGCTGGTGCCATTATGTGTGGAGTCATAGAGATAGGCGATGCACCGGGATGCAACTCAATGGTGAAGTCTACATCTCTATGTGGAGGTAACCCCGGTAGCTCATTCGAAAAAACCTCCTCATACTCACATACAACCCGAGGAAGACCCAACTCCTGTCTCACCTCGTCCTCCAAGGTAAGGCTTGTAAGTCAACCTTTCAACTGTCCGTGCCATCTAGAGTCGTACACGACCTGAGGTAAAGCATCATGCTTTTTCCCTTGGAACTTGAAATAAATATGCTCCGGCGTATAAGCAGTGACCCTCTTTCGATCACAATCAATGACTACTCGATGTGCCGCCAACCAATCCATACCAAGGATAACATCAAACTCAGACATGTTCATGACCCTAAGATCCACGGTGAGTAGAATCCCTGAGATCTCTAACTCACAATCCCGATATATCTGATCAATTCTCACCCTAGCTCCTAGGGGAGAACTCACATGCAATGGTTGTTCGAAGGTCTCAACCTCTAAGCCCAAGTCTTGCACACAAGATGCAGCAATAAATGAATGCGATGCACCAGAATTAAATAATACCCTTGCCCATAAGCGAGAGAGTAAAATGTACCCTGTATCACCGATGGATCTGCCAGCTTAGTCTGAGGTATCATGACATAGACACGCCCCTGGGTCCCCGAAGTACCGGCTTGTAAGCCCTGGAGTCGGCCTCTACCCATGCCCTAGCCCATCTGGCCGAATTACAGAATCCCCGCACGCGAAGTAGTTTGGGCCTGAGTAGCATTTTGGAACTGGTACTGGATCCCTGGCCCATGGTAGGGTGATGATGAGTATAATGTGTATGTGGCTACCCCACCGAAGTCTGGGACTGAGATGACCCATAACTTTGGGATCCTTGCCTCTAAGGACAATCCCGCTTCATGTGACCCAGTTGGTGGCAATAATAGCAAGTCCTCTAGCCTGCCTAGTAGGAAGGCCTCTGATTTCTCCCACCTTGGGAGGATTGACCTTGGCCTTGGCCTTGATAGCTGCGGCCCTGTCCCTAAAACCCTTGTGGAGTAGAAGTCCTCTACTTCTTCCCCGAGCTAAAAGAAGAGGATTGACCCTCCTTCTTCTTGTCTTTTGCACCAGACCCCAGGATGCTCCTTGCATCATCCACCTCTCTCTCAATGGCCATAGTAGTCGTGACCATCAAGTCTAAGTCTTGCAGAAGAAGACCCACAATTTTACCCCGGATGGACAACTTAAGACCATCCTTAAACTTTCTCACTTTGGCCATATCTGTGGCCACGTAGTCATCGGCGAAACGGGTTAACTCTGAGAACTTAGCCACGTACTCCATCACCGTCATTGTCCCTTGTCTCAAGTCTAAGAACTCCGAGCCTTTGCATGTCGAGCAGCCATTGGGAAGTACTTGCCCATAAAGAGCTCCTTGAATTCTGCCCATGTCATTACCTCCAAGTTCTTGGAGTCCTTGACCCAATCCCACCACACTTGAGATTCTCCCTCTAGCTGAAAAGTAGCTAGCGTTATCTTCGTGGCATCAGAGGTAATCTCCATAGCCCTCAAGATCTTGTCCACTTGTTGGAACCAATGGTCAGCCACCATAGGATCCGCCCCTCCGAGAAAGATTAGAGGATTGTGTGCTTTGAACTTCTGGAGGTGACTTGAACCTCCTTGACTCCCACTTGCACCTGTCTGTGCAAGAGTAGCGGTCGTAGCACTAGCTTGTGCAATGGTACCCGCTGCCGCACCAATGGCCTCCATGAAGGCCTATTGGTAAAACACCGGTGGTGGTGGTTGGTTATTCCATCCACCCCGACATCCCCTTCCTCTAGTTTCCATCTACACACACATAAGATAGCAATGGATCAATTAGTTAATATCCCAAGTTAGGGATCAAGTATTTAGTAGACATATACACTGAACTATACCGTTCATCCCTTTTTTTTCCAAACTCCCAAGGTTATGTTTTCTAACCCTAGTGTATTCCCTTCCATATACATTTCTATCATGCATATAGTTCACATAACAAGTAACACATAGCATGTAGCAAGTAGAGCACATAACATGAAATGCATATGGAATGCAATGGTCTATACCCGTGCTCATCGAGCCCTAGGTTATTCGTATGCCTAGGCTCTGATACCAAGCTGTGACACCCCAAAATCCGAGGGTCCGTTGATTACCCATCAACCTTCAGAATACCCGTGGATACCGAGTAATTCAATATCGCCATTGTGCCCCATTTACCAAAAACCATAATTTTGACGAAATTCGGGCAGAGTCTCCTTTGTACGGGAAGCTCTAGCCAAAACTCAACCTGTTCAATCATATAATAACAAGACCCATCCGAGGTCCAATATTCAACAATAATCACACCGGGTCCAATTATAAGTAAACATTGGCCACACCGGGTCCAATTATCTATATTTATATCAAAACATGCAAGATTAGTTTAACAATAGTCTATATAAGTTCTATTACAATTATTTGCAAAAGATTATATGCCCAAAACATTATTTCCACAAATGTTTTACATTAACATCAAATAAAGCCACATTCGGCTTTCTTCAAACATGAGGGTCCAAATTAGAGCCATCCACCGGTGTATCTCTCCCACCTTAAATGTTTTTCCCGTATAGGGTGAGCCAATGCCCAGTAGAATAATCCCTGCAGAGGCTACTCCCCACCTTAGATGCATATGTGGTGTGTACAAGCAACAAACAACATTTAACAATCATTCTATACAAGAATATGCATTAAATGTGGAATGCAACCATGTCATGCCATGAAATGAGATGATACTCACTCATGCACTTAAACTCAAGTCATCACCGACTCCCACGGCACAATGCAATGCCAAGGTATACTGAATCCGTCAATTGATGAAAAAATCCACTAAATGATCGTTTGAAATAAAAGTTTTTTTATTAAAAAACCAAATCATTGATGGGTGTTACTCATTGTATGAGTACTTATAAATCAAAATCTTGTGTCTTGCTGGGCAACGGATTTTGGATTTTATACCGCCGGTTTCGTACACCATACTACACTTTTTTTAGAATTTTACTATAGGGGAGTGTATAACCAAGTCGCTGGGTCTTGCGGCCGAGGGGGGAATCTACCCCTTCTTGCTATACCCGACACAAGTTTTTCTTTTGTGCAACCACACGACTCATTCGAATTTTTAACCCAACTTTTTTGAGTCCACCCATCAATCACCAAGAATGGTGTTTAATTAACCATGCATACACACACCCACACTCATGACTCATGCTCATGAATGTGATGTCAATTCCATGGCCATACTGCAATGCATGCCAAAGGAACAAATTCTACATATCAATGTCTACCATGGCGATTTATATCACATGCAAATAATTTCCAAAATTTCATCACAATGTCAAAACATCAACTAGCATGTGTCAACATTTATATTCAAAAAAATACAATTGACAAGCATGTTATTACATAATCTATGTCAAAAACACTCTTAATTTAAAAGGCAAAATATAGCACATAACAACCCACATAAAAATCAGCCCTTAGTGGCCCAAAATTTAGCCACTAAACAGCCCACAAATCAACCACTAAATAGCCCACAAATTAGCCACTAAGCAGCCCAAAATTCAGCCCCTAAATGGCTATAAAACAGCCCCAATAAATAGTCAATAAGATATCCATAAATAGCCCCTTAAAACAACTATAAAACAGCCCATAAATCTGCCACTAAGCAGCCCACGATTCCGCCACTAAGTAGCCCCTTAAACAGTCCATAAATGGACACTAGACAGGCCACCAATCATCCACAAATCAGTCATGTTTCAGCCACAAAAATAAAACCTTAAGGTAGGAGTAAAACCAAAGTAGGAAGAACCCTACCTCTTTTAGCGTGTAAGAAGTGGTAGAACTTCTAAAAATGCCAAAACAAGCCCAAGAACCTTTGATTCCTCCAAAGTCTTTTCTTTGGACTTTCGTTGAAATCCACTTTTCTTTGATACGTACACGTAGCCCTCGTCTAGGAAATGATTTTTGATTCTTGGCTCGACGAATTCCGACCGACGGAACTCCGAGAATCTTGGATTGAAGCTTGAAAAACTTACTTGTTTTCTCTCTTTTCACTCTCTTCTCTCTATGGCCGCCAAGGGTCAAGAACAATGAGATATTTTTTTCCAAAATATCTAATTTAAGTAGATATTTATAGTCCCAAATGTGCGGTCCACATCGCAACGCATATTTTTGACTTCTAGGTCCGTTTTTTGTCCCGAAACGATTCGTTATACCTCGGATTTAGTTCAAATTAAATTTATTGAAACTTTAACCTAATTTAAGAAAATTTTAAAAAAATTCATTTTTGGGAACCTTTAAAATGTCATTCGCCTCGCAGTTGCCTCGAACGATGTGCAAACATCTGACTATCTCAGAATTCGATGAAATTTGACAGGGTCACTAGATTTTGCGATACGAATCCAACGGCGAACTCTGTTTTCTCATCTGAGGTCTAGAACATAAGTATTTTAAATACGCATTAGGATGGCAGATTACCATTCTGTCCTTTTCTAAGAAAAAAGTTCAAATTTCCCCAGGTTTCACACCTCCAAAACTCAATTTACTCTGAAAGTTAAATATACTTGAAACTTAAACTTCAAAATCAATATTTTAACAATTATTCTAAGTTTCTACCATCATTTTATTTGTATTTGGAGAACTCTTAAGATAATATTATACTTATTTAATTTTAATTGAAATTCTTACATTTACATTGTGCATCTCATGTATTTTCTCTAGCCAAAGCTTACTATATGTTTGATGGAAAAATATTTGTTATAAACCTTGATTTGGTGTTGAGTATGCCATGAATTGTGAACTCACATGCATAAAAATGATTTTATTTTTATGGGTTTGAAACCCTTGTTTGATTTTAGTTGTGGGTATTTGATGAAATCTATGATTTGGGGGTGTTGAAGTATGCTATGATCTTGTACATAATATATATTACATATTCTCTGGGAAATAAAAATATTTTGTGGTGGGTTTGAAACCCTAGTTTGATTTTAGTTATGGGTATTTGATTAAACTTATGATTTGGGGGTTTTGAAGTATGCTATGATTTTTTACATAATATATGTGACTTATGCTTTGGGAATTGATTGTGCTGCTTTGAAAATGCAAAGTTTGAGATTTGAGTATACTATATGTTTGATAAAATGTCAAGGTTATGACATGGGTTTTCAAAAAGATTTATGGATATAGAAAATAATGAGTTTTAGAAAATATATGCTCGATACTGACAAGCAGAGGGTTAGTAGATGGTTGGGCCTATGGAGTGGGTTGTGAAGGCGGCTACTAATCCTAAGGGGGGATTGGTTATGGTAGTGATTTTTTGTGATGGACTATGTGGCATCACAAGTTGTGCCCTACACATTCCCCTTAAAAAGCAAGAAGGTCGATGAGACCCTAGGGTGCAAGACCCAAAAGGTCTCCGAGGGATGGTTCATGTGTGAGTTGGTGTGATTGATTATATTGTCTGTATGTAAGGCATGCATGATATTTACTATGATAGTTTGACTTTAATTTATCCTTTTATATTTGTAATGTTGTGGTGTTGAGATATTTTTATAAATTCTTTACTTATTATCTTGTACCTGTATTCAATTATAGAAAGCTTTCATTACTTATTCGTATGATTTGTAGAATGTTGGTTTTTAAAACTTTGTAAATCCTTGAAAAAAGGATTATCCTATTGAGGGTGTGGTTGTTCATCTCTTACTAATATTTTTAGAGACTATCATGCATCCTGGGCATAAGTGATGGAATGCTTGTGGGAGTTTGGACTAGAAAGAATCTCTTTTGGAGCTTTTTTGTATTTATCTTTAGAACTTGTGTAGAAATGTTAGCACTCAAGTATTGTCTTTGAAAAGGTTGTCTTGAGGCATTTATGGTGTACACTTGATTATCCCATAGAGGGATTATTATTTAGGATATTGTAATGTAAAGTTATGACTTTAGGCACTAAGTTGTGGTATATGTTGGTGTTTGATGTATCTGGGTTTGGGAGGACTTCGTGGGCCTCTAATTGCTATCCCGAATTTAATTGGATTATATTTTTGGATAGAGGTATGTTGTGGATGTTTAGTTAATTTAAATTATGTTATGCTCTCACAGGGATGCTCTTACCAACTGGTTGGAAGCCCAATATTTAAAGGAAACTCTGCTGAAATTTTCAAAAAAAAAAAATTAATTTATTTCAACTAAAGAGATACTTTCCTAGTATTTTTACAACATACCAGCATGCGTTTTTTTAAATAAACAAATTATTTATTTTAATCACGCTATTATGAAATTTGGGGCGTGACAAGTTAGTATCAGAGCTTAGATTTTAGGTCTTATATGGGAGCTGTAGGTAATTGGATTATCCAAATATGGTCTTAGCATATAAAGTTTTTGAAAGTCATTAGGCTTTTTAGGGTAATTGTAGGAAATGACGTATCTCATAAACTCGACTACTTCTCTAGATTGTATATGTTTGAAATGATGATCTAAATCCTAGTTGCATATGTAGGATGGAAGCAAGAAAAGGAAGTGGGAGACCACCCTGAGGAGGGGGAAATCAAGTACCGCCACGTCAAGACATTATGAATGGTATCTACCAATGTTTAAGGGAGCTCACTACATTGGTACAACAAGCTGGGAACAACAACAACCATACTACCACCACCCAAGCTCAAGCTCAAGTGTAACAAGTTTGAGGTGACGGTAGAAGGATGATGGTTCTTAAAGAATTCCTATGACAACGCCCTCCTACATTCCAAGGAGGCCCGAACCCACTCGAGGTAGAGAAATGGCTTTGACAAGTGAAGAAAGTGATGGATGACATGGATATTGACAATAACTTGAGAGTTGGTCTAGCTGTATATCTTATGTACGGGGAAGCTGATCATTGGTGGGAGTTGGTAAAAAGAAGGAGAAACGTGGAACAAATGACTTGGAAAATTTTTGAAGAGGTCTTCAATGGGAAGTACTTTCCCGAATCAGTGAGGGATAAGATGACATCCGACTTCATGGCACTTCAACAATGTAACATGACTATCACTCAATATGAGTCCATGGAGATCTCCCGCTTGGCTATGGAGTATGTATTAACTGAGCCCAAAAAGGCCAAATTGTTTGAGAAAGGTTTGAAGCCATCTATTCGGGAGAAATTGGTAGCTCTTCGCATTTGTAACTTCGGTGAATTAGTTGAGTGGGCTATCCTAGTGGAGAGAGATTGGGAGGAAACTCAAGTTATTCGAGAATACTGCCAACATAGGAAGAGCCAATCCAGGACTAGCAGTGGTAGTGGTGGACGTCATGGGGGTACTCTATACCAACGTCTAGAACGCGGTATGGGTCAAGGGAGTGAGTCAAGATATGCACAAAGTTCGAGACCAGGAGGCCACGTTAAGAGAGTGTCGACACACTTGAAGTAGTGTTATGGGTGTGGTGGCATGGGTCACCTCAAGAGTTATTGCCTTTCAGTAGCTTCTTCACCACAGGGATAGAGTAGTAGGGGATTTTATGAATAGTCCACAAAGCTACCATATCAGGAGACTTCTTATTCTCATGTACAGACAGTACCACAGCAGCCCTAGACCACTCAGTTCAAATCTCAGCCACAATAGCAAGCTCAACAGAAGAAACAGAGAACCAAGACTCAAGGCACTGATGCCTCAGCTCGCATTTATAGTTTAGTTCAACTTGATGGGAGTGCTTCTAATGCAGTAGTGGAGGGTATGATTCTTCTCTATAATTCATGAGCTCATATCTTGTTTGATCCCGGGCAGCCCATTCTTTTATTTGTATAGTATATGCCATTGCATTGGGGTTGGAGTTTGAGCCTTTGGGTTATATGCTATATGTAGATCTACCTACCGGGGATTGTTTGGAGACAACTAGAGTGTGTAGGTATTGTATACTTTGCTTTGGAGAGAAAGAGTTGAGGGTAGATTTAATTGTTGTGGAGATGGTAGGTATAATGTTATTTTCAGAATGGATTTATTCTCTTCCTACCATGCTACTATGGATTGCTACTGGAAGAAAGTGATATTTTGTGCACCGGGGAATATACTTTTCTATTTCATGGGGGAAAATAGTATCCCTCGACATCTCCATATGACGGAGAAACACGTTCTGAAGGTTGATATTGGGAGAAGCCTAAGTTTCTTAGCCCATATTTCTGGAGAGGAACGGGATGATGTGGAGTCCACTTTATTCTTGTAGTATCCAACTTTCTTGATGTTTTTCCCGATGAGTTGCCTGGATTACCTCCATTAAGGGAAATGGAGTTTTCTATTGAGCTTTACCCTAGCACAGAATCGATATCCATTGCTCCTTATCGCATGGCGCCATTGGAGTTGAAGGAGTTAAGAAAACAACTAGATGAGCTTCTTACCCTTGGGTTTATATGGTTGAGTACTTCACCTTGGGGGTGCTCCCGTCCTCTTTGTGAAGAAAGAAGATTAAACCCTTAGATTGTGTGTGGACTATAGGAAGTTGAACCGGGTGACTATAAAGAACAAGTATCCTCTACCCTGCATTGACGACCTCTTTGATCAATTGAAGGGTTCTCACTATTATACAAAGATTGATCTCCACACGGGGTATCATCAATTGAGAATTAGAGATGAAGATATTCCTAAGACCGCTTTTCGGATAAGGTATGGGCACTTTGAGCTTGTGGTGATGTCTTTTGGACTCACGAATGCACTTGTGGCTTTTATGGATTTCATGCATCATGTGTTTCGGCCCTACCTTGACCAATTCGTCATTGTCTTCATTGACAACATCCTTATCTATTTTAAAACACATGAGGAGCATGCACTACATCTCAAGCTAGTTTTGCAAACATTGAGGGAACACTATGCTAAAAAGAGCAAATGTGAGTTTTGGATGAGAGAAGTCAATTTTTTGGGACATGTAGTATCCGAGGAAGGAGTGTCAGTCGATCCGTCCAAGATTGAAGTTGTTTTGAAATGGGATCAACCTAAGAATGTAATCGAGATCTGAAGCTTCTTGGGGCTAGCCGATTATTATCTAAGGTTCATAGAGGGATTCTCTTGTATATCTATGTTGTTGACTCGACTTACTCAAAAGGGAAAAAAGTTTGAGTGGAATGAAGATTGTGAGCAATCTTTTGAGATTTTGAAGAGAAGGTTAACCACAACACTTGTTCTCATTGTACCTGTTAGTAGTGAGGGCAATGACATGTATATAGATGCTTCATTACGGGGACTTGGGTGTGTGTTGATGCAACATGGGAATGTCATCGCTTATGTTTCAAGGCAATTGAAGACCTATGAGCAAAATTATCCCACTCATGATTTGGAACTTGCCGCTGTTGTATTTACCCTCAAATTATAGCGTTGTTACTTGTATAGAGAACGGTTTCAAGCATACTCTGATCACCAAAGTTTGAAGTACATCTTCAAGCAAAAGGATCTGAATGTTCGCCAATGACGCTAGATGGAGTATCTAGAAGATTATGACTTTACCCTTAGCAATCATCCTAGAAAGGTCAATGTGGTTGTAGATGCTTTGAGTAGGAAGTCACATGGTGAAGTTAGTGGTATATTGGAAAGTAAATGGAAGATGATGGATGCACTTGGAGGCTATGATCTATGGGTTGGAGGAGATGGATCCCGACCATGCCTGTTTAATCTTGTGGCTCAACCTACCCTACAACGTAGGGTTGTTGAGTTGCAATGCTTGGATCCTTCCTTAGAGTCAATTCGAGCTCAATTGGAAAATGGGGAAGTAGTTGAAGGTTGGTCTTTGAGAAATGGAGAATTGAGATATGGGAAAAAGCTATGTTTACCAGATGATTTGTTCCTAAAAGAAGAAATACTTGGAGAGTGTCATCGCTCTAAGTTTGTTGTCCACCTAGTGGCACAAAAATGTATAGAGAGATGAAACATCAATATTGGTGGAAGGGAATGAAGAAGGATGTGACAAGATTCATAGCACGATGTGCAATGTGTCAGTAGTTGAAGGTGGAGCATCAAAAATTTGAAGGACTATTACAGTCCTTACCTATCCTAGAGTGGAAGTGCGATCACATCACCATGGATTTCGTATCTGGTTTTCCACGGACTTTGTGAGAGCATAATTTCATATGGGTCATAGTAGATAGACTCATCAAGTCCACTAATTTTTTGAGTATGAGGACCACAGACACTTTAGAGACCCTGAGCAAACTTTATATTCATGAGATTATTAGATTACATAGAGTTTCACTCTCTATTGTGTCGGATCGTGATTCTCGTTTGTGGTACAATTTTGGCAAAGTTTACAACTAGCTATGGGGACAAAGTTACACTTTAACACTGTCTTTCATCTTCAAATGGATGGCCAATTCGAGAAGGTGACACAAATTTTGGAGGATATGTTACAAGCTTGTGTGTTGGACCTCAAGAGAAGTTGGAGTGATCATCTGTTGTTGGTGGAATTTGCATATAACAATAGTTTTCAATCTAACATTGGCATGACACCAAATAAAGCATTATATGAGAGACTTTGTAGATCGCCCTTGTGTTGGGGTGAAGTGGGGGAGAGTAGTTTATTTGGTCCAGAGATAGTAAGGAAGAGTATTGAAAAGGTACAATTAATTCATAAACGATTACGCACAGCTCAAAGCTGACAGAAAATTTATGCGGATAGGAGGAGGATGTGAAACCCGGGAAAATTTAAATTTTTTCCGACAAAGGGCAAAATAGTAATTTGTCACTATTATGTGGGATTAAAATGCATATTCTATAGAGCTCGGATGAAGCAACAGACTTCACCGTTAGATTCGTATCGCAAAATTGAGCTGCTATGTCAAATTTCGCCGAATTATGAGATAGTCAGATTTTACACGTTTTTCGAGATGATTGGGTGACGAATGAACTTTTAAAGGTCCCCAAAAATAAAAATTATAAAATTTCCTTATAATTGAATAAAATTTCAAATAAAATTGATTTGAACAAAAATTAAAATTTAATTAAGTCGTTTCGGGTTAAAAACAGACCCGAAAGTCATAAACGAGCGGGACAATGTGGACCGTGCAATTAAAAGTATAAATAGGGTCTAAAATATCTGAAAATCAGATATTCTCCCCACTTGTTCAGCACACCGCACGTTGGAAGGGAAGAGAAGAGAAGAGAGAAAAATAGAAATTTCTATCTTTCTCCTTCGATCCAAGAAGTTCTGTCGGTCGGAATTGCTTGATCCAAGAGTTAAAGTTGGTCAACGCAACGAGGGCTACGCGTACGTACCAAGAACAAAGGATTTCACCAAAGATCCAAGAGGTGACTTTGGGGAAATCAAAGGTTTTGGGGCTTGGGAGGTGTCCTTGAGGTTTATCCCTTTCTTTACGCTCCAAGAAGTAAGGTTTCTCCTACCTTGGTTTATTCTTCTACCTAGATGTCATATGAAATGGGCAAGGGGAATACATTAACCTAGGTTCTTAACTAGGGTTATGAATATGTGGAAAAAGGGATATGAAATTGGTCTAGGCAAGTTCCTAATCACTTTTGGTACAGGGGATTCACTTGTGAAAGTGTGGTAATTTGATAAATGTTGTCATTGTCCCTTGTGAATGACTTGGATTAATTTATGTGATAACATGAATTATTTGCTTTGGAGGTGGCTAGCTAAATACCTATGTGGAATTTAGTTGTTATGGTATGAGCCTGTATAACATGCCATGACTTTTGTTGAGAAAACTTGAGTAAAGATATGTTATTAATATGCTAACCTCATGTGGAATTGGTGGTGATTATATGCAATAGATATTAATTGCCATGTGGTGTGTTGAAATTGGTTAAATAGCTCATTTGACATACATTACATTTGAGCATGACATTGGTATTGTAATGGTGCATCACATTATATTTGCATTGAAAAATGCATCTATGACAATGAGTATGGGTGTGTGAGTGCATAGTTGGATCAATCACCACATTTAGTGTTTTGATGGGTGGGCTCGGGAAAGTGGGACTGAAAATCCTACTGAGTCGCACGGTTGCATACATGAAAACTTGTGTCAGGTATAACAAGAAGGGATAGATCCCCCCTCGGGTGCAAGACCCGACTATTGGTTTATACACTTCTGACGGTGTAAGTCCAAAACAATGTATCGGTGTGTGGAGCTGGCGGTGTAACACCAAAAGTCCACTACCCAAATAAGGACACATGGTTTTTGATTATACAAATGATTCATTTGATGGGAAACTTCCAGAAATGAATTGAGTTTCATAAACACATGAGTTATTTCAAAAAGATCTTTGGATGTATTCATCAAAGATAGCATTACATAGTGCGGTTAGAGCTGGTGAAGGCTTGGGTTAGATGGGTGAATGAATCTCATTTCATTCACAACATGGCATAGTAGATTCCAACATGAATTATTTAAATTCTTGATTGGAATGATTATATGACTATGAATATGGTATACAGACATTACATATGCACTTACGTTTGGGAGTAGCCTCTGTAGGAAATTTTTTACTGGGCGTTGGCTCACCCTATATGTGAAACATTTCAGGTGTGGGGTTCGTACCAGAAGAGGACTCGCACTCAGGGCCTCGAGGGTGAAGAAAAGCCGGTTTGTGGTTTTTGGAGACAAGTTTTTGTAAAACTTTGGTTAAATGCCTTTTTGGACATGTAAATTATGCAAATGCTTGTAATAGAATTTGTATGGATCATGTATAATGTAGAAAAATGTTATTATGAATGTTTGGAATGGTTTTGGAAAGGTTTTGAGTGGATTGGAAATGAAAAATTGAAGAGGCATAAAATTCTTGGCAAAACCTTCTGTAAGGTCACAACAACCTTTCAGAAGGTTAATGCAGACTTTTGGTCCAGCAAGCAAAACCTTCCAGAAGGTCCATAAAACCTTCCGTAAGTGATCTTCCCAGCTACCCTTGAGATCTAGGACGCATGCCCGTAGCATGTCCTCTAAAGTCTGGATAATCCTCTCAGACTGATCGTCCGTCTGGGGATGAAAAGCAGTGCTCATCATTAACTGTGTCCCCATGGCTCGCTGGAAACTCTCCCAAAAATGAGCTGTAAACCTGAGATCCCAATCCGATACAATAGATACGGGTACTCCATGCAGTCGGACAATCTCTCGTATATACAACCTATAGAATTCCTCTAGTGTGAAGGTCATCCGCACAGCCAAAAAGTGTGCCGAATTAGTAAGCCGATCCACTATCACCCACACCGCGTCATGACCCCACGATGTCTGTGGCAAATGGGTCACAAAATCCATCGTGATATGCTCCCACTTTCACTCAGCTACCTCCAAAGGCTGGAGTAATCCCACTGATCTCTGGTGTTTAGCCTTAACCTGCTGACACGTGAGACATCGATTGAAAAAATTGACAACCGGCCTCTTCATTCCACTCCAATAATACTAGCGACGAAAATCATGATACATCTTCGTGCCCCCTGGATGAACCGCAAAACGGAAGCAATGAAACTCCCTAAGGATCTCCTCCCTCAGATCTGCCAACTGAGGAGCCATAACCCTTCCTCGATACCGAAGACTACCATCCGAGTGAATAGTCCAGCCCTTGTCGCCTGTACTTGCTTGTACACGGTCCTGGATGGACAATAGCTCCGTGTCTTGACTTTGGGACTCAATTACCCTGCTCAGTAGAGACGGCATAGCCACCAAACTCCCCAAAGTACCCTGAGCCTGACCCATATAACATAGCCCGAACTGTCCCATAGTCTCGAGCATCTGCCATTCCCGGGAAGCTACACTAGCCAAAACTCCCCGTGACCTTCGGCTAAGTGCATCAACCACCACGTTTGCCTTACCAGGATGGTAATGCAAAGTGAAATCATAGTCCTCTAAATACTCCATCCACCGGCATTGCCTCATGTTGAGGTCCCGCTGTGTGAAAATATACTTTAGACTCTTGTGGTCCGAAAATACTTCAAACTGCTCACCATACAGGTAGTGACGCCAAGCCTTCAAGGCAAAGACAATGGTCGTCAACTCCATGTCATGTGTAGGATAATTCTGCTCATGATTCTTTAGCTGCCGAGAACCATAAGCTACTACCCTCCCAGACTGCATCAAAACACATCCCAGCCCGTCCCTCGAGGCATCACAATAGACCGTGTACATCTGTCCCCGTTCTAGAACTATCAGAATAGGAGCTGAAGTAAGCCTCTTCTTCAACTCTTGGAATGCATTCTTACAAGAATCATTCCACACAAACTTGACATCTTTACGGGTTAACTTTGTCAAAGGCGCAGCCAATCAAGAGAAATCCTTAATAAACCGCCGGTAGTACCCCGCCAATCCCAAGAAACTACGTATCTCGAAGATTGACTTCGGTCTCTCCCAATTCATAACTGCCTCAACCTTCTCCGGGTCCACGGATACACCCGAAACCGACACCACGTGTCCTAGAAATTTCACCTCAGTAAGCCAGAATTCACACTTGCTGAACTTGGCGTATAAATGATAATCTCTCAATGTCTGGAGAACAATTCTCAAGTGACCCTCATGCTCCTCCTCAGACTTGGAGTAGATCAAGATGTCATCAACAAAAACCACAACAAATTGATCTAAATAGGGTTGGAACACCCTGTGCATGAGGTCCATGAATGCCGCTGAAGCATTCGTTAATCCAAATGGCATCACTGTGAACTCGAAATGCCCATACCACGTTCTGAACGCCGTCTTAGGAATATCTTCCTCCCTAACCCTCAATTGATGGTAATCGGTTCGAAGATCTATCTTGGAATAGACCCGTGCCCCCCTCAGCTAATCAAACAAGTCATCAATCCTCGGTAAAGGGTACCTATTCTTGATAGTGACCCTATTCAACTGCCGGTAATCAATACACAACTGAAGAGTCTTATCTTTCTTCTTAGCAAACAGAACTGGAGCACCCCAAGGTGAAGTGCTTGGTCTAATAAACCCCTTGTCCAATAATTCTTACAATTGTACCTTGAGTTCTTGCAACTCAGCAGGCGCCATCATGTGTGGTGTCATAGAGATGGGAGATGTACTGGGATGCAGCTTTATAGTGAAGTCTACATCCCTATGTGGAGGTAATCCCGGTAGTTCATCCAGAAAAATATCTTCATAATCACACACAACCCGAGGTAGACTCAACTCCTGTCTCGCCTCGTCTTCAAGAGTAAGGCTTGCTAGCCAACTCATCAACTGCCCATGCCATCTGGAGTCGTATACTGCTTGGGATAAAGCATCGTGCTTATCCCTCTGAAACATGAAACAAACCCCATCCGGTGTGTAAGCAGTGACCCGCTTTCGATCACAATCAATGAAGACTCGATGTGCCGCCAACCAATCCATCCCAAAGATTACATCGAACTCCGACATGTCCATGACCTGAAGGTCCATAGTGAGTAGAATCCCTAAGATCTCCAACTCACACCCCCGACATATCTGATCAACCCTCACCCTAGCACCTAGGGGAGAACTCACATGCAATGGCTCTTCCAAGGTCTCAACCTCTAAGCCCAAGTCATCCACACAAGATGCAGCAATAAATGAATGAGATGCACCAGAATCAAATAACACTCTAGCCCATAAGCGAAGAGTAGAAATGTACCCTGTATCACCGACGGATCTATCGGCCCAGTCTATGGCATCATAGCATAGACACGCCCCTGAGTCCCTGAAGTCCCGGCTTGTGAGCCCTGGCCTCGTCCTCGGCCCATTCCTTGGCCCATCTGGCCAGTTTGTGGTGTCCCCACACGAGAAGTAATAGGGCCTTGTGCTGCACCCTGGAACTGGTACTGGCTGTCCTGACCCATATTAGGGTAGTGAGGAGCATACTGCATCTATGGTTGCCCCACTGAAGTCTAAGATTGCGATGACCCATGACCCTGAGATCCCTGCCTCTGAGGACAATCCCTCTTCATGTGACCCGATTGGTGGCAATGATAACAAGTCCTCTGCCCAGCCTGGTAGGAAGGCCTCTGATTTCTCCCACCATGGGAGGATTGACTTTGGCCTTGGCCTTGATAACTGCGGCCCTGTCCCTGAAATCCTTGTGGAGTAGAAGTCCTCTGCTTCTTCCTCGAGCTAGAAGAAGAGGATTGACCCTCCTTCTTCTTGTCTTTTGCACCAGACTCCTGGATGCTCCTTGCGTCATCCACCTCTCTCTCAATGGCCAAAGTTGTGATGACCATCAAGTCGAAGTCTTGTAGAAGAAGACCGACGATTTTACCCCGGATGGATAACTTCAGCCCATCCTCAAATTTTCTAACCTTGGCCATATCTATGGCCACATATTGGTCAGCGAAACATGCTAACTCAGTGAATTTACCCACATATTCCATCACTGATATCGTTCCTTGCCTCAGATCTAGGAACTCCCAGGCCTTCGCATGCCTCACAGCAGCCGGGAAGTATTTTCCCATGAAGAGTTCCTGGAACTCTACCCATGTCATGGCCACCAAGTTCTTGGAGTCTTTCACCCAATCCCACCATACTTGGGATTCCTCCTCCAACTGGAATGTAGCTAGAGTTATCCTGATGGCGTCAGAGGTGATCTCCATTGCTCTCAAGATCTTGTCAACCTGCTGGAACCAATGATCAGCTACCATCGAGTTTGCCCTTCCCATGAAGATTGGCGGCTGATGTGCCTTGAACTTCTGGAGATGACTGGAGCCTCCTTGGCCCCTACTTGTACCCATCTGTGCAATAGTAACGGCCGTAGCACTAGCTTGTGCAATGGTAGCCACCGCTGCACCAATAACCTCCATGAAGGCTTGTTGGTCAAAGGCCGGTGGTAGTTGGCTGTTGTTCTGCCTACCGCCTCTACCTCGGCCGCGTCCTCTTCCCCTTCCTTTATTTTCCATCTACACACATGTCAAATAGAAATAGAGCATTTACTTAGTATCCCAAGATAGGAATCAAGTATTTAAACTTGGAGAGTTTCCTCCTTGTTTCACTAGTAGTGCGTGTGCCACCTACTAGTAGACATTTACACAAAAAACTATACCATTCATTCCTTTTTTCCGA
The DNA here is from genome assembly GCA_963454935.2 of Ilex paraguariensis. Lineage (NCBI taxonomy): Eukaryota > Viridiplantae > Streptophyta > Magnoliopsida > Aquifoliales > Aquifoliaceae > Ilex > Ilex paraguariensis. The sequence continues at coordinate 85,702 of CAUOFW020001321.1, forward strand.
ACCAAATGTTATGTTTTCTAACCCTAGTGTTTTTTTTCCATGTGCCTTTTACCATGCATATCATTCACATAATCACCTAGCAAGTAATCATGTTTCACATAACACGTTGCACAAAACATGTGAAACCCGGGAAAAATTTTAACTTTTTCTGAAAAAAAATGGCAAAATGGTAATTTGCCATTATAGTGTGGGTTAAAAAAAAAACTGGTATTTTTATAGACCTCGGATGATGAAACGGACCTCACCGTTGGATTCGTCTCACGAAATCTAGTTACCCAGACAAATTTCGTCGAATTCTGAGATAGTCAGATTTTTCATGTTTTTCGAGGTGACAGGTGTTCGATGACCCCAAAAAAACGAAATTTTTATAAAAATTTAAAAATTTGAAAAATATTTTAAATAAAGTTCATATAAAATATTTTGAGTTTAAATCGGTATGAAATTTAATCGTTTCGGGATGAAAACGGACCCGGACAAAGGACGACACTTGGCGTGACGAGGGCCAAGTGTTTAGAAGGTATAAAAGTGAGCAAAAAAATATAATTCTTCAAGCTTTCTTTCGCCGATTCTCGGAGTTCCGTCGGTCGAAATTCGTCGGGCCAAGAATTAAAGTCGATCTACGCGACGAGAGCTACGCGTGGGTACCAAAAACAAAGATTTTCACCGAAGATTCAAAGAGAGGATTTTGGAGAAATCTAAACTTTGGGCTTCAATCTTGTTCTTGAGGCTTCCTACAAATTCTTTACGCTTCAAGAGGTAGGGTTCCTCCTACTCGGACCTATTTCTAACCTAAGGTGTCCATAGGGTTCATGTGGGCTGTTTTGGGTATTTCTAATATTTTTCCATTATGATTGATGCTATGGAAATGGGTAGGATCAATTTTAGTGTGAATTGGTAGTTAGAAAGTGCTAGTTTGTGATTTCTTGAATGTTTAGATAATTGGTTATATAAAAATCATATATTCTGATTTTTATTTTGTTTGAATGATCCATATAAAATCTTGGCTTGATTTTGGTATATGGAAGTATTTATGTAATCCCTTGAAAATTGGGATCATGTGGGCATGCTTTGTGTTTTATATTATGCCTTGTGAATGAAATGTAATATTAGCATGTATTATGTGTTATCATGTTGATGGAGTGTTGATATATGCTCTTGGATATATTGAACTTGAAATGGTTATGTGATTATATGCAAATGATATTAATTGCCATGGTATACAATGATATTTAAAAATTGTCATTTGGCATGCATTGCAATATGGACATGGAATTAACATCACATTCATGGGCTACATGCATGAGTGTGGGTGTAGGGTTGCATGGGGTGATCAACACCAACATTGGTTCTTGATGGTAGGCTCGGGAAAGTGAGATGGAATGTCCTACGGAGTCGCACGGTGACATGCATAAGAAAACTTGTGTCGGGTATAGCAAGTAGGGCTAGACACTCCCTCGGGTGAAAAACCCGACCACTTGGTTCATACACTTACCGGCGGTGATATTCCAGAAAAGTGTAACGGCGTACGGAGCCGGAGGTGCGATTCCTGAATCCGATACCCCATAAAGGCACATGATTTTGATATATAAATTATTCATTTGATGGGAAACATCCAAGAATGAATTAGTTTTATGACATATGGTTGATTTCAAAATGATCTTTGGATGTGTTTCATCAAAGACGTTTGTTTTACACGTAAGTGTCGCATTGTGTTGTGGGAGTCGGTGTGGGCTCGGGATAGCATGCATGGGTGAGTTTCATCTCATTACTTGGCATGACATCATGATTTTCCAACATTGTATTATATGTTATTGTTGGAGGGAATACTTGTTGTGAAATGTTGCATTTATACATTGCATATGCATTTTAGGTGATGAGTAGCCTCTGTAGGGATTATTCTACTGGGCATTGGCTCACCCTATACGGGAAACATTTCAGGTGTGGGTCATGCACCAATGGACGACTCACAATCCGGGTCACATGGTTGAAGAAAAGTCGACTTGTGGCTTCCAATCCATTTTTTTTTGTAAAAGTAGATTTGTAATTAAATTTTGGCATGTAATGTGTAAAAGAATTGTAATAGAGTATATATGGACTGTTTTAATATAACCTTGCATATTTTGATATAAATATGATGATTGGACCCGGTGTGGTCAAGTTTTACGTATAAAATGGACCCTGTGTGGTTATGGTATTATATTGGACCTTGGATGGGTCATGTAAATGTTGATTGCACAGATTGTGTTTTGGGGTAGAGCTTCCCGTACAAAGGAGACTCTGTCCGGATTTCGTTAAATTATGGATCCTGGTAAATGGGACACAACGGTGCGATATCGAGTTATACGGTATCCACGGGCATTCCATGGGTTGATGGGAAATTAACGGACCCCATGAATTTGGGGTGTCACAAAACATGTAACAATTTAAGCACATAAGATGAGATGCACAATGCATGCAATGGTCTAGTCCCAATGCCCAACAAGCCTTAGGTAAATCGTATAACCTAAGCTCTGATACCAAGCTGTGACACCCCAAAATCATGGAGTCCGTTAATTTCCCATCAACCCATGGAATACCTGTGGATACCGAATAACTCGATATCGCACCGTTGTGTCCCATTTACTGGGATCCATAATTTAACGAAATCCGGGCAGAGTCTCATTTGTACGAGAAACTCTACCCCAAAAACACAATCTGTGCAATCAACATTTACATGACCCATCCGAGGTCCAATATAATACCATAACCACACAGGGTCTATTTATAAGTAAAACTTGACCACACCGGGTCCAATCATCATATTTATATCGAAATATGCAATGTTATATTAAAACAATCAATATAGACTGTATTACAATTCCTTTACACATTACATGCCAAAATTTAATTACAAATCTACTTTTACAAAAAAATGGATTGGACGCCACAAGTCGGCTTTTCTTCAACCATGTGACACTGATTGTGAGCCGTACACTGGCGTATGACCCACACCTGAAATGTTTCCCGTATAGGGTGAGCCAATGCCCAGTAGAATAATCCCTACAGAGGCTACTCATTACCTAAAATGCATATGCAATGTATACATGCAACATTTCACATCAAGTATTCCCTCCAACAATAACATACAATACAATGTTGGAAAATCATGATGCCATACCAAGTAATGAGATGAAACTCACTCATGCATGCTATCCCGAGCCCACACCGACTCCCACAACATAATGCGACACTTACGTGTAAAATAAACGTATTTGATGAAACACATCCAAAGATCATTTTGAAATCAACCATATGTCATAAAACCAATTCATTCTTAGATGTTTCCCATCAAATGAACAATTTATATATCAAAATCATGTGCCTTTATTGGTATCGGATTTAGGAATCGCACCTCCGGCTCCGTACACCGTTACACTTTTCTGGAGTTTCACCGCCGGTAAGTGTATGAACCAAGTGGCCGGGTTTTTCACCCGAGGGAGTGTCTAGCCCTACTTGCTATACCCGACACAAGTTTTCTTATGCATGTCACCGTGCGACTCCGTAGGACGTTCCATCCCATTTTTCCGAGCCCACCATCAAGCACCAATATTGGTGTTGATTATCCCATGCAACCATACACCCACACTCATGCATATAGCTCTTGAATGTGATGCTATGTCATGCCCAATGTGCAATGTTGCCCAATGAGCTAGATCAACTACATATATACAATCCCATGGTAATTCATATCATAAACATATAAATTCTATGAATCATTACAATGTCAATATATATAAACAACATATTCTATAAGCATGTTATACATTGTCATGTCATAACAACCTTAATTCACACTTAGGCATTTTAGCAAACACCTTCTAGACAACAATCATGTAAGCATACAATATTGCCTCCACACACATCAAATATCATCAAGTATCAAGGAATTATTTACAGAATTCCCACATAACAAATTTAACTAGAACTTTGTCCATACTTAATTCACCATTTCCATGACTATAGGCAAGTTATAAAACATTTTATACCACTAACCATTTCATATGGGCATTCTAGATTAAGAATCGACCCAAATAGAAGAAATCCTACACAATACATATAACATTTTAAATAGGAATGAACCAAAGTAGGAGAATCCCTACCTTAATAGAAGTGCAAAATGAGTGTAGAAAGCCTCAAGAACACTTCCTCTCTTGTTCAGTTTTAATGTCACATGTAGGGTTCTTTTCCAACTAAGCGTAGACGTTTAGCATTTTTTAACATTCTGCAGGTAACCTACATGAGTTAAAACAACTCTAACTCTAGTTATTAAAATCCAATTCTAACAAAATATGTGGGAGATGAACATAGACTCATAGGAATTATCTTTCACCAAAAACCACTATTTTTGAACACTAAATACCTGTTCTAGGTAACTCCTAAACTAAATTTAAGTTACAGAATTTTCAGGTTCCAGCAGGTCATAATCATTTTTAGAAATTCACCAAAAATAGAGTTTTCATCCTTTTGGCATGAAACCAAAGCAAAAATAACCCTTTATGAATCTATTTCAAACCCTCAAAGTTTAAGATTCACAAACGAACTCTAACTCATAAAACCAATTACGAAACTACATGTTGTCCAGATTTTCCAGATCAGTTTCTATAGGCTGGGCTAACTTTCAAAAATCACCAAAACTCGTATTTATCTCCATTTTACTTGAAACCAAAACCAAACGAATCCTTTTCAGTCTACATTATAACCTCAAAATCCCAGAATTATTAAATAATCGTAGCTTATGAAATAAATAAGAAACTCACCTACTGTCTAGGATTGACAGCACCACTCCTTCTTCTTCCTTTCGATTTGAGCTCAAGAAAATACCCACCAAGACTTAATTTCTCCAAAATCTCCCTTTTAGACCTACGGTGAAATCCTTCATTTTTGGTACCCACACGTAGCCCTCGTCGCGTAGACCAATTTTAATTCTTGGTTCAAGTGATTCCGACCGACGTAGCCTAGCGGATTGACGGAAGAAAAAGTTGAAAACTCTCTTTCTCTCTTCTCTTCCTCCAACGTCTGAAACCAGCTGAATATCAGAGATATTTCTGCTGAAATATCTGATATTTAGCCCTATTTATAATTTCCAAGGCTTGGCCCGAGTCGCGCCACGTATCCCCCTCTGTCCGGATCCGTTTTTGCCTTGAAACGATTAAATTTCATATCAATTTAAGCTAAAAATATTTTATATGACATTTATTTAAAATATTTATTTAAATTTTTAATTTTTTTATTAAAATTTCGTTTTTAGGGGTCACCGGACACCCGTCACTTTGAAAAACGTGAAAAATCTGATTATCTCAAAATTCGACTAAATTTGTCTGGGTAACTAGATTTCGCGAGACAAATCCAACGATGAGGTCCGTTTCATCCTCCGAGGTCTAGAAAAATACCGGGTTTTTTTTAACCCGCACTATAATGGCAAATTATCATTTTGCCCTTTTTAAGAAAAAATTAAAATTTTTCCCAGGTTTCACAAAAATGGTGACTGTGTTCTTGAAGGTGTCACCTCGTAAAGGAGTACTTCATTTTGGGAAAAAAGAAAAGTTGGCTCCAAGGTACATTGGGCCTTTTGAGATAGTGAAATGAGTAGGGGTGGTGGCATACAAGCTTGCTTTACCACCTCAACTTTCGGGAGGTCATGATGTGTTCCATCTTTCCATGCTGCGAAAATGTGAGCCCAACACATCACATATTCTTGACTGGAAAGACATCGAAATACAAGAGGACATGAGCTACAATGAAGCGCCAATGCAAATTCTGGATAGGAGAGAACAAGTTATATGCAACAAAGTTATACCTCTTGTGAAGGTGTTATGACAATACCATGGCATCGAAGAAGCTACCTGGGAATTGGAGACCAATATGCAAGCACGATATCCACATCTTTTCGACCTTGGAGGTTAGTAACAAGTTTTAGGGATGAAACTTATTTTAACGGGGGTGGATTGTGAGATCCAATGTGTTATATAAATATAAATTATATTAACTTGCTATTATTTTTAAAATGATTAAAATGATAAGAGAAACTTTGAATTGTTGTTACATGAATAGTCGCGTAAGTTTGAGGCACGAATGTATTGATTTTTGGGTCAAATTTAATTTTTGGAGGTGTTTAAGGTTGATAAGGGTAACATTCTTATCATCCAAAACTCTCATTCTATTCTTTTCTTCCATTCCTTCATTCTACTCTCATCCAAAACCTCTTAGAACCCTAGGAAAAGACAACAGGAAAGAGAAAAGGAAAGAAGAAGGTCTCTAAAGCTTGGGTTCTGCATGAAAATCCTAGGAACTTGGCTTGGAAATCTTGATTTCTAGGTGGGGTTTTCCTCTCCCTTGCATTTACATTATGCATCTCATGTATTTTCTTTAACCAAAGCTTACTATGTGTTTGATGGCAAAATATTTGTTATAAACCTTGATTTAGTGTTGAGTATGCCATGAATTATGAACTCGCATGCATAAAAATGATTTTAGTCTTATGGGTTTGAAACCCTAATTTGATTTTAGTTGTGGGTATTTGATTAAATCTATAATTTGGGGGTTTTGAAGTATGCTATGATCTTGTACATAATATATATTACATATACTCTTGGAAATAAAAATAATTTTGTGGTGGGTTTGAAACCCTAGTTTGATTTTAGCTATGGGTATTTGATTAAATTTATGATTTGGGGGTTTTGAAGTATGCTATGATTTTGTACATAATATATATGACTTATTCTCTTGGAATTGGTTGTGTTGCTTTGAAAATGCAAATTTTGAGATTTGAGTATACTATATGTTTAATAAAATGGCAAGGATATGACATGGGTTTTCAAAAGGATTTATGGATATAGAAAATAATGAGTTTTAGAAAATATATGCTCGATACTAACAGGCAAAGAATTAGTAGACGGTTGAGCCTATGGAGTGGGTTGCCAAGGCGGCTACTAGTACTAAGGGGATTGGTTATGGTAGTAGTTTTCGGTGATGGCCTATGTGGCATCACAAGTTGTGCCTTATACATTCCCCTTAAAAAGCAAGAAGGGCGATGAAACCCTAGGGTGCAAGACCCCAAAGGTTCCCAAGAGATGGTTCATGTGTGAACCGATGTGATTGATTACATTGTCTGTATATGAGGCATGCATGATATTTACTATGATGGTTTGACTTTAATTTATACCTTGTATATCTCTAATGTTGAGGTGTTGAGAGATTTTTATACATGCTTTACTTATTATCTTGTACCTATATTTAATTATAGAAACTTTTCATTACCTATTCGTATGATTTGTGGAATGTTGGTTTTAAAACTTTGTAAATGTTTGGAAAAAGGATTATCCTACTGAGCATGTGATTGCTCATCCCTTACTAATATTTTCAAAGACTAGCATGCATCCAAGGGCATAAGTGATGGAATGATTGTGGGAGCTTGGACTAGAAAGAATCTCTTTTGGAGCTTTTTTGTATTTACCTTTAGAACTTATGTAGAAATGTTAGCACTCAAGTATTGTGTTTGAAAATGTTGTCTTGTGGCATTTATGGTGTACACTTGATCATCCCATAGAGGAATTTATTATTTTGGGTATTGTAATGTAAAGTTATGACTTTGGGTGCTAAGTTGTGCAATATATTGGTGTTGGATGTATTCGGGTTTGGGAGGACTTCGTGGGCCTCTAATTGCCTCCCCGAATTTAGTTGGATTATATTTTTGGATGGAGGCTTGTTGTAGATGTTTTGTTAGTTTAAATTATGTTATGCTCTCACAGGGATGCTCTTACTAACTGGTTGGAAGCCCAATTTTCAAAGGAAACTCTGCAGAAATTTTCAAAAGAAAAAAAAATTTGATTTATTTCAACTGAAGAGATACTTTGCTAGATATTTTTACAACATACCGGCATGTATTTTTTTTTAAATAAACAAAGTATTTGTTTTAATCATGATTTTATGAAATTTGGGGCGTGACAAAAATGATTCAATTAGATATAATAATTTAGATTTTCCTCAGGATGAACTCTCTAGACATTTTTCTACTACATATTACATTTGCAAATTAACAAATGGTAAAACACTTGATAGAAGATGGCTAGTATATTCAAAAGTTTGGATAAAGTATTTTATTTTTGTTGCAAGTTATTCGATATGAATCATTGAACAAGTAAACTAGCTAATGAAGGGACAAAAGATTGGAAAAAGATTGGTGTTAAGTTTAAAAATCATGAAATAACTAATGAGTATATAACTAATATGAATACTTGGATTGAATTAGAAACAAGATTGCAACTAAATAAAACAATTGATAAAAGTATCCAAAATCAAATTAATAGAGAGAAAGAATATTGGCAAAATGTATTAGTAAGAATTATTGTCGTTGTAAAGAATTGTGGTAAAAATAATTTATTTTTTCGGGAAAAAAATGAAAAGATTTATCAAGAAAATAATGACTATTTTTTAAATTTAATTGAAATGATTGCAAAATTTGATCCGATAATGCAAGAATATGTTCATCGTATTCAACAAGATAGAATTTATAATCATTATCTTGGACATAGCATACAAAATCAATTGATAAGTTTTTTTTTGGTAAGTTCTATTGATAAGTTTGTTAGAAAATGAAGTAAGAAAAATATTATTAAAAAAGCTAAAGAAGTAAAATATTTTTCAATCATTCTTGATTGTACTTCCGATTCAAGTCATCAAGAATAAATGTCTTTCATATTACGATGCATAGATATTACAACAAGTCCAATAAAAATAGAAGAATATTTTTTAGAGTTAATTAAAGTAGATGATACGAGTGAAAAAGTTTATTTGATAAACTTATAGATGTAATAAGTAATCTTGAACTAGATATTAATGATGTATGAGGACAAGGATATGATAATGGATCTAATATGAAAGGAAAACATCAAAGTGTACAAAAAACGGCTACTCAATATAAATCTTAGAGCATCTTACATACCATATGGTTGTCATAATTTAAATCTAGTACTTTGTAATATGACTAACTCTTGTCTCAAGGCTATATCATTTTTTATAATAGTACAACGTATATATTCATTATTTTCCTCTTCCACAAAATGATAGAAAATTTTACAAGATAATGTTTAAGGTTTAACTCTTAAGTCATTGTCACAAACACATTGGAAAAGTCGTGTTGAAGGTTTAACTCTTAAGTCATTTTCAAGCTCCAAGAATAAGATATGCATTATTACAATTAGCAGAAACTAGTGAACATCCTAAAATAAAAAGTGATGCTAATTGTTTAGCAACATATGAGATTGAGAATTTTGAATTCTTATTAAGCATGACTATTTGGTATGATATTTTATTTTCCATCAACCTAGTAAATATTTACAATCAAAAGACATGCATATTGATATTGTTATAGATCAATTAAAAGGTCTCATTTCTTTTTTTTGAAAATATAAGAAAAGTGGATTAACAAATGCTATGATTTCATCTAAAGAGATTGCATGTGAAATGAGCATAGAACCTATGTTTCGTGAAAAACGTAGAGTTCGTAGAAAAAATAATTTGATCAAAATGTTAATGATGAGGTAACACAATCTATTGAAGAATATTTTAGAATTGATTTTTTTACATATATAATTGATCAAGCTATTTCTTCACTAAAGTTTAGATTTGAACAACCACAAAAGTAAGAAAAATATTTTTGGTTTTTTATTTAACTTAGAAAAATTAAAATCATTGACCAATGATAGTTTAAAACAATATTGTTTGGATCTCGAATATTTCTTAAAACACAAAAATTTTCCCGATATAGATGGCTTAGATTTATTTTAGAACTAAATGTTTTAAAAGAAATTTTACAAACGAAAGAAAATACTCCAATTGAGATACTAAATTATATAAAAAAGTTAGATTCTTTTCCAAATGCCTGGATTGCTTATAGAATATTATTAACAATTGAGTCTGTGAAAAGAAGTTTTTCAAAATTAAAGTTGATAAAATCTTACTTAAGATCGACTATGTCACAAGAAAGATTAACTGGATTAGCGATACTATCAGTTGAAAAAGATAAGGTAGCAAAACTTGAATATAAAAGTTAATTAATACTTTTGGAACTCAAAAAGCAACAAAAATTGATTTAAATAAAAAATATTAATACTAAACATAAAATGCCTCATTTAGAAGTATTGTTTTAGGCCTCAAATTGTCTTGAGCCACCCCTATAAGGTTAACTTTATAAGCGCTAAATGCAAGTTATTAAACAGTGCATATTGGATCTCTGGGTAATATTTTATCTCTACGATAAGTTGTAATAGGAGTTGCACATTCCATGAATATTGGATCTCGGGGTAGTATTTTATTTCTACAATAAGTTGTGAAAGGAGTTGTGCATTCCATGAATATTAGATCTCAAGCAGAAAATATTCAATATAGTAGTGATACTGCGATATCATCGTCATATGATGTTGTAACGCCCCAAAAACCCCCTTGGATGACATTACATTCTAAAAACCATTCACCGCATGAGAGCATTAAGTAAATCCATCACGACGAAAGTTTCATTTATCCACCATTCATATTTTAAGAAAATTTGGACAGAGTCTCCTCTGTTCGGGGAGTTCTACCCAAAACACAACCTGTCCAATTCTACTGTAATGACCACACCGGGTCCATTTAACTACCATAAAATCAATCCATCCAATTTACATGTTATCCCAAAAGAATAGGCCAAGTTATGACCTTTACATTCCCACAAAAGTACTATAATACACAGCGGAATTTATAAAATAAAAATTAGGCTATACAATTCTCCCAAAAGATTATCCAAGTCTATAACAAAAGAAAGGGGGGTCGCTCTAAGCATCCACCTCGGGATCAATGCTCCCTTCTATCGGAGTCTCCAAATATGTCGGCCCCTTGACTCTCAGCTCCTCGTCAAAGGCAAAATCTGAAAGGTGGGGAAGTAGGGGGGTGAGCACAAGGCTCTGTAGGAGGATCCTTCCAAACTCATTCAAGGTTTTGAAATTAAGTAAAACAGGTAGGTCACGTTTCGCACATACATATAAATGAATTTTAAAGTAAAGTAAGGACATTTTAAAGGAGATCTCAAGTTTGTACAATAATAAGGACTTGAACGAGAATAAAACCACGTTTAATTGACAAACAATTTCCAACATAATCCACTCCACCATACACCATTTCCACAAGGTATCACGGCATCCCATACTACTCGAAACTCTTGGAAAAATAATATTTGGTACAATGAACAAAAATTTCTATTTGGTACCACTCAAGTAGGTTGTCGCTTCTCATGAATCTACCCGACGATTCTACCTCGTTCACCCATTTCCACTAACAATCACAGACCAATTTAGGAAGGGCATATACCGTCTCATACGGCCTTGACGAGATCCTTCCAAGGTGTCTAGTATACTAACCCTTTTCCCCGGTATCCGTGAACAATAGTGGTCACTGTCACCACAGTGATCCACTACGAGCATTAGGCAACCATCTCACCCCCCATTGGGATAGACTAACCTCTAATGCTCTACGACAGTTTTCGAAGGTAATCCAAGTCCCTCACAACACCATACACAAGAGTGACATACCAACAATATACTCAACCTCATATACAAGCAAATTCCATGATGTTTCCCCAAATTTTCACAAGCAAGATACATAATAGAACAATTTAAGAAAATATACCCATTTCGCAAATCATATAACAAGAGACAAGTTTAAAGGAAATAAGCATGAGATCATCAATACAATCATTTTACTACCCAACACAAAGTTCTAGAATTTTCGAAATCAAGATGATGTGAAGATATAGAGAAAAATCCATATTTCCCCCAAAAACTAGAGTTTGATGGATTTCCAACCATCATTTTGTTCAAATCATGGGAATGTTTGTAAACATACCAAGGAACAAGAAACCCATAAAAATACATACTATTAAGAGCCAAATTCTACATGTATAATAACCCTAACATCAATGGACAAGGATGGAAGAAAACCCTACCTCAATGTTCTTAAAAACTTAGGTTTAGTGTGAAGAAGATGAAGATTTGATCTTCTTTGAAGTATAGATCTCCTCTTGATCTTGTGTTTTATCCCTCTCTCTTCCTCTAGAGTCCTAAGAGAAGTGGGTTGAGAGTGGAATGAGAGAAATGAGAGTAAAGGCTGAAATCTGTGTTTTTAAACACAGAAATCCCGAATTTTTTTTTCTTTTACTGTTCATGGGCTGCTTTGATATTACTTCGTTATCGGGGCATAACTCTCTCATCCGAGCTCCGATTGAGATGATTCAAGATGCTATGGAAAGCTAAGAAAGCACTCTACAACTTTCATGTTTTGAGTTTTAAGATATATTGACTACATCAAGGTCTAAATTGGGCTTGAAGTTGCAGCCAGTGCACAGTTCACGTGCACTGTTCACTATTTCATCCCTTTTTCCATGGCATAACTCTCTCATCCGAGCTCCGATTGAGATGATTCAAGATGCTATGGAAAGCTAAGAAAGAACTCTACAACTTTCATGTTTTGAGTTTTAAGAGATATTGAATACATCAAGGTCTAAATTGGGCTTGAAGTTGCAGCCAGTGCACAGTTCACGTGCACTGTTCACTATTTCATCCTTTTTTCCATATCCAATTTATCAAATTCAAACACACATCGCTACACCTATCCCCATTTTTACAAAAATTATTTAATATATATCTATATGCATATATACAAAATAAAATGCGGAGTGTTACAGATGTCACCAGGGTCATAGAAAGGCTACTTAAATAGTTGCTTAGGGCCCCCAAAAATAGAGGGCCCCAAAATAATAATGTAGTCTTTAAGTATAATTTAATTGTACTAGTAATTATTCGTGTCTGAACGCACTCTTAACACAAAACATTTGTCAAGCAAATAAAGCATCCAAAAATGCCTTAAATAAAAGAAGTGTAAGGATTGAAATGGAAAAATTAAATCACATTAACACAATCCGAAAATCCTTAAGAACTTAAATTAACATCATTATAAAATTATCCTATCATATATTTCTTTGTGTTGGCTCTTCTTTCCAATGAGTGTTTATATTTTCTACCTCTGTTTAAATATAATGAATAGGTTGTTTAGTTTACATTGAATTACAAATCAAATTTAAAAAAAAAAAAAATCCAACCAAACTAACATTGTCTAGTGAATCTGCAAATAAGGATGCAACAAAAATATTCTCAAATTACAGTTAAACAAAATCAACAAAATCAAAATTTCACTACTTAAAAAAAAATTGATTTAACTGACGTTTTATCCTTTCAATGTCGATTTTGCACTATTCAAGTATTTAAAAAATATTAACATTGGCAAGGAAAAAAAATTGATAGTTGGTTAAGAATATTGTTTTCTTGGTGCAATTGGTCTCACATATTTTTTTTATTGGTAATTAGCTTGAGTTTGAATTTTTTAGTTTTTTTTGGTGCAATTGATAACACTTGTTATTTTTTATCACTGTTTAGTTTGACTTTGAATTTTTTTTTATGCAATTGGTATCACTTGTTATTTTTTAGAGAGAATTAAACCCAGACCTCTTGAGTTTATTACTTAATCACTCAGACTCTTTGACTTTTAAAATATTACACACAAACCCCCTAAACTTTGTACGGGCGTAACACCTAGAACATTACTATAAATTTATTCATTAATAAATTACACTCAAACTCTCCGAAATTTATAAACATATATTATTTAGACCCATTAAGTTTAAAATGTTATACTTAGTTCAAAAATACTTCAATCAAAAATAGAATGTCAAATATTTTAAATTTTACAATTAAAATTCAGGTTCTATTATATTATTTATTGAAATAAAATCAAAAAAAAATTAATTTTTTTCTTAAAAAATCGTAATTAATATAAAATTATATTGTCTATTGATATTTAATTTGGTTTTTTAAATGATAAATTAAAATACCAAACTACCCCAATTAAAACTAAAAGATATTGTGTACATTACATTTTGACCTCTTGTTTAATTTTTTTAGTTTTATTCTAATAGATAATATAATTGTATATTAACTATAATTTTTTTTATATTTTTATTTTTAATTTTATTTCAATAAATGACATATTAAAACATGAATTTTAGTTGTAAAATTTATGTTCTATTATGAATGACTTAGACCCCTTATTTGATTTTTTAGTTTTATTCTAATAAATAATATAATTGAATACTAATTACGATTTTTTAAGAAAATTTTGAATTTTGAATTTTTATTTTATTTCCATAAATGATACAATAGAGCATGAATTTTAGTTATAAAATTTAAAATATTTGGTGTTCTACTTTTAATTGGAGTATTTTTAGTCTAAATATAATATTTTAGACTTAAGAGGTCTAAATATTATATGCCTACAAACTTTAGGGAGTTAAGGTGTAATTTTTTAACAGATATATTTACAAAGTGTTACGTGCGTACAAATCTCAGGGGTCTGTGTATAATATTTCAAATGTCAGGGGGTTTGAATGATTAAGTGACAAACCTTAAAGGGTCTGAGTATAATTCTCCCTATTTTTTATTGTGATTAGTTTGGCTTTTATTTATTTTTTATTGGTGATTAGCTTAACTTTGAATTTTTTTATTGGTGATTAGCTTGACTTTGAATATCTACAACTTGAGAATATTTTATCATCTCTAAAATCATACAAATGTTTTGAGTAAATAAGTCCAATTAGGATCATCAAAAAAAACAAATAATGTTAAGAGAGAAAGTATGAGATAACATTGTTTGTCTTGATGATCAAAATTAGACTTTCAGTCTCTATTATATATATATATATAATATAGAGAGAGAGAGAGAGAGTGTGTGTGTGATGAGAAAGTATGTGTTTAAAATGTCTGTGAAGAAGAGAGAGAGCTATATACGTATAAGAGTTGAGTGCATAAGATAGAGAGAGAAATAGTTATATCAAAGATGAGAGTCTTAGAGTTTTAAAAGAGTGAAAGTCTAATTAGAATCGTCGCATCAGTAATCCTTAAACAATTTGAGCCACGAAAAGTTCAAGACAAAGAAATCTTGTAACGCTCCAAAATTCACCCTGGAAGACATTACTATCTACAAACCATTCAATCATAAGTGTAACTAAAAAAAACCATGAGAAAATAAATCATTCATCTACCTGACAAAAAACAAATACTAAAACCAACAAAACATTGAAACTTCTCCAACTTACAATCTAAAATTAAAGAATATCTAGTAGTGGAATAATAAAACTAACTGAAACATTATTTCACAAAAAATCTCTCTAAATACAATAATCAGAACTAAAACAAAACATCTCTAAGCCTCCAGTTCAAGATCCTCATACTGACCCTTTTTAGCATCGAGATTAACCTGCTCATCTAACTCGACACCATCCTCGTCACTAAAATCTGTAATGTGTTGTAGGGGGTGGGCTAAAGCCCATAGAAAATTCCTCTCAGATCCCAACAAAAAGAAGGTAAGTCTCTTTTGAAAAATAGCATATATACCGTTTTGAAAGTAAAAAATGGCATTTATAACGATCTCAGGTGTACAGAAATACAATAAATCTATGAAAGGAATAAACATGTTATAATTAGAGCAATCAATTAATAACTCAGTAGCATCATCCCATATTCTCATATATGTTGGTTGTTTCTCAGGAATCTACACAACGATTCTACCTCTTTCACCCATCACAACTACACAATCTCAATCATTCCCCGCGGGGCATATCACAAACCACTTTAGGAATGACGTATACTATCTCCCACGACATTGACGAATCCTTCCTAGAAAAGGTATACCATCTCTCAGCTTTGAACCTATGTAAACAATAGTGGTTGCTGTCACAAACAACAATTCACTACAAATGTTAGGTAACCATCTCACCCCCACTACGACAGCTCTCGAATGCAATTCAAGTTCATCACACCCAAACCATATAAAAGATGAAACCACAATTTTCTCAACAATCACAATCTTAAGCAATCAAAATTTTGTGTAACAATTCAAGTATCACAATTTCGCAATTCTCAATATACTATAGTAGTAAGGAATTAAAACATGCAAGAGATCATCTCAAGAAGACATTCACAATTTCGATATCAAAATTCTTGAGTTTTGCCAAAACTCAATATTTCTTAGAACAAGAACAAGTATTAGATGAAAACATGATTTAATCAAGAATGAAAATTTAGAAATCAAGAATCAATATGAATTTCACAATAGAATATATATTTTGGAAAAATAGGGTTTTCGAAATTCAAAAACAAGTATTTCTTGAACTCAAACATATATTTTGTTCAAAACTACTTTCAATGATAAAGAAACTAAGAATGCATATATATCTAGAATATAATTATCAAAAAGATTGAAACATACATAATTTTACCCTAAGTATCAATGAAAGAACTCAAGAAGAATCCCCTACCTCGATGTCATAGTTTTCTGTGAAAACTTAGTGTGTTTGATCCATTCCAACATAAAAATCCCCTTAATCTTGTGTTTCTCTCTCTTTTTTCGTGCTCTCCAAGAATTTCAAGGGTTAGAACTGATGAAATAGGACAAGGGAAGACATCCTTGAGTATTTATAGTATGAGAAAACAGTCCAATAGGCACAAATCTAATACTCAAAATCGCAACCTCACGTTCGAACTAGAGGCTTGACGTTCGAACTATCTACCTGACGTTCGAACGTCATTTTGATTTGAACGTTTCTTGCTCCTAGTACTTTTGCTTTTCTATCAAAGTTCGGTCAGACACCAAAGTACTGGGACTAACTGTCGTTCGAACGGATCCATTCATGTTCGAACAAACTCCCATTTTTATCTGAACTTACAATGAAGTTTTGGACTATTTAGAGGTCGATTTGGAAAATTTTCGTGAAACACTCTTTTGTAGCCTTGGAAGTCTAGTTTCTACTTTAAAAAATTTAGATCAAACGGACATTAGGATAAAATTTATGGTCCAAATACAAAGGTTCTTTCAAATTCTTTCCTACTCGAATTCTATCTAAAATATGCTGGAACTCCGGAATACTTCCTAACTTCTACTACACACCCTATTACCTCACCTAACATTTTTATTTCTACTTTTACAATCTATATATTTCATGATTACATCATTACATATATGAGCATTTTAAAATAATTATGTTACTATATAAAGATAAGAATGTGGGGGTTTACAATCCACCCCTTTAAAGAAAGTTTCATTCTCAAAACTTACCTTAAGTAAAGAACAAATGAGAGTACTTCTCCCACATCTCTAGTTCTGGTTCCCAGGTAGCGTCCTCCCTCCCATGATGTTTCCCAAGGCCTTTACCAATTGGATTAATTTTATTGCGAAGCACCTTCTCCTTGGTATCGAGAATCTTCATCTGTTGTTCTTTCGTATGTTATTTCATCTTGAATTTCAATTCCTTCCAAATCCACGATCGAATTTGCATTTTCTTAACATTAACACATGAAACACGTCATGTATCCCTAACAACTAAGTTGGTAACCTAAGTTGATACGCTACTTTGCCCACAACTTTGATCACTTCAAATGATCTGGTGTACCTTGGGGGCTAATTTTCCCTTCTTCCCAAATCTAAACACTCCATTTTTGGGTGACACCTTGAGGAACACATAGTCCCCCTCTTGGAATATCAAAGGTCTTCTTCTTCTATTTGCATAGCTTTTCTATCTACTTTGTGTCATGCGTAGTCTTTCCTTAATTAGTTGAATTTTCTCAGTAGTCTCCTAAACAATTTCTAGCCCAAACAAACTACTCTCTCTTGCTTCTAACCAACAAGTCGGGGACCTACATGGTCTTCCATAAAATGCCTCATAAGGAGCCATTCCAATACATGCCTAATAGTTGTTGTTATAGGTAAATTCCACCAATGGAAGATGTTTACTCCACCTCCCTTTGAGGTCAAGAACACATGACCTCAACATATCTTCCAAAATTTGGATCACCCTCTAAGCTTGTCTGTCTGTCTGAGGATGAAAGGTTGTACTGAAATGCAACTCTGTTCCCAATGCCTTCTGTTAGCTCTGTCAGAATTTAGCCACAAAGCAACTATCTCGATCAAACACAATCAACAACGGTACCCCATGTAACCTCATTATTTCCCGAATGTATAACTGGCTCAGGATTACCAAGTTATCTGTGGTCTTAACAGGTATAAAGTGGGCAGTCTTTGTCAATCTATCAACCACCACCCAAATCGTAGCATGACCCTTGACGTTCTTGGGTAATCCTAACACAAAATCAATTGTAACATGGTCTCACTTCCACTCAGGAATTGGTAAGGATTAGAGCGAACCTCCCAGTATTTTGGTCTCAATCTTTACCTGTTTACACACTACACACTTTGCAACATACTTAGCCATGTCTTTTTTATCCCTTTCCTCCAATATTGATGTTTCATGTCTCTATACATCTTAGTACTACCCAGATGTAGGGAGAAATTTGAACGATGGCTCTCCTCCAACCCTTCTTCCCCTATTTGGTACACATAGTGTTCCACAAAACTATAACTCATCATTATGTATAGACCAGTTCTCAACAATCTCATTCCTCTCCAATCTACCCTGGATAGTTCCCAACTCTGTATCTAATCGTTGCAAATCTACAATTATTTGTTAGAGAGTTGGTTGAGCTACAAGATTAAATAAGCATTGTCGATCCTCATGTCTATCCCCAAACAGATCAAATTCCTCCCAAGCATCAATCATTTTCCACCTATTAATAGCAAGAACATTGATTTCAACCCATGAATTTCTGGTAAGTGCATCTGCTACCACATTAGCCTTCCCGAATAGTAGTTGAGTGTAAAATCGTAATCTTCCAAATATTCAATCCACCTTTTTTGCCAAAGGTTCAAGTCTTTCTGTGTGAATATATACTTGAGGCTCTTATGATCCAAAAACACTTGAAAATTTTCTCCATACAGGTAACACCTCCAAAACTTAAGATCAAAAACCACTGCAGCAAGCTCCAAGTCGTGAGTGGGATAGTTCTGCTCATGAATCTTTAGTTATCTTGAGCCATAAACAACTACCTTACCTTCCTACTTTAGCACACAACCCATGCCTCGTGAAACTTTTCTCCATACAGGTAACACCTCCAAAACTTAAGATCAAAAACCACTGCAGCAAGCTCCAAGTCATGAGTGGGATAGTTCTGCTCATGAATCTTTAGTTATCTCGAGCCATAAACAACTACCTTACCTTCCTACTTTAGCACACAACCCATGCCTCGTAACAAAGCATCTGTGTAAACATTGTATCCCTCCCCATTGATCGGAATAATGAGGATAGGTGTTGTTATCAACCTTTCCTTCAGGGTGCGAAAGGTTAGTTCACACTCTTGAGTCCACAAGATTCTTTCTCCCTTCTTCGTAAGGTGGGTCATTGGCATAGCTAGCTTTGAGAACCCTTCCACAAACCTCCTATAGTAGCCTGCTAAGCCCAGGAAACTATGTATTTCTATCTTATTCCTCGGTGGTTCCCACTTCATCACTATTTCAATCTTTGCGGGGTCAATCGCCACACCCTATTCCGACACAACATAGCCAAGAAATTTTACTTCCTTCATCCAGAAGTCGTATTTACTCATCTTAGCATATAACTTATGCTCTCTCAAGGTCTGTGACACTACCCCGAATATAGTGTTCATGTTTCCCTTGTGTCCGCGAATAGATCAATATGTCATCAATAAACACAATAACAAATTGATCTAGACACGGTTGGAATACTCTATGCATCAAATCCATAAAGACTACGGGAGCATTAGTCAGTCCAAACGACATTACAGTATATTCAAAATGACCATACTTGGTACGAAAAGTTGTCTGAGGAATATCCTCCTCATTTATCCTCATTAATGGTACCCTGTACGATAATCAATCTTGGAATAATACTTAGAACCCCTAAGCTGATCGAATAAATCATCAATTCGAGGTAATGGGTATTTATTCTTCACTGTCACTCGATTCAAACTCCGGTAGTCCATGCATAACCGAAGTGTTTCATCATACTTCTTCACAAAGAGGACCGGGGCTCCCAAGGTGAAGTGCTTAAATGAACAAACTCAATTGCTAGTAACTGGTCTAGTAGCTTCCTTAGCTTCTTAACTCCAAAGGTGTCGTCTGATAAGGTGCAATAGAAATGAGTTATGCTCTGGGATATAAGTCAATAGTGAACTCGATCTCTCTTCGAGGTGGTAAGCTAGACAACTCATCCGGAAATACATCTGAAAAGTCTGACACCACATATATCAACTCTTGCAGGGGCAGTTAACTCATTTTTCTCCCATTAAGCTAGCAAGAAAGCTTAGACTACTTCCTACCTTAGCCTGTAAGAACCGTTTACCCATCATGGAAAAAGGGTAGAATGCTCATTTGTGAAGCTAAATACTACTCCCCCGGGTGATTGAAACACTACCCTTTTTCAGAAGCAATCCATCACCGCATAGTATGTAGAGAACAAGTCCATTCCAAAGATCACATCATACCCCTACATGTCCAACACTACCAAATTTACCCTTAGCTTTTGTTCCCCTATCCAAAGTGTGCAACCCCGACACACCTTAAGAGTTTCCAATTGTTCACCAGTAGGTAAGGCAACATTCAACTCTTTGTCTAAATTTTCACATTTCAATCCTAGTGATTTAACATATGCCAAGCATATAAACTAGTGAGTAGCACTAGGATCAAATAATATACGTGCCCAAAAATTATACAGTAAAATGATACCTTCAACCACAACATTGGCGAGATCATCCTCCGTTTCAGTTATTGCAAAGACTCTGCCTTGAGTGGTACCAATTGGTACAATTGCACTAGGGTTCTTCTATGGTAGCGGCCTCTGAGGTGGGGGCTTGTTTCATTATGTTGTACTGCTAGCTAATTGGTCTTTGGTGGATACGATGGGTAGTTATGT
>CAUOFW020001322.1:0-106576 GCA_963454935.2 Ilex paraguariensis
ATGCTAATTGACATGCTTCACTTCATTCAAATAATGCATCCTAACATAAAAGATTACATATAGATCTAGATATTAAACTATAATTTTTTATAAATCTTCTGTAAAATTCTGCATGACCTAGAAAAGAGCAAACATCTTTTACAGTTTTTGGAGATAGAAGATTAGCTATCATAGATTTATCAACTTTATCCCTTTTTTAGATACTACATGACCTAAAACAATACCTTGTGTAACCATAAAATAACAAATTTTCCAATTTAAGACAAGGTTTGTTTCTTCACATCAAATGAGTACTTTTTTAAGATTTTCCAAACATAAATGAAATGAATCACCATATACTAAAGAACCGTCCATAAAAACTTTTAAGTATCGTTCAACCATATCACTGAATATACTTAGCATACAACGCTGAAAAGTAGCTGAAGCATTACATAATCCAAAAGGTATCCTTTTATATGCACAAGTATCAAAAAAACATGTAAATGTAATTTTTTTTTATCATCTATTACAATTTCAATTTGATTATAACCAGAATATCCATCTAAAAAACAATAATATGCATGATCAACTATTCTTTCTAGTACTTGATCTAGAAAAGGCAACGAAAAGTGATCTTTTCTGGTGAGAGAATTTAGCTTTCGATAGTCAATACACACACGTCAATCTGTGACTGTACAAATATGGACTAATTCATTCTCTTAATTTTTTATTACAGTGATACCAGACTTTTTAGGGACTACCTGTGTAGGACTAATCCATTTACTATCAGATATAGAATAAATAATATTTGCATCCAATAGTTTAAGTCCTTCATTGTGAACTACCGCTTTCAGGTGTGAATTTAATCTTCTTTGCATTTGACGATATGATTTAGCATTTTCTTCTAAATATATACAATGAGTACATAGAAGTGGGCTTATACCTTTTATATCTGCTATTGTCCATTCAATAACATTTTGGTGATATTTCAATACTTTTGTTAATTCTTTTTCTTAACTTTCAGATAAATTTGATGATATGATTATAGGATGAATTTCATTTTTTTCTAAAAAAATTTATTTCAAATTTGTTGGAAGTAGTTTGAGATCTAACTTACAAACTTTCACATTCTGGATTTTCTATATTTTCAGATTCATTATCAGATACATACTTTAATGTATATAATTCTTTTTTCAGAAAAACCTCTTTAAAAAAATTTTGAGTTAACGACTCAACACAATTTATTTCATGCATTTCATCTTCTTCTCTAGGTTGTTTTGTACTGTTAAAAACATTTAATTCCAAGGTCATGTTTCCAAATGAAAGTTTCACTACTCCAATCTTACAATTTATCAATGCATTTGATGTAACTAGGAATGGTCGACCCAAAATAACAGGTATGTGTGCAGATGCATGAAAAATTGGTTGTGTATCTAAAACGATAAAATCTATGGAAAAATAAAATTGATCAACTTGAATAATAACATCTTCCACAATTCCTCTTGGAGTTTTTATTGATCGGTCTGCTAATTGTAGTGTAATACTAGTAGGTTTCAGCTCACTTAATCCTAATTATGTATACATTTAATATGACATTAAATTACAACTTGCTCTAAGGTCTAGCAAAGCTTGTTCAATTCAAAAATTTCCTATAATGCATGAGACTGTAGGACTACCTGGATCTTTGTACTTAAGAAAAGTGTTATGTTGTATTATAATACTAACTTATTCAATTAGAAATGCTTTCTTTGGTACATTAGTTTTTCTTTTTATTGTGCAAAGATCTTTTAAAAACTTAGCATAAGCTGGAACTCATTTAATTGCATCCAACAAAAGAAAGTTAATCTTAATTTGTTTAAATAGTTCAAAGATTTCAGCTTGATTTTTTTCAGATGAAGACTTCTTGACCATTTGAGGAAAAGGTAATGGAATAGGACACAAATTATCTTTCTCATTTTGTAGTTCTAGTTGTTTTTTGATTGAAGGTTCAGGTTCAAGTGGTTCATTAACAGGAATTAACTTACGTATTTTCTTGAAAATTTTAGATTTAATAGTATTGTCAATCAACTTACCACTTCTTAGTGTTGTGATTGCTTGTATTTGACTTAGGGAAGGTTCAGAAGACACAAAATTAACTTGATTTTGACTTTGTGGAGGTTTAGGTTGAGATGTAAATTTTTCTTTTTCTAACATACTTAGAGACTGAGTCAATTTAGCTAGATGACTCTTAATATCTTTAATACTCTGAAAAGTTTGAGTTTTCAAATCATTAAAAGCTTGAGTTGTTTGAGTATTAAAACTCATTTGACTTTGAATAAATTGATTCATAATATCTTTCAGAGTACTTTTATGTGGAGGTTGATATTGCTAATTTTGTGGTTGTGGTGGACCTTGTGTTTGATTTGTAGGTTGTGTATTTCTCCAACTAAAATTTGGATGATTTCTCCATCTTGAATTGTAAGTTTCAGAATATAGATTTGAATAAAGCTTATTGGAACAACATTAGATTGTTCAATTAAAACTTCTTTAAATGTTGCTATAGTTGGACATTCTGCTGCAAGATGTCCTGATAATGCACAAATTTTACATATTTGAGCAGTAGTAGATACAACAAATACTTGCTTAATTTTTTTTCATTTCTAAAGCTTCTTATTTTTGAGATAAATTAGTCATTTTAGCTCTTAAGTCATCATCTTATTTTAATACATATTTTCCTCTTTCAGATGTAAATAGCTTAGTTTTTACTATATTTGAAGAAGTCGAGTCTCACATTTGGGAACTCTCAGAAATAGTATCAAAAAATTGAAACGCTTCTTCAGGATTTTTACTCATAAATTCTCCCTGAGCCATTATTTCTCTAGCAATTCCGCACAAAATCCCTGAAATTTCAAACAGTGCACAAATAAAACCCTAACTTACGCACAAACCCTAATACACAGTTTTTAACTGTTTTATCTTATAAAATTATCTTATTTAACTATATTAATTTATATATTAATTAGGGATTAATCAATGACTTCATGGGCCATGTGGGATTGGACCTCCACCTGTCTACATAAGTAACTTCCAACCCACTTGGAATTGGGGTGCATAACTTTAAAACTTCTAATACTTCTAATACAAGTATGTGTAGTATTATATGTTTTGATTTCTCCCTTGCCATGCTTGAAGCATAAATCTCTCAGTCACAACCATTCCTACATACTGCCCTCAACCTAGTCTTCTTATTTTTGTAAAATCTTGTTTGTTTTCTCCATTTGATTGCGTGTTGTCTTATTGCAGATCTGAACTCAGATGCATTTTTAAATAACAGTCCTAGCATGAATTGTGGGTCAACCATATCAGTTTTTGCATCAAACTGTGGATACCTAAAACTCTTCTTTCTTTTAGAACTGACTTCTTCATCATCATCATCTAATGATGAATCACTAAAACTGAATAGCTCCTTAGTGGCATAGCCTTCACTAGACAATTCATAAATCAACTTCCATTCTTGTGCCCTTTTTCCCTTTCCCTTTATCAACCCCTTTGTCTTTATAATTGTCAGCCCTGTTATCTTGGTCCACCACTTTGTCCACGTCCCTACCAATAATTTCCCCTTAATCAATCCCTTTGTCTTTGTCTCTGCCAACCCTATACCTTTATCAATGTCAACATATGTGTCATACAAATGGCTCTCATCCATGTCGTACTCACTGTAATAAAAAATAATCGTCATTAGATGATGAACTGTCTAAGCATGAGTCACTATCAGAATCATTAGAAGAAAGAGCGCTGTTATTTGTATCCCTATTTCCACCTGATTTTGAACCCTATTCATGAAGATTAGATTCAACATAGCTTTGCCCATACATATCTACTACATTGTCGATTCCAACCTAATTAAACAAGCCCATTGTATCTTGGTCAGTTTCCAACACCCTTAACTTAATAATAGAAATTTGGTCGAAATGACACAATTTCAATGTAATTCACTTTGCCACCGACATACACTCCATTAACATTTTTACCACCATGGTGTAATTGAATAATGAAGTATTCAGAACCATCATTTGCATATGAAATTTTTGTTTAACAAATCAAATAAATAAACAATCAAACAAAATCAAGACTTTGACAAAACTAAACAAATCACATATATAAAATAATTAAAAAATTGACACTCACACAAACCCCCATACCTAATTGGACACAACACAATGGCCCACACTTTGAATATAAAAATGACCCACCCATTATGCCTTGACAATTGATCCCACACACCAATGTCACAGTAAACGCCACTATCTTAGGTGTCGTTTGATAACCATTTGTTTACTTCTTTTTTTTTGTTTTTTTTTCACTTATTGCAAAAAAAAAAAAAAAACAATAACATGTTTGAAATGTTTATGTTTTTTTTAAGCCCCATTGTTTTGAAAACAAAGTCAAATTCTATAAACACTAAAAATGATGTTTTTAAAAACATCAAAAACTAAAAACACGCGCGATTTTCTATTAACAATTAATGAGATCCAACCTTCGAATCTCATTAGCAATAAAATGAGATTTTTTCTTGGGCCAACTATAAAAATCTCTTATTTCTTTCTTTCTTTTTTTGGTGTCTTCGTCTTTTTCCCTCATCTCTCTCTCTCTCTCTCTCTCCTGAAACCAGTGGCGAAGACGAAGATGAAGAGGCTGACGATGAAATCAAACACGAATATAAAATTGAAGACAAAGACGAAGAGGAAACATACATCATCTCTCTAGCTCGTTTCCCCATATTCCATAACTTTATACCATATATATACATATATAGATATAGATCTACATATATGATGTTATATATACATAGGTTTATATGTGTGTATGTTTATTTGTGTTTGTGTGTGTGTATATATGTGTTGTATATATAGATCTGTGTGTGTATGTGTGTTTGTGTGTGTGTGTGTGTGTTATTGGTGGGTGGTGGATTGTAGGGGATTTGGTGGGGTTTGGATGGTTGCTGGTGGGGGTGGATTTTCAGGCTGGTGGGTGGTGGATTGTAGGGAGTTTGGGGGTTTGGTTTTCGGTGGTGTTGGGTGGTTATTGATGAGAGTGGGTTTTCGAGGTGGAGGGTGGTGGATTGCAGGGGTTACTGGTGGTGGGTTTAGGTGGTGTTGGGTGGTAAATTTTGGATAAAATACCAAATATATTTTTTATTTTTGTTTTCATAATTTTTTAAATATAAATAATTATCAAACATGTTTTATATTTTTTTAATTTTTAGCAAAAAAACAAAAAGGTTACTAAACCCACCCTTTGATAATTTATCATCAACTTGAAAAAGACTGGAAAAAAACATAAAGAAACATTATTATAACATGGGTCAACCGATCATGGTCGTAAATCATCAATCTCTTTCCTCCATACCCGAGACATTCTTTAACCCACCGTTAAACAAGATGCGCAACTGACTTTTGGTGAATTTCTTAGGAGTTCAATTTAGCCCTAACTCAATTGGATTTTTCTATCTCTGTCCCATCCCCTTCTCTCCAAAAGTTTTCATTTTACATATTAACCCTTTAAGATTGCATGAGCTTGTCACGTGAGCTTAAAATAGACAGAGATATGAATGGACGTTTGGATGTGCATCACATTGAAACAATTTCACACGATTGAGGGTATAATGCGGGAAAGTTTAACTGTCAGGGTGCAAATAGGAAAATTTAATATCTTCTAGGGTGCAAATTGTTGACCCAAAAAAGGAGAAAAGGCACCTGTGTATCACTTTTTTTTTTTTTGATAAGACACATGTGTATCACTTGATGCATGTCATTTTCTTCTAATAACATGTGGTATGTTTCAATAAATTTTTTGACGAAAATCTTTAATTGAACTCAATTAAAATTTGTGGAAAGTTAAAAGATGAAATTAGCCAAAAAAAAAAATACTTTCAAGATCAAAGTGGGAATCAAAAGAAACTTTGAGGTAAAAAGTGTAATTAATCACTTATTAGGGTGAGACTATTCTCATCCTCTTATGTTTTCTTTCTCACACCATTTAATCATTTTATTTCAAACTACTAAGTCTATCCTTATTTATACACATTCAATTAAACTATTAAATATATATGTTATAAAAATGAAACAAAAATAGTAATTGAAGTGAAATTTTAATAAAAATAATAATTGAAGTGAAATTTTAATATTTTGAAGTGATCAATAATAATTCGAGGTGTTTTGAGATATTTTAACATGTTTTTACTAATGTCTTTATAATAATTTGAGGTATTTTAAGATATTTTTTTATATTTTAATTAATATTTTAAAAATAATTATTAATTTTTATTCTACTTCAAAAATATTTTTTTGTATTGAAATAGTAAATTAAAATAAAATTTTGATCATTATTTATATAGTAGGTAAAAATAATATTAGATGAATTTAATTTTTAATTAATAAATATATAAATGGTGATTTTAATAACGAGTATAGATGGTGGATGTAGGAAGATTAAATGGGATGGAACGAAGGTTTAAGGGTTGGGAATAGCCCACCCTTTGATTAAGGCCAACGGAAAACACGCAAAAACGAATAGCAAGTACAAAAGAAATCGGATACAGAGATCGATCTCTCGATCCCACCAGGTAAATCCAGTGTCTGCCTTCTCTCTCTCTCTCTCTCTCTCTCAAATTTAGCTATGCCTCTGTCTCCTCGCTCTATCTCTTTTTCTACAGAAAATTGTTTATAGAAACCCCATAGCTCACTGCTCCGACTTGAAGGCATGACTTGTTTCTGACTCTAAATAGATAACTTCACCTTTTTTTTTTTGGTTAGTTTAAGATTAGAAATATGATAAATTTGGAGTTAAGAATCGTCGTAGAGGTTTTGCTTTCTTTCCTGGATTGGAATGTCTGTCTGAATAAACTTGAACCTGTATGAAATGCCCAGAAGATGTTCGACGAAATGATTATGTATATGTATATGTATATGCAATATATGTGTGTGTATAAATGTAAGTATGTATTTGTTTTCGTATTAAATATATGATATAGTAAAATTAGAAGGGAAATTTCGAGCTGGGTGTGGAAAGGCTCAATTTTCTCTACAGTCCCATATTATTGCAATAAAATAGTAGTTCTATTATTATTATTTATTATAGTTTAAAGTGACGCTAATCTCAAAATTGAGGATTTGAAACGGAAGAAACTAAATATAGGAGCAACAATTCGAGAATGTAAAGAAACTAAATTGTATTGATTGACATTCTGGAGTGAACTCCCTTTGTAAAACACCTCGTAATGAGAATGTTAAAGTTGTGAATATCCTAATCCAATTGATATGTCTCGATCTATATGAATTTTCTCTTAAAAATGTTAGTTTCTCTCAATTTTCACCTGGGTATGCTAATAGTTTGCTTTACATCTTAGATCAATGAACTTTTGGTTGGAAAATGGAAGATATTTAGGTGATGAGTTTTGTGTGTGATAATGATGTCAATTTTGAGTCAAAGATGGTCACAATGGTTGAGCTGGAGGTTTTGACGCTGGTGGAAGAGGTGGATGGTGGTGGTGGTTGTGTATTGGAGATTCAGGCCATTGGGTTAATTAATAGGTCAAACTTCACTTTATTCCCTGTGCTATGTCTCAAATGCACTTTTTCTCCCTGTCATTTACAAAACACTCACGTGCTTATTGGATTAAAGTGCAAAGTTAGGAATTCCATCCAAGTTAACAAAAGGTGCCTCTCATGCGGCTGTGATGAAACTGGGTATGCTCAAATGCTATTTCCCTCAAAAAATCTTAACAGCAAATGACTAAGTTGCCCAAACTATTCCATATTTATGAGAAGCAGATCTTGCCTGCTATAAAGGAGTCCACAGCGGAGGAAGAAAGGAAGAAGAAACCAGGTCTGCCTCAAGCTAAACCATTTTTTTTTTCCCTGAAAAATATGTTTCTGCTTAATGGGTCTCCATGGGTCTGGTTCACTAGATTCCGTCGATGAGGATGAGCAATACAAGGACCGCTGCATTCAGATTTTCTAGTCTACAAGTAGAACAATGTCACCATCTCTCTCAAGCCTGCAAGTTCGTGGCTTTCAGCCACCCACCAACCACATTTCTTCTTCCCTTTTCCTCTTCACCGTCCAGTCCACTGCCTCCAGCCACCTATTTTTTTCTTTTCCAGCCACCTATTCCTTTTCTCTTCTTCCTTTTTAATCTTCAACCAACCGTTGCCTTATAGTCACCTCAATCAAACCAGATCAAAGTATCCACCAACAACAAAACCCTTAAATTTCATCAAACCCACCCATAGGAGTTTCAGTTATTTCTATTGAGGCAATTTCACTAACCAAAGGAAGATGTTATACCATTCAATAACTGTGAAGAGAGGGCCTTGATGCCAACGATGATTTCTAATTTTGATTTTTGAATTTTAAGTTTGATTTCATTGGTTTTTGCTAATAGATTTTTACCTCAGAATTTGATTTGAATTTTCTCCTTTAACTTTTGGTTCAAAGCATTGCAGTCATGCCGCAACAATGGCCTGAGTGCTTTGGTGGAGGAAGGTTGTAGGGAGTCTACTAAAGAAGAAGATAGAGGGAAGGGTACTAATGCCATTTTTCTTTTATCGTTTACAGCATTAAGAGTGCACTTTAGTCCACTAACCATGTGGGGGTTATGTGGCTATTTTAAATGATAGGGAGGTGATGTGGAAAAAGGGTAAATCACAGGAAGGTAAAGTGAAGTTGTTTGCCCTAATTAATATGCAGATGTGTATGTGTGTGTGTGTGTGTGAGAGAGAGAGAGAGAGAGAGAGGAGGAGGAGGGGGGGGGGAGTTAACTAATAACTATCCCATTCATTAATGCATACATATGCTTGCTTATTGTCATTTTTTCCATCTGTGGAAATTTGGTGAGCGATATATTATAGTGCTTATTTCCATTTTCAGGTTTCATCTTACAATTTTAGTCTATTTGAGTACAATCATTTTGAAATAAAGGTCATTTATAGTCTCGATATGGATCCAGAGGCTGCACGAACTGCCCGGGAATCTCTGGACCTGTTATTTCATATGTCAAACATTCTTGAGACCGGGCTTGATCGTCACACGCTCTCTGTTCTTATTGCTCTCTGCGATCTGGGTCTGAACCCTGAGTCACTGGCTGCTGTAGTTAAGGAGCTTCAAAGAGAAACTCCTCCGTCATCTTCCTCCTCCATGCCAACAACTCCGTCTGTTCCTTAGATGGGTTAATGTTATCTGCTGCTAATCATACACGAGGAGAAGAAAATGTCTTTGGAGATGCCATTGTTTCTGCAACTATTTATATGTGTAATTTATTTCCTATTTCTTTCTGTTAGGCCACGATGAAAAAAGGTTTGTGTTTTTTGTGGTTTGGATTGTCAAAGTGATTGCTATGTCCATGCAGGTTCATGCAGTTGTTTGCCTATTACCAGCTTCAGACATAACGTTCTCTCACTTATTTATATGTTCTCTTTTATTATTTCAGTTCTTGCTACTTTGATCAGTTTTTTATTCTCTTAGCACTTGTACTGTCTCCAATTTTGTTATTTTTCAGCGTAAGGGATAAACTATATTCGAGCAAAATGATCTTACTTTTCTCTGCTTCAATAATGGGGACAACTTTATCCAGGAAACTGTGGGTATCCAGCAATGAATATGAAACTTCCAATGAAGGTGTGTTGTTGTAAGCTTATTCTGAGCCATATCATAGTTGGTGTATGTCTGTATATGTTTGCTTCTGAGAGTTCCAACAGAGTTGGTTCCTTCCATTGCATTATGGCCAGCAATTATAATCTAAAGTTTAGTTGTTTGATGTTAACTCTGTTGTTCTGTGTTATTTTCATAAGATAGATAATTCTCCGTTCTCACCACAGTGCTGTTTGTGAAGAGTACAAGCATGAGAATCAGGGTCAAAACTGTTTGCTTGATGTTGTCGACAGCAGGCTGCATCTGGCTTATCTGAAAATGGAGTCGTGTGTGTTTGTGTTTGTGTGTCTCTGTCGGTGCGTGCATGAGAGGCTGATATGTTTTTGGCTCATCTAATTATCATCTGACTCTGGAAACAATGTGTTTGTTAAGTGTTCTGCTTCTCCAACTCATGTTCATTATTGGAGGGCTAATCTTCCTGAATTTGGACTGATCCATGGTCCTAATGAAATGGAGCTGCCGAAATTTTTCACTTACCTGTAGAGGAGATCATCAATCTGATTCTCCCCTGCCCCAACCACCCCGATAGGCACTGTTTGAGCACATTTTAGATGATCATAATGCTGTTCTTGAATCAATATTGATAATTTGTATGGCACCTCAAGCATTTATTTTTGGGTAATATGGAACAGTTGCACCAAGAAAACTGGATTCATTTCTGCTGAAGCTCCTTTCAGGGTGGGGTATGGTGCACTAAATGTCTACGGTCGAGAGATATTTAGGGTGGGGTATGGTATCAAATTAATTGTTTTTTTGGGTATCGTAGTGTTATACTGAAGCTGTCTCCACCATTCTGTTGGGGTATCATCTCCGACGCTGATATCTGATGGCCAAAATTCTGAAGTCAATGCAGAGCTCGTCCACAGGTCTTCCCCAAGTTTTCTGTTTTGGCCTTTAAGCCACAAGCCATCCGTCAAGTCAGAATTTAGAGTGAACAAAAGCCCTGGTTAACACACTGTAAGACATGACAACACAAATCTTATACCAACTTTCGTTGCATTCATGAATTGTGAGCGTTTAACATTTGATAGAGATGTGTGTAGATATTGAACCTATACATGAATGTAACTTCTGTGCTTGGGTCACATATTATTGTGTAGAACTAGTAATTGTAGATACTTGAAGATACAGAGTAATATAAAAATTTATATTGGCACAATAATTTAAAAGCTTAATTTGAAAGATCCAAAATAATTGTACTTTCAAACGAAAATCGAAAAGAATGGAAAACAATCATATCATAATCATACATACAAAGGGTTAAAATAAAAAAAGAAAAAAAAGAAGAGGCTTTGAAAGAGTTAAAATAGGCAACATGTCAAAATAAAAGTTATATATCTAATGTATTTGAATTGTTAGTATTACTCAGACATCAAGCATTTGCTAAAATTTATATAAGTCACCTCTGGATTTCAAATTAATTTCTAATTCAGTGTTAATGAAAGCTATTACTCAAAAAGATATTGATTGAAGAAATATTCTTATCCTAGAATACTAAAATAAATCTATATAAAACTAGACAACTCTTAACAAATACAACATACAATTAGAATAACAATCAACGTGTTTCATCTCTGTGTTTCATCTCAAACTCATTCATTAAGATTAGAGCTATGTAATTATAAGTTTTGCATCTCTATTACAATATAAATAATAGATCTATAATGTTTTCTCGTGTGCTTGAACTTACGATTCATTTCTTAAAACAAAATACATGTTTTGCATTAAAGATTTATTCGTTCTTGCTGAAAAACCCTAATTCTTGATCTATAGCTCTATCTATGTGATAGACCTTTCAACATTGTATACTCCTATTTAAATATATACTTAAATTCTCAAATAAATTCATGATTTACACCCAAAAGTCATATACTTTTGATTAGAACCCTAGATCTTAGATATTGTGAATGTGAAGGTTTCTTTTTGGGATCTCTTACATATTTTGCTCCGATTATTTTTTTACTTAAAAATTGTAGAATTATGAAGTATGGTACATGTGAATTTTGTGAAAAGTGTTATTCTTATCTCTTAAATGAGTGGGTGTGATGAACGTAAATTACACTCAAATTTGTATTGTATAGTGTTAGAGATTTCTTTAGCTTGAGGGGTTTAATGGTTGTCTAACACTCGTAAGAGGTTTGATTTTTTGCGAAAGTCAACCACTATTTGTTCATGTAAATTCGAGGCTGAGGGCTAATATATTATTTCTGAGAATGATTCATCAATGTTGATGTAATAGTAGACGCCCTTCCTACGAAGATTGATTTGAGATGGTTTGTGTTTGTGTTGGGTGGACGAGAGATGTTCAGTGTGTAGATTCATACTAGTTTACCTACATATATGAGATATTATGTTTTAAGATGTGGTATTTACGAATGATTATATTATATTATGAGATTTACTATTTTGTAACGTAAACTTGATATCGTTATTCAATGTCATTGTTTTATTTCAAATTTTATATATTTATTTTATAAACTAAGGCTTACCTGTTATATGTTTTTGAAATCTTATTTGGGGTTGAGAAGGTTTCCCTGTTGGACATATTTGCTCATCCTACAATGTAACACATTTTTTAGATTTTGGACTTACAGAAGATATCATCTTAAATGAGCTGGTTGACTTTGATGTGGTCGTAGAGCAAGACGTGGATCTGGAGGTCGAGGCCGAGAGAGTGTCTTCTACTTTAAATTTCTAGAGTTTTGTTACTAGATAGTGTCCATGAATATTTTTTTTTAGTTGCAAGATATTATTCAAGCTCTTGGTATGTAATTTTAAGAAGTTTTTTATATTTTACTGGGATTGATTTAGTTATTTATTGAATTGATGAATCAGTTTTATTATTTAATTGTTGCTTTAGTATGTTCTCATAGTTTGAATGATTCATAGATAGTTAATGTCTCAATTGTGAATTTTTGGGAGTTACAGGTTCGGGGTCAAGTCGGGTTGGTGTAGGTCTGGGCCAGTAGTCGAGTTTGTGGTCTAGGGTCGAATCCAGGTCTAGTTTATCCGTTCAATTTTCTAAAACTACCTGCCGTTGCACAAGCGCAAACCATTTTGAACTATAATTTAAAAAATTAGAATTCTGTGCGTGCAATCTTTGTAGTTAGAATGAACTTTCCTTTAACGTGAAGGTATAATTAGAAGCTTTTATGTAATTTATCTAATATTATAATAAAAAAGTTAAAATTTTAATTTATAAAAGTACAATAATGATTAAAATAAATATATATTGTTAAGGACGAAGCCATAAATATCTATGAGAGAGATAAAATATAACTGGTATAAAAAAATATTTAGTTAAAATTAATACAAAAAAAAATCAATTTAAGAATGACAAAACAAAATTATTGTGAAATAATAAATTCAATTTTTATTTAGCTGAAACAAAATCCTAACAAAAAGACACAAAATAATTTTTTTAGTATTTTTTAACCTAATAGTATATTTCAATAAAATATAAAATTTTTAAAATCTCTAAAATTTTGTATATGAATTTTTTCACTAATTTTCTATCAATGCGCACAATCAGAAGGCGATAGTAAAATTATTCTTTATTTAGTTACAAAATTTAGTTGATATCATTATAAATCTTATAGAGTAATTTCCTATTCGAAATTGTTTGAAATATTTTTGTGTTACAACCTTTTGTCTTTTGTATATAATCGTATTTTATTAGGTTATAGATTACTATTACTAAAAAAATGGTAAATAAAAACTAAAAATTATTCTTAAAAAGTAACGAACATTGTGTTAGATAAGGAGAAATATTGCATTTTCATCAATATATAAATAGATCATTGATTTAATTCAAAACTAACATATTTATTTTAGAGAGTTAGTGGTCCACTAATTTATTAAAAAAAGAAAAAACTAGAATCATTATTAAAATTTCTAAAAATTTAGTGGAGGGGGGGGGGGAATATAAATGTATAGAATAATTTTATGGGTTCTTATATAAGGTGATTCAAAAGTGCCCACCCTGATTCTCATGTGGCTCCGCCCATGCCCCTAGTGATATGATATTGAAAGAATATTGAAGTTAATAGAATAATTAATGGTAGAAGATAAAAGAATATTGGGGATATACCAGACTTTGCAAAATGAATTAGGGATAAACTAAAAAATTATTTTTTTTTTCAATTGATAATATAATGCAAAATCTAGATATATATTAGAGAATCTTAAAATATGAAATGCAAAATCACATTTTTGTCCAATTGACAGATGTAGCATAACTTCCAACTTGAAATTCCATGTTAAACAAACTACTTCTAAAAACTCTCAATTTAAATGAAACTCTTATTTTATCTCCAACTGTTCATCTATATATATAAATGCCTTTGGTAAAAGATATAATTAAAAAAAATAATTAATATAACATTGTATGGCATGAATAAGGTTGGGGTGGAGGTAGAGATGATAGTGAAAAGAGCTTTTAAATTTTCTACATGACACCATCCCACCACAAAGTCCGTATATTAAAAAAACTAAACTAGTGGTTAAGAACATCTTTGATTTTTATTTTTTTTAAACTCAAATTTAAATTTAAATAATAAATTTAAAAAAAAAACTTTTTTTAATATTAGATCCATACTCATATTAAATGACACGAGACTTTTTTTTTACTTAAATCAAGAGAGACACAAATTTATACCCAAATTTCTAATGATGAGATTTTATAATTATTTAAAGGTCAAATGATTATATTTTACTTTTATTTAAATTTGAAATTGTCATCATTTACATTTGAGTTTCTATTATCTTAAATTTAAGTTTTTTTTATTGGAACGGTCTATCAAATCAAGTTTTTTATTAAAATTTAGATAAGAGTTTAAATTTTCATTAGAGATGATCTAAGATGCTTAAAAATCCTTCTCGGCATGTTTTTATTTAGAGAAATTTTTATTTATCTAATTACAATGATAATATTTCATTTATTCCCATTCAACCACATACAAAATGTAATTACCCTCCGACCTGCTGATTAACTATAATTTATTTTTAAAAAAATACATTACACACGACACCCGTCACACCGCACCCGCACCCGCACCCGCACCCGCTAACTCAAAGGTGGTGTTTGGGGAGTGGGTTAAATATGGTTATCATCCCGACGCAAGAATGCACTCTCTTTAGCAACGCACACACAAATGGCCTTCTGTATCCACCTCAATAGGAACCGACTCACTGTTTTACTCTGTACGCTGCGTTCTCTCTCCCTTTATCCACCCGCCTTTCCCTTTTCAAACAAAACGGTAGACTACAGAGAGAGGCGGACAATCAATAGGCTCACCCAATCCCTCAATTCTTCCCTCTCATCACACCAAAACCCAGTAAAAATGGTGAAAATAGAAGATGAAGACCCAGTGAGACGCTTCATGAGTCTCGACTGTTGGCCTATCTCCCCCTTCCAAAGCGACGACGTGGAGGACCAAAATGACTCCCAAGACTCACCCTCCGACACTCATTCTCAATCTTCGGATACCTACATGGTTGGCTTTGTCATCGTCAACATAGTCGGTATACAGTACTACTCGGGCACCATCAATGGCCGAGAAATGGTGGGTCTGGTTCGTGAACCCTTGAACCCCTATGACCCAAATGCTATAAAGGTGCTCAACACAAGGTCAGATCAAGTGGGACACATCGAACGGACCGCGGCGAAGGTTCTTGCACCTTTGATTGATCAGCATTTGATCTTTGTTGAAGGTACTTCTATGAAGATATGTGGCTATTTTTCTATAATGTTATTTGTAAATTCTTTTTTGGCCTTTTTTCAGTTAGTTTTACTTGTTACTAGAGGTTGAATATAGTTAATTTGAAATTATTTTCTATGCAGTTGCAAATGAATTATGGCATGTTTTGCAATCAAGGAACGAGACTGAATTGAGTTTCTTATTTTCTTTGTGATACTAATAATTTCTGGGGTCTTGATCTTTGATCTTGGTTTGTCCTATTATCTTTTGGGGGTTCTAATTAAAGAATGGTTTTTTAGAATCAATTTTATCTTTTTTTTTTTTTTTTTTTAAAGTTTGGGGTTCAATTGAGAATTCTTGAAGCAATTTGGTCAGTACACAGAAAATTAGTTAACTTAACAAAATAAAGAGCAATAAAACCACACATAGAAAAGCCAACACGAAAATTTTCGTAATTCTATGAGTGTATTCCTTTTTGCCTATGACATCATAACTCCCTTTGACTGCATCCACTAATTTGGAATTTAATTTCAAAGTCATATTTCAACCCGGATGTTTTTGGGATGCCTCTAATAACCAATGAATGTTAAGTGTTCTTCCATTTCAATGGGAATTTGATGAGTCGATTCACCTACACGTCTTGCTTTAGCTGCCGAGCTAGAATTAATCTGAGCTACTGAGGTTGGCATGAGCTAGAATTAGCATTTCTAGCACGTGCCTTTTTCGTGTTTATCTACAACCATGACCCCTTTGACAAACTTTTGACCCATTTCCCTTGTTGTGATGGTCAATCCCCTTAACTTAAGTGTTCCAAGAAAATTAAAAATTAACTTGATGCCAGGGACATGTCATAGATAAGTTTTTTTTAATACCATCAATAATTTGAATTTTAATGGTCTGAATTTCGATGGTCTTGCAAGCTGTACTGTTGTCTGTTAGAACTGGTCCTATATTAAAGGATTTATAAGTATCAAATAATATTTTTAAGGACATATATGACAATTTCAATGTTTATTTATCAGCAAGGTAATTCATACATTTGATTGATAATAAATGACCATTACCACTTGAGTCATATCATTCCATGTTTCATCTGAATTTGAAGATTTATTTCATCATGTAGAACTTATGAAGTATAGACATGACGTAAAGGTCGATGTACTCATATCAAATACGATACTCGTTGGATATGTATTGAATATAAATCATACGTATTTGATAATTAATAAAATATATGGATACCTTACAGATACTTCCATACATGGAGCAAGATGTAAAATTTTTAATTTTAATCTATATCCTCTCCTTTTGAGTTCACAAACAATACAATACATTAATAAAATTTCATTTGATTTTGAAGACATAAGTATTTTTTAAGTATTATCTAGTGTTACATGTCAAAAGAGTATAAAAAAAAATGAGTTAGTTACATTATAATCTTATAAAAAATTATTGTAAACCAATCAATTAGTTAAATATTGGTTCTAATTCCTTTAATTGGTCATGTTCACTATATGAATATATTATAATGAGACGATATTACACATTTTTCAAGATAAAAATTGCTAATTTTTTTACTATTGTTAAATAATTACTAAAGATTATAATCTTTAAGTCTTTAAATAATTGTAAAATATAAAATATATTTTATTATGGACGTATTTTAGTCGTACCCATATCCTATTTTTTAGGTTTTGTCTTATTGCTGTATCTATATCATATTATACGCGTATTTTGTATCCGTATATGTGTTTCCTAGTTAGAACTCTCTTTCTTGATTGCAATCTTTCGTTAAGTTTTCTTGCTTTTGGTAGTAGTAACACTTGTAGCCCGACCACCTTTGATTCACCTTTAGCCATCTCATTGGGAATCATTTCCTAGTTTTCTGAATGTTTCAATCTCAAGAGAGCAGTTATCTCCTCCTCAACTTCGAGAGTGTGTTCCAACCAGAAGTGCAGTCATAAGTGTATCAAAGGAAGATGAAATAGAAGACGAGAATAATAACCTTATCTTCCTCTTCATTTTTCACCTCTTCACGGAAAAGTTCATCAATAATTTTGTTAAAAGTGTGTTGAGATGATCATAATACTCTTTTCGTCTTCCACACACGAGTAATATAATAGTATTCCAAGAACAATTTATTTGAGAGTAATTTCCACAAATATATATTTTCTTCTTTCCCACAATTCCGGAACAGAAGTTCCATTCAGAAAATCATATTTCATCCCTGGTGCGAAACATAATGAACTTACAGTCTTTATCTCAAGTTTCTCCCTATTTCATGGATTTCAGCTTCTTTTCTATGCCAAGAAATGCTATGATTAGTCACTGTGGTACCAAGGTATGCTTTTTTTTTTTACTTGTGTTTTGCCACTGATAAAAGTTATCCTTTTAGCTAAAGGGCTCCACCTCAAACTTTCCAATTTCTTATGTACTTTTGCCACTCAATTCAAGAATAAAGTTCTGGTTTGAAGCTTCTTAGCTTTTATGTATTTAATGCATTATGTTAGACAAGTTACAATTTCACGTGGCTGCCATCCATTTTAACCAATTGAATTAAGCCATCCCCTTATAATTTCATATTTAATTGCATTTTTTAATATTATTTGTGGGTTGCTATTTCTATTTTTGATTTTTATTACAAATTTTTTATACCATATGTTCCTATATTGGGTATGCTCTAGGTTGTGAGTTTTAAGTGTATATTGTCTTCGTATGTATTTGGTACTAATTTATTGAATTGATTTTGTACTGGTATGTATCAGGAATTGTACCGAATACGCCAGGAAAGGGGATTAAGTATAAGCTTCCCTGTCAAGTTCACATTTTCTCAAGGGTTGAGGCATTTGCTGGGGTGAAATCAGCGATTTCGCGAGGTGGGCTGCATTTGATTTCTGATAATGATGCTTCATTTGCATTATCAGATGCAATGATAGCAAAGGAGAAAAAGGGTAGCAAGGATGGGAAGAGTTTGGATGAGATATTCAAGTTGTTGAATGAAAATGTGAGTAAAAAAGGAGTGTTGGAACCGTTGGAGCCGCCAAAGGATGTGATCACATCGGAACTTTTTTTGCACCAGAAGGAAGGTTTGGGGTGGTTGGTTCATAGGGAGAATTCTTGTGAATTGCCACCTTTTTGGGAGGAGAAAGATGGGTCTTTTGTCAATGTGTTGACCAATTACCAAACGGATAAACGGCCTGAGTCAATACATGGTGGAATTTTCGCAGATGATATGGGTTTGGGTAAAACTCTTACACTGCTTTCTTTGATTGCTTTTGATAAATATGGTTGTGCTGTTCTTCCTTCAAGTGATACTGGTGCTGTAGATTTAGAAAAATGTGATGAAATATGCAAAGAAGAGAATTCTGTTGTTTCCGGAGGTAAAAAGTCAAAGAGGGCGAGAGTGAGTAAAAGGGACAGTAATTCACAGAAAAAACGGAAAACTGAGGACACCAATTTGCACAAAAAGATGAAAGGAAAATCAGTAGGTGATTCAGATAGATCTTTTGATGTTTTAGGTTCAAAAACGACCTTAATTGTGTGTCCAGCTTCTGTTTTCTCGACATGGGTAACACAGTTAAGGGAGCACACCAGGCCGGGAAGGTTGAAGGTATACATTTATTATGGAGAACGGACGAATGATCCTGATGAGCTTCAGAAGTATGATATAGTTTTGACAACGTATAGTACTCTAGGTATTGAAGAAGTATGGCAAGAGTCTCCTATGAAGAAGATAGAGTGGTGGCGAGTCATTTTGGATGAGGCACATGTGATTAAGAATGTCAATGCTCAACAAAGCCGTGCAGTTACTAAATTAAATGCCAAGCGGAGGTGGGTTGTCACTGGAACACCCATACAAAATGGCTCTTTCGATTTGTTTTCTCTCATGGCTTTCTTGAGGTTTGAGCCATTCTCAATTAAAAGCTATTGGAACAGCTTAGTACAACGTCCACTTGCTCAGAGGAACGATAAAGGACTCCTGCGGCTACAAGTAAGAACATTGTACTCTTTATCCTTTCAGTAGTATTGGTAATAGATCTTCCTATTTATGCAATTCATCTCGTATGTATCTTTATTCTTTACGTACTTGGGATACATCTGTTTGCTGTGTTGCTAAATTCTTCACTTTTGTCATGCACAATTTTCAGCCCAATAATCTCACATTTTAACATCTAATTGTATGAAGATACACAATTTTTAAACAGTTGCTTGATTGTAACTACAGTAAAATGAAAAGGGTGAACTTATTTCTTTTGATCTTTGAACTTACAACCTCATATCTGCAGTCATGTTTGGACTTGCATTGCTCTATTGGATTAGAAACAGTGTTGTTTGAAGGATTGTTCCATTTTCGTTTCTTTATAGTTGAGATAGGATAGGCAGATCTGGTTCCGGTTTACTTGGAAACAATTGTTCATGTAATGCCAGTGATGGTATTTTTTCCTATGTTTGCTGTGTGGTTTTGTACTTGCATTAAGCAGGAGAGGTGCTCTAATATGGGTCTTTTGATTACTTCTTTTGTTAATGTCCCGTAAGAGACTGTACATACTCATGGAGTCATCTTTTGGATTATTATGTTGTGACGTCGCCTATATGTCTCCACGGACTTCTGTAATTTCTTTTTTTGTAGGATTCTTGATTCTTGTCTTTTGAAATTTGATTGTGTATGGTGGGAGAAATTTTTTAAGTGGTGGTTAATGGTCCTGTGGCCCAGTAGTTGTAAAGGTCCCGCTGAGATGGATGGCTTATTGCATTGTTATTGTAAATCTTCTGGTGGCAGGATCTTGTTATATTGTGTGAGATCTTTTGCAGACATGTAAAAGATAGGCATAAACAGATTCCTAATTCCTATAATTTTTGATGATTTTGAAAAACAGTGGGAAAATTTAGATTATTTCCCATGCAGATCACCGCAGTGGTGAATTTGTCATTGTGCTTGCTACTTTTCTTGGTGTATTTGAGTTCATCCAAGCTGATCCCTTCTCAATGGATTACAGGATGTCAGATAATTGGATGTCAATGCATTAAAGAGTTGTCACATGAGGCTTTATCTATATAACAAATACTTATCAAACTTACATTTTAGAGCCAAATGTTGTTGATATAGGTATTGAGATAGCAAATTAGTTTCACTATTTAAGTAGTATCCGCTATTCAGCTCAACTGGAAAAGCATCTGATTAATATTTTGAAGTGGGGAGTCGGGGAGTACAGAGATGCCTGTTAACTTAAACTGGAAGAAGGTATAAAAAGGCTTGTTTTCTTTTATTTAGATGGTCTTTGATGTATATCCTGTTGTGCAGAGCTGCAAGATTAAATGTTGATTGTGTGCAGCCTAATTTATGTTTCTTTTTTTTTTGCTCTCTCTTTTGTCAGGCAGTAGTCCGGGATATTATAATGCTTGTTAATTCTCATTGCATGTAATTCAATATTTTTAGGTTCTAATGGCAACCATATCGTTGAGGAGAACAAAAGACAAGAGCTTAGTTGGTTTACCACCTAAAACCATAGAGACATGTTTTGTGGAACTTTCTCCAGAAGAACGCGAGCTGTATGACCAAATGGAAGCGGAAGCTAAGAATATTGTCCGCAACTACATCTCTGCTGACAGTGTAATGTGCAATTATTCAACTGTACTTAGCATAATTTTACGACTTCGCCAGATATGTACAGATCTGGCTTT
Source organism: Ilex paraguariensis (assembly GCA_963454935.2). Classification (NCBI taxonomy): domain Eukaryota; kingdom Viridiplantae; phylum Streptophyta; class Magnoliopsida; order Aquifoliales; family Aquifoliaceae; genus Ilex; species Ilex paraguariensis. The sequence goes on from CAUOFW020001322.1 coordinate 21,050, forward strand.
ATGCCCTTCAGATCTCAGATCATTGCTTCCGTCTAAAAATATTGAAGGTATTCACTGGATTTGTTCTATCAATTTTGTGTTTCATATGTACTTAATGCAATGTGAATTCTTACGGCCTCTTCTGATGTTACGTTATAGATATTTCCATTTTTACTTGCAAATATACTTTTACCTTTGTAAAATTCAAGTTCTGAGCTTTCATTCACTGTTGTGTTCTTTACCTTCATTATTGCACTGCTGTTCTCTTATTATTCATATATTTTTCTCTTACATGTTCTCTTAATATTCTCACATTGAAGATATTTAGTTGATTTGACTGATGTTCTTCAGACCTTTAACTTTGGGTAAATTTCATTGATACTCCTATGGTTTCTAACAGCTTCAAGGGGTACCTTTGTGGTTTTTGAAATTACATGGACACTGGTGGTGATATGTGAGTTTCTTAGGATCTTTGTAAAACAACCTTCCTCCTTTCTTGGGAAGATAAGTGTACCTCAGTGGCGTTGATAGGACAAAGATGTATAGGTCCAGGGTTACTGACAATCGCTAACCTAGCAACTTGCATTTTAGTATGATTGTTTCTAAACATGGGACACTTCAGTTGTCAAATACTAATATTAATACTCCAAAATATAGTCTCATGATTATCAGCATATTCGATCCGGTTTCTTGGTAAATCCCTAATTCATAATATCTTAATGGATTGTGATTTGGATCTTATGGGCTCGCAATCTGAATTGTGATTTTATCTATGTAAGTTGTTGGATTTGTTTGTTAGGCACATTTAGTTATTGAGCACGTCAAATTGACATTTATTTTTTTTAAAGGTGATTGTCTTGTATAACTTTACGTCTATTAGGGAATTCGCCGGATGAGAATAGTTGTAAAAAGTTCTTTTTTGTTACAAAAAGCTCTATTCATTAATTCGTTTATTTCATTGAAAAGTTAAAATAATTATTAAGTTAAAAATATTTCAAATTCTTTTATTTCTCTTCGCAAATTTCCTTAAGATTAACTACCCGCATTTGTTTTTAACTTTCTTCAATGGTCATATTATAGTTTCTCAAATTTTATTCATATCTTTAAAGTTTTATAATTTCTATTTGCATATGGACTAGGCTTGTTTAATTCTTGTTTTTGAGAATTCTGTATTGTTACATATATTTTTTGTCTCATTTTTTCAGTCATAGGATCTTAACCTTCTTGATATGATCTTTTAGCCTCCCCATCGATCCAAGGTAGGATTCTGATTTAAAAACCTTGACAATTCCCTAACGCAGATCACCCATTCATATGTGATTCTTAAAGAATTCCGTCTTTCTACCTCTTCAAGACTCTAACTGTGTCAATACCTCATTCTGGGATAATATTAATGATCAGCCAAATATCTTTCTCAATAATCCACAATATTGCCGGTTAATAAATCTATTCTCTTATATAGAAAAATTTCGAGAGTATATGCTGCTGCAAAGTCAAGGTTAATCTTCCCCACATTTTTCTTGTATTAAAATGACGTTTTCATCCATACTACTGCAACCATTACCCAGAGGACCTACTATTGTATTAGTTTATCTTTTCTTTAATTTCCTCTAGGTATTCTTGGATTAACTTAAGCTTATTTTTTTTCAAAAGCTTTCCACTACTGGCTACTGTTGAATTATCTTTTCTTTTTTCCCCCTTGCATATCCTTCAAGGTTTACCTATGGTTGGAGATGCCTGTGGTTGTCCGAAAGCATAAAGGTAACCAGTAAGAGAACTTGCGATCAACTGGTTTGAAACTAATCATAGCACTTTTTGATCCTCTCTATGATTTGTTCTTGGGGTACTAGGTTAGTTTGTGGTTTCTACTAGCCTCAGTTTCCTTTCTTTTTTGTAAGTGAAATTCTCCCCAAACAGGTGGTTCATTATCTTGTTTGGTTAGATGTTTACAAACGGACCCCCAGGGAATCCGCAAGGAAGGATAGGACAGAGAATGAGGACCATTGAACTGCTTCGTTGTAGCTTTGAGCCTTTCAGTTTCATCCTTTATATTTTTCTTTGGTTCCTAGTATACTTTAAAAGCGTCCACTTTTTGCTCTTCAAAAGGCATGGAAGAAACTTAAAAATAAAGAAGCCAAAACTCTCTTTGTGGTGCAATTGGTTTCCTCCGAAAAAGAAATAAAGACCAGGAGGGATTTGTCTGTTAGAGGGACTTTGGAATAGATTTCCCCTAGGGATTTGTAAGTCTGGAGCTCTGGCTCGGTAAACTCATGTAATACATGCGATGTGCTTGTAACAAAAACATGTCTTGGCTTTAGTTTTGAGCTTAAAGTCAATAATGTGAAGAAACAAGGAGGAAATAAGAATACAAACGTCCGAATGTACATTGGCACAGAGAACTGTTTTAGTAATCCAATTGAATTTTGCAGCACTAAATGTCAAAATTTGTTTTCACAGTGGATCCAGATATGAATGTTAGGAAAAAGAGAAAAACAAAAGAGCTGGAGATGTAGCTCATCAAGTTTTTGACTTTCTAGATTAAGAAAATTTTTAATGTCTAAAGAATAATTTATGGTATCTTTTTTACATAAGATTGGAGCTGGAGATCTGACTAATATAAAAGAAAAAACAAAAGAACTAGCGAATTAAATAATTTAGATTTTGATTTTCTGGAGACCTTAAAATTTTTTAAGGTCAAAGGCTAATTGATGATCTCATGTATTGATGAAGAATATTGTGAAGTTTACTTAAAACATGCTTTAGACCTTGCACAATTAAGGATGGGGTTGAATTTTCTCTTATGTACTAGGCAGCTTTAGAAGTTAAAACTAGTTTAAATTCCAGATTGTTGGACATGTGTTGCCGTTGTTGTCCATGGAATGTTGATGTTTATATATCAGGTCTGTATCAGGTGTTAAGGTCTAAGATGTTTGAGCATTCCAAGATTTCTCTTTCCTTTTTCGAGTCTTATTATAAATCTACCTTTTTGCTACGATAGGGTCCCAGTATGAAATTTTGACATTGTGTTTCTGGGTACTGTGGCTTGAGCCTTGCTAAAGTTAAAATAAAGCTTTTAGGTGTTACTCCTTGATATTCACCACCATTCTTTTCCTCCCCCTTCCTCCTCCTTTCTTCAGTTAGTGTTCCCGGTTCCTGTTGGTAGAAAACAGTTGGTGTCCATGACTTGCTGCACACTGCCACCACTGGCCCTTTCTTGCAATACCATAGGCACCATCATTCTAAGATTACTACAGCTGCCTTTGTGCTTCAATTGTAGGTGGTCCGGGGTTATATACTTCTTGGGGCAATTTGGCTGACGTTCAATTGGGCATTGTTTTTTCAGTTCAGCAGTTACCTATTTTCTTCATGATGCTTTGATTCTCGGCATGTTTCTTTTGCCCAGCAATAGTTGGGTCAGTGAAGAAGGGGTAGTGATAATGCTCAAGCAGCAGGGTTTTTGGCCCTTGCTTGGAGTATATAATTTGGGTGCCAGTGGGACTGATATTTACTATTTTTATCAAACAAACTAAATGAGTTTCTGATGAATCACTACGATCTCTTGGTCAAAGAATTTCTAAACTTACTACTTTACTAGCAAAGAGACTTACACATCTTTGCTAATGTGCATTTCACCAATACAAGAAATAACACCATTCCATTTGATTTCTTTTGGTACTGGAAATTTTTTGTTGCTGTTTATATATTACATGATGGATTTATTTTTTTTAGCTTATCTTTGTGGAGTTTTTTTATTTCGTTAAGCTATTCAAATTTATCAAACCACCAACCATGATTCGTACACTCATCCTATGATAAAAAATGTCAAACTTCGTTAGGTTGAAGAGTTTAGTGATCTGAACTGGATCTCCAATTGCTTCAATTAAGCCCAAGATTATCTTTCTAAACCAAAAATGAATGCAATGCAATTATTTGCGGGTGAAATTTTCGTTGTTGAAATCAATTGGACTATAATTTCTTTGCTTTGATTGGTGAAATGAGTTAACTATTCCTTCAATTGCATTTTAGGCTGAATTTTAGAAGTTTGGGATACCTTCCAGACTGAGTGAAGACTTAAATCCATCATGTATTAGACATACTTTATTTTCTGATTTTGGATTTCCTTTATGTTCTATTTTGTTTTACTTTGTTCTTTCATTGGCTAATCCTGTTGCATCTCCTTATGTTTTTCCTATGCTTAAAATGCATTGAAGACTTGGCCTGTCAGCTCTGCAAGGTTTGAGGCTTTGGATATATGCTCTAGCATTTTTTATATTTTTCTTGGAGTAGATCTATGCTTTTATGTATACAATTTATGCAAGGATGTGTGTACAAGGGTGCACTTCCTATATGTGCTAACATTTTATGTCTGTTTTAGGTGTTAAAATTTGTTTATGTTTCGGTGCACATTTATGTTCACGTGTGCATGTGAGAATGTGTTTATTACCAATGTGTTGAATCATAATTTGTTTGTCGTTGTTTTCTTATTTTTGCAACTATGGGCTGTGATCCTGTCATATGGAATACTGTTGGTCTTAAAAATTTAGTTTTCAATTACTATAAAAACTCTTTGTTGCCATGGTTTCTCCCACATAATATGATTGTGATGAGTGGTTAACTATATAATGTGATTCCAAGCAGATGTATCCAACAACCCAGAATTGCTGAGGAAGATGGTTTCACTGCTTCAGGATGGTGAAGATTTTGACTGTCCAATTTGCATTTCAACACCAAATGATATCGTTATTACACGTTGTGCTCACCTCTTTTGCCGATCCTGCATCCTTAAAACCTTGAAACGTACAGCACCCTGCTGCCCATTGTGCCGCCGTCCATTGTCAGAATCTGACCTCTTCTCATCCCCGCCAGAATCTTCCGACACAGCCAATACTGGAGTTGCCTATTCCAGTACATCTTCTAAAGTGTCTGCTCTTTTAAAACTTCTTTTAGCGTCAAGAGATCAAACCCCAACTACAAAATCAGTTGTATTCTCCCAATTCCGAAAAATGTTGATTTTGCTTGAAGAGCCACTAAAAGTAGCTGGTTTTAGGATATTGCGATTAGATGGGACAATGAATGCAAAAAGGAGAGCTCAAGTAATAGAAGAGTTTGGAATCCCTACCCCAGATGGGCCTACAATCTTGCTTGCAAGTCTTAAAGCGTCATGTGCTGGTATAAATCTTACTGTTGCTTCCAGGGTCTATTTGTTGGAGCCATGGTGGAATCCAGCAGTTGACGAACAGGCTATGGACCGGGTCCACCGGATTGGGCAGAAGGAGGATGTAAAAATTGTGAGGATGATTGCTAGAAACAGCATTGAAGAGAAGATATTGGAGCTACAAGAGAAAAAGAAGCTGCTTGCAAGGGAAGCTTTTGGTAGGAGGGGTCCAAAGGACCGGAGGGAGATTACCGCAGATGATCTCCGTACTTTGATGTCTGTGTGAGGTTTGCTCATACATGTAGGTATGTTTTCTGTCTAAATTTCCTGTTTCCAAAGCTTCTAGGCTCTTTTGGCATGTAAACATGCACATAGTGTATATACAAGACAACGTTTCCTGCATTTCTTTGGTGAATGTGTTTTTTTATGTAATTCAGACGTGCAAAGTGTCTAGAATGTGCCATCTCTATTCTGAAAATTTTGTGGGATGTTAAATGGATTGTCGGGGGAGTTGGTGTCAGAAAGCCTATAAGCCTCCCTTTTGGTCTTTTATTATCGGAAAAAACACTAATAAGTTCTATTTTTTCTTCAAAAGAATTAGTAAGTCTTATCATATTTACCTTAGGGCAATTAAATCTTTATTTTTAATAATTTATTCTCAAGAAGTCTTAAACTCTATTAATGAATTGTTTTGTTCCAATTTTATCCTTTCCATGAAAACACAAATTACATTTTTATTTGTATTTTTATATTCAATTATATTTATTGAAATATAATTTTTTTTATCTTAAATTAAAATTCAAGTAATTTATATGTTTAATTATCAAATCATTCATCTTATTGGCATATAGGAGTTCATATGGGAGTGAATTTTACATAGTATAAAATGTGAAGAAAGACGTTCTAAATTTTGAAAATTGCTTTCTTAGAATAGTGAAAAATAAATTTTTATTAGCCCAAGATTTACAACCGAAGTTGAAGAAGAACGAAGAAATTAGAATATAACTCCCAAAATGAGGGAAAAAAATACTTTTATTATTATGGAGAAATCTAAGTTATAAGTTTACAATCAAAGTCTTGTAAAAGAGAAAGTAGGAATAGGGTTGCAATGGTAATTATTGTTGGTGATTTGGTTTTGGTTGACTTGGTGATTTGGGATAGTTGGGGGTCTATTTACAGGTGACTAGAGAAAAGTCTAGAAGCTCAAGGTAGGTGGAGGTTTAGAAGGTTCGAGAATTCTAATTTAGTGGTGGGAAGATTAAGGTTCTAAATGTTGGTAGAAGAATACAAAGTGGAAGCATGTTTTATAAGGTTTTAGATACAATACTTACCAAAAATTTACTTTAAACTTTTCATCTAAAAGTCATTATATAAATAAATATTTTTATTTTATCTTTGAAATACAATGTTGTAACTTTGAATGCTTGAATTTTTTTTGATGCCTTAAAATAATAATTTTTTTCTAATTAATTCAAAATATGGAAGAAGTAAAAAAAATAATAATTAGATTAACTTTCCTCAATGATTGTATTCATAGACTAATTTTTACATTGTTAATTCATATAATTGTATGTCTTTATGATTGATTGATAATCAAGTGAATTGAAATTTATATGCTTAAAAAAAATTAAATGTAAGAAAAAGTGGAGTAGTATAATTTATCATTTATATAAGTATTCATTGTTAATTACATGTTTTGGGTGTTATGAACTAATTAAAAAAAATATTTTACTTTGGGTCCTAATAACAAATATTATTGGTAAAAATGTAATTAGTGTGTTGATGGGAAAAATAAAATTGGAACAAAACATACTATTGATAGAGTATATGACTTTTAGAAATAAATTATCAAAAGTATGATTTAATTGTTTTAAGGTAACTATGATAGAATTTAATGGTTCTTTTGGAGGAAAAGTAAAATTTATTGGTGATTTTACTAAATTTCAAGGTCAAGAGCTGTAAAATAGTGCGATTTTTGCATACATGGTTTGATTGAACAAACATGTCAGATGTCAATTAAGTCGTGTTATATTATATTTAGGTTGTATCATATTATATTCATGTTGTATTAAATTTGAATAATATAATCTGAGATCTATATTAGGTGAATTTTATCGAGAGGCAAAGAGATGTTAGTCTTGAGTTGGTAAGTACTAAAACAATTGACCTGATTTATTAAATTTTGGACTAGACTTGATTTGCACTCAATACAAATTTAAAATGACACGTGATGAATGTAATATGACACAATTTGATTGTCGTCCCTAGATGGAGAGCCCTAAGTGTTGCTAGCTCTGTAACATCAATCTTAGAATTAAGGTGTGGGTTGATATGAACACTAGGAAGGATTTGAGTCATCGTGCCACCTGCAACATCACACTCGAAGGGTTCGACGAACTGGTAATAGAATAGTACATCAGCCAGTTAGAAATACAAAGTTGTATTAAAAATTTCAATATATGGGACGAGATGGCTCTAAATTTCATTGTGCTGCTCCACTTTTTGGATATTCCTTTTTAATAGGCATTGTATCATCCTTTCAAATAAAAAAAAAAATCACATTCTATTTAATAAAGTACAAAGGATTTCAAATCTTCTCAAAGCATAAAAATAATTTTTATTTTTTACGGTTAAAAAAGAATGGGGTTCATATGATGAGTTTCATCCATGTACGAAAAAAAATACTAAATAATAACTCAAGTGAGTTTCCGATTAATTAATATATATATATATATATATATATATATATATATATATATATATATATATATATATATATATATATATGGTAGATTTATTCGTTGAAGAATGACAGGGGTGGCTCGAGACATTTTGGGGCCTAAAGCGGATAAATGACGCTTTTTTATTTTTAATATTAATAATAAATTTAATTTTTAATTTTTTTAAATACAAAAATATTAATTAAATCTTTATATTCAAGTTTTTGTTATCATAATTGAACTTAATAGTAAGAGAGAGAAAGAATAATTAAAAAATTATGATGGTATGTTTAAACTTGACTTTGTTGAGGGTTAAAACTAGATTTTTTAGTAGCTTTAGTTTTAACGTTAGTTTTTTTTTTTTTTTTTAATTTTAAAAAATAAATTTTAGGCCATTTCAATTTTACGGCTGAATTAATAGGCACAATCTATTTAAGTTAAAATATTTTGTTAGACATTAATTTAAATTTTTTGTTTGGAGTTTTACTGTACACCTATAAATTATGGGCCTTTCTTGAAGTGAGGCCTTAAATTTTTTTTGATTGGACTTGTATTTTTATAAGGCCTTTCTGTAGGGTTTAAAATATTTATAAATTTAATTTTTTTATATGAATTATTTATGATATTTAAAATTTTGGGACCTTCTTTAAAAATGAGGTCTAAAACCCAAGCTTTTTTTCTAACACCGTTGAGCCACCCCTTGAATATGTGTCACAAGATCTACTTTATATACTACATCAAACAAAAAAAGTGTGCAAAAAAGAGACAAAATAATATATTTTTCGTTAAAGTAGTCCAATGAACACTTTTTTTGTAGGCAGATTTTCAATCCTGTTTGTTGAGTGAATAATGTCAAAAGTATAGAGTGGGTTATCACCACTCCCACAAAATATCCTTTCCCACCTTATTAAACTTTTAATTATAAAATTATTAAGCCCATTTCTGTTATATCCACCCCACTAATAACCAAGTCCACACTATTCTATACCTATAGGCAAGCATGGAAGAAAACTCTCCTTGTTAAATTTTGGCTATTTTTTTGACAAAGGGCTTTTCCGTGTGTAGTAGGAGTGCCCTTTCACGTCCAAGCCGAGCTATGGCTATTTCGTGTTGCCTACATGACTTTTGATCTTTAATGTATTTAATTGTATCTCCTCAAGCACCATTTATATTATCGCGTGTCTGGATGAAACTCATCATATGAACCCAACTCAAACAAACGAAACGAACAAAACCAAATATTGGACCAATGGGTTACAAAGTGAAGTATATCCCTTCGATTGTTACTAAAAGAGTATTAAACAACCATCCTGGTCAAGAGATTTCTGAATGTTTCAAAGGTTTACCATGCATGTCAGAAAATGGCTTTAAGTGGTGAGGCCCGGAATTACCTTGACTCATGCCCCAACCACCCTTGCTCTTGACAAGAGAAATGAATATTTGTATATTTTATTAGAGATATGATAAGATCAGAAATAATCCATCAATATTCAGTTAAAGATACGACAAGCTTCAAAAAAATTCATTGATATCTAATTTTGTTTGGGTAAGTAAAAATGATGATAGATATAATAAGTGCATATGCATGCAGTCAAGTATTATGCATAGACTAGGGGTAATTTGTGTTTAAAGACACGGTGCAATGTGAATGATTTTAAGAGGGATGTTAGTGGCCGTTGGATGAGTCTGTTTAAAACCGTCAGATGAGTTTATTAAAGTTTACCATGTTTTATATTTTTGTGCATTTGTATATTTGTAGACTATACTCAGTACTCGTATACAACATCCGTTTCACAATCAATTGAGAATGCTTAAGTATTACATAGAAGTATTTCTGATATTTTAGGCTCTGCAAGGTCAGTGGATTAATTATCTTCCTAAAAAAAAAAGGTAAGTGGATTAATTTGTCCAGTTTACAATACTTGCATAGAGTTGAATTAAGGTCATATGGCACCGTAGAACAGTATCATGCACTAGAAATGATGACTTGGACCAGGGGTGGTCTCAGACATTTTGGAGCTTAAAGTGAAAATAATAAATGAGATTTTTTTAAATAATTTTATTTTTTGAAATGTAAAAATATTAATTAAGTGTTTATATTCAAATTTTTATTATCATGGTTGAATTTGATGGTGAGAGAGGGAGAGAGAGAGGGGGGAGAAAAAAGAATGATTGAAAAATTATGATGGTAAATCTGAATTTAACTTTTGTAGGGGGAGGGTTAAAACTTGATTTTTAATAGCTTTAATTTTACTATTAATTTTTTCTTTTTGTTTTCAAAAAAATATAAATTTTAGGGCTTATTTAATTTGATAGATTGAATTAATAGGCCCAACCACTCAAGTTGAAATCTTTTGTCTGGGCTAAAATTTAATATTTGTGTGGGGCCTAATTTTTATGGGTTTAAATTTTTTGTTTGAGTTATTACTATACACCTAAAAATTATAGAGGCTTCCTTAAAATGAGGCCTAAAGCCGAGTGGTTGGACCGGCCCTGAGGCATCCAATAGTTAAGTGTGACTCGTATAAAATACAAATAGTGTATCAATTTGTGTCAAGAGCGACCGATACCAAAACCATGGATGGTTTAGGCACCTTTTAATCTCATCTCAACAATTGAGAAAAGTAAGCAAAAGAAATATAAATTGATCATGAGGATACTAGGAGAGAAATATATTATCCACTGCAAAGTCTTAAGGATAACACAGCCATTACAAATTATGCAAGAATTTCCTCAGTGTGTTTTGGTAGGTGAATCAGAGCAACAACAGTACTTAGTATCATAATCTACACAATGGGCACCGCTAGCAGGGTGTTGTAGGCTTGTGCACATTTGGACACAATCAGCATTTGACTTGCAAACATGGTTCAAATCGCAGCCAACATAAGCACTTTCAATTTCTGCATGGTCATAGTTAGAAATTCATTAACGAAGATTGAGGAAAATTACATAAATTCATAACACATACGCAGACCTCTATCTCACTTTACTCCATCTATTATTGATTTTAATACATGGCCCCCTTAAGTATTGAAGTTGGTTTCACATTACACCAAAACAGAATGTCCATCAAATTTTTGAAGAAAAACACCCAAATTTTATTCGATTTTGAGGAAAAGTGAAGCCAAAAAAAGTCATTTAGGGACAAAACTGACACGTACTTCCGCCATTTTCATTCCAAAACATAGTTGGCATTCGACTTTATAGCAATATGAAATTAATGCAGTTAGTAAAGGAATTAATGTGAGAAAATCGATAACATAGGTGATAAAGTGAGATTGGAACCATGTATAGTTTCGGGCATCAGTGTGTAGTTAAACCAAATATGTGTAGATATATAAGTATGCAGGAGCGGAGCCAGAGTCCCATTTTCAGTTGGGGCAATCATCAAGTTGAGGGAAACGATTGAAGAACAATCATCAAAATTTATTGTCTTGCAAATATGAGTGTTTTGCCATTTAAACTATTTATAAGGTAATTCTTAATGGTAATTTTTTTGTTTTGCTGCTTTGAAAGATTTCACACATATCTTACACGTAAAAAAATAGAACATAATAAAAAAAATTATATGAAATTTATTTTTCAGAAAGTACTAGTATTAGAATAATTTTAATAGAAAATGTTAAACAAACTATAAATAGACATGTCAAAATCTCAGTGGGGGGCAATTGCCCCCACTCTGTGAGAGAGAGAGAGAGAGAGAGAGAGTGAGAGTACCAACACATTGAGCGTGGAGAACAACAAAGAGAAGAAAAGAAAGGATTTGAAGCTTTCTTGCTGCCATGACCTTCACTAGCGAGTCGATGGTTCTATGCCGCAATAAGTCTGGAGAGAGCCTCTTTCTAAAATAGTGAAAGTGGAGGCGATGGACATTTCGTGGCATTAAATTGGCCAAGATTTACTCACCATAAATAAAAATTTCCTTTTGAATCTATTTTTTGGTTTTAATTATGGGCACATAATTGGTATGTAATCTATCATAAAGGTCGGCAGATTCATGAAATTTATATTGGATTACACAAGTTTTAGAAATCAATTTCAAACTTGTCACACATGCGAAACTAAATATCAAAATCTTATGGAAAAAGCTTTGTAGGGATTGAATCAACTCGACGGTTCCGAAACCAGCAGTAAAGATAGAATTCCATGGAATAAATAACAGGAAAAAAGTGTCGGTGTTCCTGGCTTCCTTTCGCTTCGATTTGATTGATCCTCCTTCCCTAAAAGAGTTGGTTGTTCTCATGTCTTTTGTTTCAATGATTGACTTCACTTGAAAAGTCCATAAATCCCCTCGCCAATCTAAGAAATAATAGTTTGTTAGTGAAGGTGAGTTATTCGAGTAGAGGAGCATGGATTGAATACCTCCCCCCCCCCACAGCACCAAAATATCCTTACTATTATCTAAAGCAGAAAAATTGATCTCTTGGTACTTTCGAACCAAATATTTCAAAAACTGGCCAGTAGAAATAGATCTTTGATGGTCCTAAAGTAGATTAGGAGGAAAAGACACTCTTATTTTCATTCAACCTTGAATTGAGTTCCCTCCGAGGACAAATGCCCCCTCTTCTTGCTTGTATTGAATGCTTGGGAGAATCACTCACATGAATAAGCCTACCCTCTACCCCGGTAGGTGTCTAACCAGGAAGAGATATACATGCCAGCAAGCAGAGAACCCAAGTAAATATCCTGCACCTTTAGATGAAAGATTGATTGTTCAACCTAGTTTCTTAACCTAGAGAGATTCAAATAGTATTGAATGGGGGGAGAAACCAGTTGATAGTCTAGGTGCCTTGCCTATCCTATAAAAAAGACATCCACATTAGCAATTGGGGCAGAAATATGGAATTGTTAAGTGGTTTTATGAACCGATGCAAGAATTCGTCTCTATCACGTAAGGGTCGCCCTTGTATCTTATGGGGGCGCACACTCAATGGAAGTAGCGCCATCAGGAACCGAGCAATGTCTGCCCTGCTAGCTACCGCAATGAAGTGAGAACCCACTTATGGCACCCAGGGGATAGAGGGTGTGAATTACATTTTATATATAGAAGGTGTTCCTGTTTTGATCGAAAAGATTTGTTCATTAAGTTAAGTCAGTCGCAACAAATCCATTTGTTGATAAGTGAGAAAAAACAGGAGCCCAAAGCATATACCCGTTAGAGAATAATAACAATGGAGCAAGCAATTGGAAATGGCGCGAGCACCTACACTAAGACCAAATGAATGCGGGCAAATGCGATGACTTTCTTGATTCATTTTTTTTTGTTGATATATGAGATGAGGTATTCCCGGTCAGTCGTATGTTCAACTATATCATTTTTCATTTTGGTAACGACTATTTGCTATTCCCTAGACAACTTGATGAATAGGGAATAAAGCAGTCGAGCATTTACTGCACCTCAAATTCAAAACCAAAAACATTTGGTGATCGACAACCAAGTGCTTTCTTCTTCTACTTCTTTCCAACCTTTTGAATATGTGAACAAAATCGAAGTTTCTTGGCACCTCCTTCTGTCTCAATCAAAACAAAAGGTTTTGATTGACCCGCAGACATTGACAATTGGGGCTTTATTACTGCACAAAATTTACAAGGTTATTGTGATAAATGTATAAAAGCCTGAATAATGCTAGATTGACCAAAACAATAGACAAAAAACAGGGATCAAATGATGCGGCATTAACATAATGAAAAAGTTTAAATTTTAATGTGTAAAGGTTGGACCAAAAACACTTGGTAATGCCCAGTCATTTATCCCTTATTTTTTATCCCATTTTTTGGTAAGACTAGCATTACTCATAAAAATATGGGTCACAATTTAAAATTATAAAATTATTTAGTTTAATAAACCCAAATAGACTTGTGCAGTGCTTGTCAGATGAGACTATTCGCGCCAAATCAGAATGAAGAGACATTAAAGAGGAGAAGAAGTGAACAATAGCTGTGGGAACCCCCGACAAATATGCTACTGCTTAACTAATAACTAAGAAGCGACAAATTGATTACCACTTGAATAATAGTGCATATGCGAAAAATACATTTTTGATAGCATTGTTAATGAAACTATTTATGCAACTACTTGAAAGACAGGAAAAAATCATTGTGATAAACTATAAATGATTGTAATTAAGAAATAAATGTTGTCCTGTTAAATAGCCCACCCATGTATTATTTCTTGGCTCTACCCCTAGTCTTTCTTTGTTGTAAATAGGGTTATAAGCCGCAAAGTATCAACCACTTTTATATTAATGGAATATAGACTTTGGTCTCTCTAAGAGTATCTCCAACCGTGCTCTCTATTTTTAGAGAGCATCTTTTCTAAAAGGGATTTTAACACTTTGCACCACGAGAGATGTCTCGATTCCAACTTTGCATCCGAAAGATTATTTTTTCCACATTGCACCCTGAATGTTATAAATTAGTTCCAATGTGGTCCTCGGACTCGCATCCATTATAGATTTCATTAAAATTTGATGCACATGTGTTGCTTTTGGACAAAAATGAAAACTCACCATTCATAGGCGTGCGAAAAATAGGTCTTCGTATCGTCAATTTGGGCCTGGACAGTATCTTAGGCATCCCGACAATTAAAACTCTCTGGAATTCCGTCCTCATGGCATGCGTCTAGATGGTTATGGCAACGTCTGGACGATGCTTTACATCTTTAAATTTTGACTTTGGCATTGTCAAATAAGTCAATGAATCTAATTTTTACCTTATCCAATCATTGCATCCGGACAGTATATGCGACATCCAGATATTAATATTTATTCAGGCCTTCTCAGTTTCTGTACTCCAATGTCCTAGGAATGGGTACAGATCACCCAAGGATATCCAATTTACTTCAAATCTCGGCCCATGCTACAAATTGTGATTTCACACTCCTGAGTCCAATTTACCCTTCCTCATCAACTGATTCCAAGTATGCTAAATCTTACTTCAATTCACCTGTTTTACTTGATAAATAGATCAACCACTAAAAATAAGAGACAAACTGAAAACCCAATAATGAATCATATATAAGCTCAAATAATATGCAATTAGTCATTAATTAAATATAATAAAACACTACTTTTGATGGCCAATTACAAGTCCAACCTTAATATTACTAGTCCCTAGTAATACCCAACTCCAAAATTAAAAAAAAAATCTAACAAAATAACAACTAATACACTTTTGTAGGTTTCACGATTGCAATCAACATATGCAACAAACCTTTAAACCCCTAGTGGACGAGTATAGTCTCGTGAAGGTGTCCAATTAAGATACCTACAAACTTTCATTAATCTATTAATACTTCAAATTCAACATATAACTTTAATCAAAAATAAAGCAACAATATATCTGATAAAAAACAAGAATAAGTGCATACCAAGTCAATTGATCAAATTAAAGGCTATATGATAGTATTCACATATCTAATTTCCCATTGAACCTTGTATGTGATGTGTAAATAACTATACATAATGAAATAATTAGTCAAGAACAATTCACCCTTTCCAATATCTATGGTTAAGACATCGTTTCGCATTAGGTATGGTCATTTTGATATCGTGATGCCTTTTTGTTTAACCAGTGCTCCCACAACTTTCATAGATTTGATGCACCATGTATTCCAACCTTACCTGGATCAGTTCATCATTGTATTCATTGATGACATTCTGATTAATTTCAAGACAAATGAGGAGTATGCACAACATATCTAGTTGCTGCTATAGACACTAAGGGAGCACAAGATGTATTCAAAGTTAAGTAAATGTGAGTTCTAGATGAAGGAGGTGAAAATCCTTAGGCATGTAGTGTCATAAAAGAGGGTAACTGTAGACCCATCTAAGATTGGGGCAGTGATAAAATGGGAACGACCTCAGAATGTGACAGAGATCTAGAGTTTCTTGGGCTTGGCAGGTTACTACTGTAGGTTTGTGGAAATATTCTCGTGGTTAGCTATGTATTTGACCCGTCTCATGAAAAAGGGGGAGAAGTTCTTGTGGACCAACGATTGTGAACAATCCTTTGGTATTTTGAAAGAGATGTTGATTACAACAATGATACTTATTGTTCTGAATAATGGTGAAGGCTATGATGTGTATAGAGATGCCTCATTACGGGGTTTGGGTTGTGTTTTGATGTAGACGGGAAGGTAGCTGTTTATGGCTAGAGATAGTTGAAGATCCAAGAACAAAATTATTTTACCCTTGACTTAGAGCTCGCAACTATGGTGTTCACTCTCAAGCTATGAAGATGCTACTTGTAGGGAGAGAAAATGTAGGTTTATTTAGATTGTAAGAGTCTTAAGTATATTTTCACTCAGAAGGACCTAAATCTTTGACAAGGCACTAGATTGAGTATTTGGAGGATTATGACTTTACTTTGAACTATCATTCGAGGAAGACTAATGTGGTAGCAGATGCACTTAGTAGAAAGTCTTGGGGTATAATAAGCTTCCTTGCAGTGTGCAAGTGGAAAGATGATTGAGGCTTTAGAAGATTTTGATCTATTGGTGGATAAATATGAAAACCAACTATATTTGTTCGATCTAGTGGCTTAATCTATTCTTTGAAAAAGGGTTGTAAAGTTAAAATGATTGGATCAACAACTGAAGGAGATCTAGAGCCAATTAAAGAAGTGAAAGATTGTAGAGAATTGGTGTTTGAATGGTGAGAAATTACGTTTTCGAGGGAGATTGTGTATACCGGATGGTGCCAAAATGAAGGAGGATGTTTTGGAAGAAAGTCACCACTCTAGATTTGTGATCCATCTGGATAGTACCAAAATGTATCGGGATATGAAATGATAGTATTGGTGGAAGGGAATGAAGAGAGATATCACTAAGTTTATAGGGAAGTGTATAGTTTGCCAACAAGTGAAGATTAAAAACCAAAAACTAAGGGGATTACTACAATCTTTGCCTATTCCCGAATGAAAGTGGGACCACATCATTATGGACTTTGTGTTGAGGCTGCCAATGACCATGAAATGACATAATGCAATTTGGGTAATTGAGGATAAACTTACCAAGACTGCTCATTTTGACCTATGAAGGTGACTGATACATTGGAGACCTTGAGCTAATTTTATATATGGGAGATAGTGAAGTTCCATAGGGTACCTTTATCGATTGTGTCAAATCATGATAATAGGTTTGTGTCTGTGATTTGATAAGTTGACAAAGACCTTTGGGAATAGATTTATATTTTAGCACCACCTTTCATCCTCAAATGGATGGCCAATCCGAACGAGTAATTTAGATTGTGGAAGATATATTGAGGGTGTGTTTTTTGGATTTCAAGGGCAGTTGGAGTGAGCATTTTTCATTGGTGGAGTTTTCTTACTATAATAGTTATTAGGCTAGCATAGGAATGGCTCCTTACGAAGCATTCTATGGCAAGCCAAATAGATCACTGAGATGTTAGGTGCAAGCTGGGAAAGGAGTTTGTTTAGGCTTGAAATATTGAGGAAAACCACCGAGAAAATTCAATTAATTTAGGAGAGGTTGTGTACTACTCATACCTAGCAAAAGAGTTAAGCAGATAGGAGGTGGAGGCCATTGGAGTTTAAGGTGGACGACTATGTGTTTTTAATTTGTCACCTAAAAAGGGAGTGATGTAGTTTGGAAATCAATAGAATCTAGCCCCGAGGTATATGAGACCCTTCAAAGTAATTCGAGTTGTTAGAAAGGTGGCCTGTAGATCACCAAGATGTTGGGTGGAAGCCAAGGAAAGTAGTTTGTTTGGGTCTGAAATAGTGAGGGAAACCACTGAGAAAATGCAATTAATTTGGGAGACGTTGGGTACTACTCATAGCCGGAAAAACAGTAAAGCGGATAGGAGAAGGAGGCCATTGGAGTTTAAATTGAGCTACTATATATGTGTTTTTAAAGGTGTCACCTAAAAAAGGAGTGATGTGGTTTGGAAAGCAATGGAAGGCAGCCCCGAGGTATTTGGGACCCTTTTAAGTAATTCAAGCTATTAGAAAGGTGTCATATCAACTTAACCTTCCAGCTTAGTTAGTACATGATGCATTTCACGTGTCAATGCTACAAAAAAGTGAACCCGATACATAACATTTGGTGGATTTGAAAGGAAATAACTTACGAAGAGAAACCAGTGAGGATCTTAGACACCGTGGAGAAAGTATTTCTGAACAAAGTAAACTCACTTGTGAAGGTATTGTGGCAACATTATGGAGTGGAGGAAGCTAAATGGAAACCAGAGTCAGAGATGTGAACAAAGTATCCACACTTATTCTTTACTTGAGGTTAGTTTCGAGGACGAAACTTTCTTTTAAGGGGGTGGATGGTAAACCCCCATGTAATTGTTGTAACGTGTATTAGATTATCATATATTTCATGTATAGATATGATTTAAGAATAGGTAATATGAGTGTCTTAAAAGTTTGGAATTTTTTTGAATATTGTATGCATGTTGGAGAAAATTTGGTTAGAAAGGAATGAGACACAACCTTAGTATTTAATCATAACTTGTTATCCAGATATTTGATTGATCTAATTTTTGGACAGTAAAAAATAGAATTCAAGGTCTACAAAAGTTTATTTCGTGGAAAATTCGTGAATCGACTTATAACTAGGTCAAAGCTGCATTGGAACTTCAGGTAGGAATTGGAGTCATGTTCGAATGCAAATTAGCCACAATACTTTTCTTCTAACAAATAGAAAAAATAGAATAGTAGATACTGGGATTAAATCATGTTCGAACTCAAGTTACGTTCAAATGAGGCACGTTCGAACTCCATTCACGTTCGAACATGAGTGTGCGATTATCTGCGAGCAGGCTCGCACCGACTGAATAGTCTTTGACACTATAAATACCCTATGGATGTTCTTTTGGTTAGTTTTTAATCATAGAAGGCTAAGGGGTATTGGGAGAATGAAAAAGGTAGAGATTTGTAAGGATTAATGTGTGGAAAACGTAATGAAACACTTTAGAATCAAGATCTACGAAAATTCAGGTAGGTTTTCTTTCTCAAACTCATCCATTGAGATTGAAGCTATGTAATTATAAGTTTTTCATCTCTATTATGATATAAACAATAGATCTATACTATTTTTTCTTTTGTTGGAACCTACGATTCGTTTCTCTAACAAAATATATAAATTTCTGCCAAGATTCATTCTTTCTTGTTTTAGAAACTCTAGTTTTCAAAAAATACATAATTTATGCACAAAATATATTCGTTCTTGATTGGAGAATTATAGTTCTCAATTTACAATCTTGTCTATATGATAGATCTTTAACATTTTATATTCCTTTTGAAGGTATGCTAAAATTCTTGAATATCCCTATATACATCCAAATACATGTTTTACATCCAAAAAGTATACGTTTTTGGTTAAAACCTTGTATCATGAATATTGAGAATATGAAGGTTTCTTTTTACGATCTTTTGTATGTTTTACTCCGATTATTATTTTACTTGAGAATTGTAAAACTATAGATTTTGGTGTATGTGATTTTGTGTAAAAAAGTGTTGTATGATTTTTATTGTATTTGTAGGTGTGATGAGGTGGATTACACTTGAATGAGTATCATAGGGTGTTAGAGGTTTTTTTATCTCGAGTATTCGTCAATGATTATGAGTTGGTAGACGCCCTTTATAAAGTTGTTGTAAGTATTGTAGTCCCACAGGGATTGATTGAGATGGCTTATTATGAATGATGATTTTTGAAAAAAGAAGAAGAAGATCTTTTAGAACAACGTTACCAAACGGTGCTTATATGTGATTCTGTGAATAGATTAAAATTTATTGTCACTTGTAAAGTGCATTTGGTGACATTATTTTTTTCATTATATGTGTATTGGTATTCCTACCAACCTAGACTGGACATTATGTTAGTATTAGTATCTTCGGGATATGCACTGGATTGCGCATGACATTGTTGTTGCGAAAATTAAAGTATGAAGTCTTAAGTGATTTCTAATACTTTCTACATCAATATGACGCGCTGACTCATGAGAACTGTTATTTTAATTATTTTTGAAAATATTTTTTTATTTGAATTAAAATATTTTTTTAAACAATATTTTTAGTTTTATACTACTACATTCTTCCCACGGATTCATTTGTGGTTTAAAGTCATAGTATTGACTTGAAGCGCATTAAGACGAATTAGTGACAACATCACAAAATGCAACAAGCAACATACACAAATGCTAGATAGAAAAAAAATGGATATGATAAGAGACTACAATCACATCACAATGTCGCAGAACAATATCATGACATCGAAAAACTATATCTCAGATAACTCAGCCAAGTTGTCCTAAATGTTCCCAAGTCAACCAAGAGTTGAGTGAAACTCATAACTTATATTGAACATAAGCTTATTCCTGCACCAAAAGTGCTGAGTTGTATCGATATTTCTCATACTTTGAAAGTTAGGCATTTCCTAATCTCATCTAAAACAATTGAGAAAAACAATTAAAAATTCAAATTGATTGTAAAGACAATAATAAAAATTTCTATCCATTATTGGCACTGGAACCTACAAAGAAACATAGAGCTATTACAAATTATGCAATGATTTCCTTTCTATGTTTTTGGGAGGTGAGTGGTCCTCACAACAACAATACTTAGTACCATAATGTACACAACGGGCACCGGCAGCAGGGTGTTTTAGGGTCTTGCACATTTGGACACAATCAGCATTGGAATTGCAAGAATGGTATAAGTCACAGCCAATATAAGTGCTCTTAATTTCTGCATCACATTAAAATAAATCATAATCAGAAATCCATTTATGAAGAGTGAAGTAAATTATACAAATACTCCGGCTCCAATCCCACATTAGAGAGAGAGAGAGAGAGAGAGAGAGAGAGAGAGAGAGAGAGAGAGATAGAGTATACCAAAAGATTGAGCATGGAGTACAAAAAGTAGAAGAAAAGAAACGATTTGAAGGTTTCTTGCTTCCATGGCCTTCACTAGTGAGTCTATGTTTATATAAGCAAATAAGATGAAGCCGGCCTCTTGCTTAAATAGTGAAAGTGGAGGTGGTGGATAATTGTGGCATTAAATTCAAGATTTACTCACCATAAATAAATCAAATCTTTTAAGATTTAAACCAAATAATATCCTTATACTTTTGGTTACAAATTTATTACTCATCACTTATCTATGATATCTCTTTTGTCTTTTTTGGTTTGAATTGTTATAGTGTTCTTGGTATGAAATCTATCATAGAAGTCCACATATGCACAAAATTTATCAATCTATGTTTTTATAATAAAGTAGATTTAATTTTGAATTCAAAGATAAAAAACGGTTCCAACTTATTTGCGTATAGAAACATAAGACAAAACCTCATTTGACTGACGACGTAATTCCAACTTATCTTCAACTATTAACGTCTCGGATGATTTCAAAATTTGTTGATCTAACATAATTGATTGACTTTTGAAATTTTTATCCCACCCAAAATTTTTATTTATTGAATCCCCTCATAATTAGGCCCTAAACTAATTCTGTTAAGCTGTCTCTAAACTCATGCTTTTAAGCCATCTCATGAATTTATTGAATATTTCATCCTCTAGCCTAATCTAACCCCCTCACTCCCTAATGTTACGCTTTTTCTCTCTCTCCAAATTGAAAGATCCCCAAATCTTTTACGCCATAACTGTTGTCAAAGGACCAACATTATTTGACAACTTATGCATGGTAAATGATGTTGTGTACAACAATTTCAAATCAGCATGTGTTGTAAAGGGACTTTTAGAAGATAATGGAGAATGGACTCAATGTATGCAAGACGCTTCAACTATGAAAATGGAACATTAGTTGAGGAGATTGTTTAGTATTATTCTCACGGAATGCTCTCCACTGTATCCACTTAAGTTACGAAATCAATTCTCGATGCATATATATGATGACCTAGAGCACAAGATTCGTACAATGTTTGACATATCTAATCCTACCCAACCACTGATACTGCAATCACTTCATCAGTAACTGAAAAATAAAGGAACTAATTTTTTTTTTGAGTGGGCTTGCTTGCATGGGAAAAACGTTTATGTATAAAAAGTTGCTAAAAAAATGAGCAGCTTTTATATATCATCGTTACTATGGCTTCATCCGATATATCATTTTTATTATTAATGGGATGCCGCCAAACACATTCAACATTTTGCATCCTCTTAAATGTGCTTTAAAATTCGATTTGTGGGTTTACCAAACAATTGATGCATGTTCAATTATTCAGATCGACTAAACTGATAGTATGTGATAAAGTTCCTATGCAACATAGGTATTGTGTGGAGGTGATGTATCATGCACTTTAGGATGTTTGTGATAATCAAAAGCCATTTAAGGATGTCACTGTTGTTCTTGGAAAAGACTTTCAACAAATCTTATTAGTTATATTGAAAGGAGTTCATGAGCAATTCATAGATGTGTCATTGAGGTGATCTATATTATGGAGGGATGTACAAATTTTGACTTTAGGGTTAAACATGCCCTTAACTAATATAGATTCTGAAATGTTGAATTTGAAAAGTTATTGATGGAGGTAATATTCCATTGTTCATTAATTATATGAAATATTATTATTATTATTATTATCATTATTATTTATTTTTATTCTCTAATTTTACTTCTAATTTTTAGGTTGGAACAAACTCACAAGAAACCATAGAACTTCCATTAACAAGACAAAAATGTCATACTCTTCAAGAATTAATATATAGAATTTATCTACATTTGGATATGGTTGGTTTAGTTACCCCTGACTTTCTAACCGAGCACACAATTCTTTCTGCAAGATTCAGTTACCTCATTAATGCTATAAATGCTACAACATTGAATATGTCAGCATGATAAACAACTCCGTAATTAGCAACTGATAAAATGACGAAAGGTGATGAACTTGATTGATCAATCACTAATCGATATCCTAATGAGTATTTAAATTCTCCAAACTCTCATGGATTACCACCGTTTAAATTAGATTTGAAGGTAGGTAGCTCAATAATGTTGCTGAAAAATATAGCGCCAAAAGATAAGCTTTGTAATGGCATGCGATTAACGGTTGTAAGATGTGCTACCTGTGTAATTGAAGCACAATTTTTAAGTGGAGTTAAATTTTGTAATTTGGTCTTCATTCTAATAATATATTTGTCACCAACATCTTCAAAATTGCCTTTTTCAGATGACCAGATGCCAATTTTTGGTTCGCTAAACATACGATATAACAATCAATAAATCTTAAGTACAATTTGTAAAATTCGTTGGGGTCAATCTATTCACACTAGTGTTTACCCATGGACACCTGTATGTGGCACAATCCAGATGCACGTCTTCTAATTGTAAAATTGTTCTTTTTCATTGAGATGGGTCGAATTGCACATTAAACATCGTTTACCCTGAAGTTTTGTCATAGGACTTCCTATTCGATTGCAAACAAATGACACCATTTAGTTACAAATTTGCTCCTATTGAATATATATCTAATTAAAATAACCACTTTTAACTTTATGTTATAATTCAATATTTGTAGGATTGGCTAGAGAGATGAAAAAATAAATACAACAAGACTTCATCAATAAGGGTATAGTAGTAAGGTAACCCGATCCTTACATTATTGCAATGAATTGTATTTTTTTATAAGAAGTATATTCCAGTAAGATTTTTTTTTCTTTCTTTCTGTAAAACTAGGTTGTTGTGCATTCTCCCAGCTTGCAGTTTCGCATATATATATTGACACAAGAACATTTAGGAAAGTGATGAAGACAAAATTCAATGACATACTAGAACAATTATCCATTAATTGCATTGTTTAATTCTACATTCAAATGTAGTATTTGATAAAGTTAAATCATATGGTTGATTCTAGAACATTTAATACTAAACTTGGGAATTAATTATTTTCTTGTTTGTTATTACTACTATTATGTCTGTTGTTATCGTAAATAATTATGTATAGTCTTGACCATGGAGTGATGATGATTTGAATAATTATTTAGTGCCTACATTCTACGAATTGCATCCACAGTTTGGTATGTTTGAAGGTGTCCTGATTTTAGGCCAGCTTCGTAGTAATAATAATTATTTTAATTTTTTGTTTGTTATTCTTAGTAGATCACATAGGTGAGAATAATATTTGTTAGATTATATTTTTAATTGGCTAATTTCGTCAAGTCTATTGTAATCTCAACCTATTCCATAGTCATGATACTATTAAGTTGAAGATCCAAAAACGTCATTGAAGGGAGGAGATCCATTGTCAAATCAACACAATTCTACCTCTGCATGCACTTCATGCTTAGGACAAGGTAATCACCTAGACATCTAAGATAAACCCTTAGTTATTTTAACTTAGGTTGAATAGGATGAAAATGGAATTGAAAATAATTCAATTATGACCCTTAGGTGATTTTAAAAGAAAATTTTTTCTAAATCATTTATGATTTTTGAAAACACAGTTTGAGTCACAATTAGACCCCTCTTTGAGCAACACTCTTTAGCACTCAAGAGGATAAGTCTTTGCATGATTTTATGCTTAAAAACATGTATGAGCCGATCTATGCTCGTTGGCCTTCGCTAGAGCGGTCTCTTTATGACTTAGAGAAGAAAATGGGCAAAGGTCACGAAGGGAAGTGTAGGGTTCACTCTATGAGCTCGCTCGAGCAGTCTCCATGGTCGCTTGAGTGGTCTCATAGTACTCAAATGATGTCTTCATTAGTCGTGTTTGAAACCTTATTTTCACTCTAGTGACAACAACCCTATGACTGACCTTCCACCGATTGAGCAGTCGGTTGTTAATCCAAGTTTTCTTATTTATTAAGACTACCCTTTTTCGGGATCTATAAATATGGAGAGCCTTTCCCATATCTAGGTTAAGCCTCTAGTAAGATTTGCAAGGGAGAAAATTAGTCTTCTACCTGGAAAGCTTCCACCACAACCTAGATCCTTAAGATCCAAAACTCTACCACTAGGTATTCTAGCCAACCTCATAAATTAGAGTTAAAGATCTTGACGATTTGATAAACTCATTGGTGTGTTCATACCGAGGATTATTGGCATGCCCATAATCGCTTGGCTTTGATAGCCTCTGTTGTGCCCCTGTGATCTCTTTGGGGGTAGATGTCCTTTACTTCTTCCTTAAACTAGTAGAAGAGGATTGAACCTCCTTCTTCTTGTCCTTGGATCTGGCCTCCCGGATACTCTTAGCATCGTCGACCTCTCTCTCAATAGCTATGGTTGTCTTGAGCATTGACTTTAGGTCTTGAAATATGTGGCCTACGATCTTTCCCCCGGATGAACAACTTTAAGCCATTCTCAAACCTTCTCACTTTGACCAAGTTTGTGGCCATGTAATCATCGGCAAAATAGGCTAGCTCAGTGAACTTTACCACGTATTGCATCACTGTCATTGTTTCTTGCTTTAGGTCTAGGAATTTCTGGGCTTTCACTTGTCGAAGAGCCAATGAGAAATACTTGCCCATGAAGAGCTCACAGAACGCTTCCCAAGTCATTCTCTCGATATCCCTTGAGATTCTTGCCTAAGTCCACCATAGATGAGCCTCTCACTCAAGCTGGAACATTTCCAACCTTATTTTAGTGGCATCAGATGTGATCTCCATAACTTTCAGGATCTTATCCACTTGTTAGAACCAATGGTTGATTACCATCGGATTCGCCCCTCCCTCAAAACTTAGTGGCTTATGTGCCTTAACCTTTTGGAGGTGATTTAAGCCTCCTTGGCCCACATTGGCTCTAGCTTGTAAGAAATTAGCTGCCATAGCAATTATGGCATCCATAAATATACCTTGATCGTAGATAGGTGGTGGCGGTGGTTGGTTTCAAACCTCAATTAAAACTTTTAATCAGCAAACAGTAACATTTGAATGGACCTTCCACATTCGAACGAACTTAAGTTCGAACATGGATTTGCGTTTGAACGTATGGAGGGTACAGTATCTCAGTCTCTATATAATGTGAGATTTTGCAAAAGTACTAGGAACGAGTCATGTTCGAATGTGGGGTGGCGTTCAAACAGGTTAAAGTCCTAGTATCTCGATCCCTAAAGATTTTATAAGTTTCCTGCAGAAGTACTGGGAGCAAGTAACGTACGTGGGTGGTGTTCGAATGTAGCCCCCTTCTTTCTCCTTTATTTCAGTTTCTTCTTTCTTCCATTTTCCAATCCTAAGGCTACAAGTCCACTTAGGTTTTTTCACATTTCTCATGTTCAAGCATACATATATTCATACATTTAACACATAATAAAGAACATGCAATGTATATGGATACAATGTTCTAACTTGATCTTCCTGTAACGAAAAATGATAGAATCATTTCTCATGAGACCCATGTAAGATCTAAAGTATAGGTTCTGATACCAAGCTGTGACAGTTATTAGATATTAAACTACACCATCGACTTTAAAACTTTTCATGCTTACAACGGAAGATGATAAACTCACTTTCCGTAAAGCTCATATAAGACTTAATGCTATGCTCTGATACCAAGCTGTGACACCCCAATTTCCTAGGATCCTGATTAACTCATTGATCAACCATCAACTCGGGGAATAACCCGTGATACCACTTAACCCAATAACACGTAATAATACCCCATTCACCAAGGTCCATAACTTAAACAAAATCTAGGTAGAGTCTCCTTTACACAAGGAGCTCTATCAAACACACACAACCTATGCATTCTTAATTAATCATTGACCACACTGGGTCATAACATCAACGTTCAATCAATATAGCATTGAATACCAATATTCACAATATCTATTCATCCACAATAGAATAATGTCCATGAGAGTCTCATTACATGCCTTTGTCAAAATAAAAGTTTTAGTTTTTCCAAAATATACAAGGCCAATTGTAATTATATACAAGGGACTACAAAACTCCAACTCAAGAGCCACAACCCGACTATCTCCTCAAAGCGGGCCTATTGGAGGACCTCTTGCAGATGTCTGTCTGGTTCCTGAGATGTATTCCTATAAAGGGTGAGCCACGCTCAATAGGGTATCTCATATGGAGATCACGTCCTAACCCAGATGCATATTAAATGTGACATTTAAAACATTATGTTAAGCATTCATTCAAATACATAAATTTCATAAATGAATGGTAAAATTTCATGTTATGCCATGAGATGAGAACTCATGCATGCAATGCAAACCAAGCCCCCACCGACTCCCATAATACATGCTATGTCATGCGTATGCATCTAGGAGTTTCAAGCCTCCACCATTGATGTTAGACATCCAATGGCTATTTTATAAAAACCTATGTCTTTCTTGAGGTAGGTATTTATGGATTTCCACCAATGGTCACCTAACCAATGCGACATCTATGGACTTCCACCAATGGTTCTGAGTACATCAACACACTTTATAGACTCAATACCAACATGAGTGCGTATCCAAAGTTATCAGGTCTTGCACCCGAGAGAGAATCTAACCCTTCTTGCTAACTCAAACACATTTTTTAATGCAAACCTGTGCAACTCAACTAGACCTAGGTCTAACTTTCCCGAGCCCATGTATCTATCCACCAAGAATGGTGTATGATTAAAAACATGAACACATACCCACACTTATGTTGGATGCCTACGAATGTGATTGTAAACTCCCACATTCGTATTATCAAATGTAGCAACGTAATTATGTTTTTTGAAATGCTAATTTAAGTAATGGAGTATGCATGAACTAAGTAGATTGTAAGAGTAGAGATAAAAATATTAATAGTGTAGAATCGGGTAAATATTTAGTTTAAACTTAGTTTTGACTTGTAAATATATGAAACCATTTGCAATAGAACTTAAAACAACTATGTTTGATGTACAAATGTATGTTGTATAAGTTTGGGTTGATTTTGGAAGGGTTTGGAATGAGTTTGAAATGAAAAATAGAGGAAATAGGCAAATTTGGACAGGACCTACCGATAGTACTTTGTCAAGTGGATCCGAACTACCGGTAGTCAACAGGTAGTAAATTTCTAGTAGATCCAAACTACCGGTAGTCAATAGGTAGTAAGTTACGAGTGGATCTGAACTACTGGTAGCTTAACAGGTAGTAAGTTGCCAGTGGATTCGAACTACCGATAGCTCAATACGAACTACCGGTAGATTGTTAAAAATTTGGATTTTTATGTTTTAAAACTCCATTTTCACTTCATTTGCTCTTATTCTTTCACACCACTCTCACCCCACACATCTTAGAACCATAATAGAAAGACTTAGAAAGGAAGAGAGAAAGGGAAAACAAGAGTTTTAAGCATGATTTAAGATCAAATCTTCTTGTCCTTCACACCAAAGTTAAGGAGAAAGGTTGGGTTTTTCTTCCATTCTTGTTCATTGAGACTAGGTCATGTATATATGTATTCTTTGACTCTAAATCTTATATATATGTTATGAAATCATTACTCCTTGGTCTTCTTGCAATTATTACTATGTTTTAAACAAAATTAGGGTTGAATACCCAATAAATCTCTTTTTCATGATTGAAAACCCTAGCTTTTGGGAAATATGGGTTTCTCCCTCTACATTCACTTAAAATTAGTTTAAAAAATTTTAGTCTTTTGTGTTGAGTATCAAAATAATATCGATGATGATCTCTTGTATTTTTTTCAATTGTTCTATTGAAATACTACATGTGAAATTGGGAATTTATGAAATTGTTTGTTATTTGAGAAAATTGTTAGTATTGTATCTCTTGTGTGGTTGTTGGATAAACATGGGCTACTATTGACCGGGTATCTTGGAGTGTGTAGACGTCTTCTTACTCCTTGCGAATTTGAACTTTTCTTACCACTCGTAGTGGGGTTAGTGCCTTGCGAAGACTAAACCATTATCGCTCACGGGGTATCATGGAAAAAGGATTTGTGTCGGTTGTACGTAGGCCAGGATATTTTTGATGGTATTTATGCGAGGTCTTATTTCATACTAAAGATACGCATACAGTGGTGGATTATTGTTCATCGTACTAGAAATAGTTTCTACAAGAATTTTGTAAAGTATGAGATTTCTCAAGAACTTGGGAGAAACAGTTTATGGTGGAATAGATTATTAGTCGTATATTGGTTTCACTTATGCATTAAATTACTGCTGTTGCTTAAACTTGAGATATGTTTAAATGTCCCTGTTTTATTTCAAAATTCATATATGCTATTTGTGAAAGGTGATTGACCGTTTTCATATGCTTTTCTAATCCTTGTTCGAGTTTGGGAGGAATGTTGCTGCAGAGCTTAGTGCTCACCCCCTACAAACTATATTTTTCAGATTATGGTCTAGAGACAGAGCTTGGGGTTGAGGAGTCGACACATTGAGAAGCTCCACTAGACGGACTCATGAATCCTGAGGTGGATGTCTAAAGTTATACTCTCCTAGGTGCTAGACTAGGAAATTTTTTTGAGATTTTATAAAGACTAATCTTTTGTTATTCCACTGCAAGTTTAAATGTGATTCTTTTGGGATATAATTATCATAGTCGATCACATTCTTTTGGGATGTAATGACCATGGTTGCCCTATTATTTTGGGATAATATTGTAAATGTTATGTTGGATGGAGAAAATTTCTTTAATGATGAAATTATTTAGTTGCTCTCATGATGTGAATGGTTTATAGATTGTAATGCTGTCCAAGGTGGGTTTTGGGGCGTTACAAAGTTTTGGTATCAGAGCTTAAGCTTTAGGTCTTACATGAGAGCTGTAGGTTATGAATTACTACTAGAGGGTTAGGACTAGGTTGAATGAAATTGTTGATATAAATTCTACACACGTCTAATGCTTTAGATTAAAAACATAGTTAAGATGTCTTGTACATCAATGAAACTAAATTGTGAATTGATGTGCTGGATGAACGGAGTACGTGGACGTGGACGTGGGTGTGGTCGTGGAGGTCAAGCAAATCCACCACCTCCTGATGCTATGAATGACATTTATCAATGCCTAAGGGAGCTAACCATTGTGGTACAACACCAGAATGACAACAACAACCACAACGGTGGGGTTCATTGATTAACCCTAATTAAGACATAATTTAATAGGTAAATTGTGTTAGTTGAATAAAGTTAAACTAGTCAAAATAAATCAAATTAGAATTAGTATGTGAATAAATGATAATGCATTAATTGTTGTTCTTTTCAGGGTTTTGTGCATCAAAGCTACAAACTACTGGGGAGCTAATTGCATTAAAGCTACAAACTACTGGGGTGCCAATTATCAAAACTCAAAACAAAGGGGGATCAAAGAATTCAAGGCCACCTAACAAGACTTTCAAGTCCACCTAACAAGATTCAAGGCCACCTAGCAAGATTTTTCAAGTCCACCTAACAAGATTCAAGGCCACCTAACAAGACTTTCACCCTCTCTTGTTGCCTATAAATATCACCCCTTAGGACTTATAAAGCATTCATCTTTTGGTAGTGGAAAAGATATTCCTAGATGCATACGCATGACATAACATGTATTATGGGAGAGATTCCTTCTTCCCTTAGAGGAGTGAAACTCTTCCACTTTTCTAGAGCTTTACCAAAACCGTGAAAGGTGGAACGTGATTCACTCATTTTTTGTCGAAGATCGGCTCCTTGTGTAAAGTGTGTTACCTTGTAACTCCTCTACTTGGAGGGATGAGCATTACTCACTTTTCTAGCTTTAACAAAGCCATAAAAAGTGAGTAGTTTCTCATCCAATCTTTAGTAAGAGGTGGTTATCTAGAAGTTAAATTTATGCAATTCGTTTATGCTTAGCTTTAGTCTTTATTTTTTCATAATGTCTTCTCATCATAATTGTTGTCTTTATTTTAAGCATGAATAGCTAAATCTCTTAGTTGGTAAAGCCAAGAGGAATCTCCACTTGGGTATGTCATTTCAACTCGTTCTCCTCCCCTCTTTTAGAGTTCAATAGTTTGGTTTGACTGGGTTGAGGGTAGAGAACTTGGTGAGTCTTTGATATTCTGTAGGCCTAGTCACGATTTATGCTTGGATACTCACCAATCTTATCCCTAGCTTCCCACGAATCAATCGTTCATTCATGATCTATTGGAGGAGGGTTTCGAGTTGAGACGGTATTCGTATTGGAGTGACCTCTTGGATTTGCCAACATTTATTTCTCATTTTGTTAGCATCAAAACAACTTCACCAAGCAACTTCCAACAATCAAAGATTTTACACTTTCTTTCTTCCAAAATCACCTTCTCATCGGTTTACTTCCTTCCCCATGGAGACGACCTTGGAATACCACCAAGTAAAACACAATCTGCGAAAGTCTCCTTGTGCTTGGGGAGCACGTTTGTTCACACATACTCACATGTGACATCTCATTCATCCACCATTCCGTTGCCCTTTCTTTTGACGTCATCCCTAGGAGAGTGACACTCCCCTTCATTCATATACTATTCATGCTAAAAGGTGATATTTAGAGGTTAGAAAATAATAAGGAATTTTCTCAAGCATTCATCCACTAGCTCGGGTATCGGGCAACGGGGAAGAAAATCGAAGGATAGTGGTTCTTCGAGAGTTCTTCGTGATTTCAATCCAAATAAGATACTTGAATTTCTAAGCATTTTATCAAACACTTAGTAGGCAAAAAGATGTAAACACTTAGCATGCCCAAAAAATCCATTTCCTCAATCCCAAATTAAGCAAGAAATAGTTTTAACATGTTCTCATACCCATTTTCTATGTTCTAGATACACTATGTGTAAACTAACACATTAGATTGTATCCTTATAACCCTACCCATTTCATATCACCACCTTAGGCTGGAAATAAACCTAGATAGGAAGGAACCCTACCTCTTATAGTGTGAGCCATCATCGAAGAAATTTTGAGCACCTCAAATCAAGCCTTAGCCCTCAATTCTCATCTTTGATATTTTGGAGAAAGACTCGATCTTTGGTATGGTTGTGTAGCTTGTGTTACGTAGAACAGCATTAATTCTTGGCTCGAAGTAATCCAACAGTTTGATCTTTGTAGATTTAAGAGAGCAGCTGAAGATGACTTGTAGAATTTCTCTTCTCGCTCTCTCTCTATCGGCTGGTCTTTTCAGAAGCAAATGGGTGAAAAACCCAAAAATTCCCCCTTTTAAACCCCTTTAAAGGTTTGACCCTCGTTGCGTGACACGTCCTGATTTAACTAATTTAATGTTTTTCTGAATAAATTAAATCTCATACCGTGTTATGTTTAGTATATTTTTATTGAACTAAATTTAAATTATTTTTTAGGCCCCACGAATAAAATCTTATTGTGATAATTTTAGTCATGCAACACTCGATCACATCGTAAAACGTGAAAAAATTGGCTGTCTTAGAATTTAACAAAAATTATTCGGGTTACTAGATTTAACGATAAGAATCCAACAATGAGGTCATTTCATTATTTTAGTTCTAGAAAAATTTAGATTTTCAACCCGTATTGTAACATCTAATTACCATTTTCTCCTTTTTAATCAAGTTTTAATTTTTTTGGGTTTCACATTAAGTATGGAGTTGAAATTAAAGGTTAGTGGGCTCACACAAACACACACACACACACACACACACATATATATATATATAATATTAATAAAAAATAATTATCAATAATAATAAATAACTGGCTAATCTCAACTTGTGAGAATAAAAAGTAAAATTAACTTACAAATAGATAACTGGGAAATATTCTTCATTTGCATCATATAAAGAAATGTTTACAATGGGGGAATAATGTGGTCTTCGTTTTCTCCTCCAAATGATTGAAGTGCTTATATAGGCGTAAGGATTTTTCACGAGAATCTTCTGAACGATTTCTCTTTTGATTAAGTAGTTGCCCTTTTCTAATTTACTTTAGTAAATGATTTTCACCCTTGCCTTTTGGTGGATTTTACTCAAGTGAACTCTGACTTTTGCTGAAAATTTGGTTATCTGCTTCTACTTTTTTTTTGATTTACTTGAGTGAAATGATTTTCACTCTCGCCTTTTAGGGCAAAAGAGTCTTGACTAAATGATTATGTCGCTCGTGATTAATAGACATAGTTTCTTTCTTTCGAGGAAGAAAACATTGATTGAAGCTCTTTATTCACATGGTTGTAGGACCTAAATCATAGACTAGATGAGTTATGAACTACATAGATCATAGACATTGCGAGTGACTGATAGAGGCCTCTAATGAGGGGGAAAAACATCATCATCCTGACTAGCTTGCTGGGATAGCTGTTGGGCTAGCTCAATTAATTGAGATTTCTTTTTTTGAGACTTATTGGAAGTCTTGGAAGAAAACTATAGATTGTTTTATTGCTGGTGTAGTACGAACTTTGAAAATGAACCATGAGTGCAACAACAGGTTGACCGATGGTTTTACCTGTAACTAGAGTGGGAACTTTAACTGAAAATTCCGTTTTAACTTGGTCAATGATGTGTTGGTGCCCAAACTTAGCCCAACATTTGACGTAGAATTGGTTGATAACCGTGTTAGTAGAAATAGAGTACTGCCATTTGAAGATCCATTGAACCTTATATTTACTTATAAATAGGAGCATACAAGGAGCTGTGAATCATGCAGGCTAACTTTAAAAGTAGAGGAAAAAATAGGTAACTTGATCTTGGAGATCAGAAGGAAGAATTTTGATCATGGGGCCATGTTGTTACCACCACCACAAAAACCATGAAGGAATTTGACTTTTGAAATTCTTTGTGAATTGTATGAACCAGGAGTGAGTGTATGATTCATTTTGATAGAGAAACGATTTGACCATGACTCAATGTAGTCATAATAACTAAATTGCTTGGTATGACCAAGAATATCTCGAAGAATAGAAAGGTGAGATCCTCATTCGTTTACTGAGATAAACTTGAGGATGTAAAGAGAATGATAAACTATCTTGCTAGCATTTTTTCTATCATTAATAGGTTTGATGAAGATTGACTCCATGTGAAACAGGATGTCGTGGTAGAATTGAAAAGTTTTTACTGGATCTAGTGGAATGAAATTCTCGCCTGGTTCAAGGTAGGCATTGACCAGATCATTTGGGTCGATTAAATAGGCATGACTTGGTTCAATGATGAATATGTTTTGTGTTATGGGCTTGAGAATGTACTCAGTTGATTTGTTATTTTGGGTTGACTAGGTTGGTCTGACTGAAGAAATGGGCTGGATCAAATATGGGTTTGTCAGGATTTGTTTACTAGTAATTGGGTTAACTAAGGTGGAACTAAAGGATAGATGGATAACATTACCAAGAACATGGTATCTGTTTACTACGACAAAAGGTGTAATGGGCAACTGACTAGGCTTTGGACTTGGGCTTGGTAAGACAAGCTATTATTGGAGGTAGGGAGCTTACTAGATTTCTTATAAGCCATGATAATTCTATAGAAATTCATGGGTAAGAAAATCAGGAGCTTAATTTTTACTACCTTTAATATATTCAATATCAAAATAAAAAATACTTAAAATAGATTGTCATTTGGAAAAAACAAGCTTACTAGCCATGTTTTGTACATCTTGTTCCAAAACATATTTGCACTCATGCAATCAACCCTCACTAAAAACTTGGAATTTTGAAGTACACAAGACGATAGCTAAAATCTATGTTTTAATAGTATTATAGTTACTTTGTAATTTGTTCCAGATTCTAGAATGGAAGTGAACAATTTGTTTAGAAGAATCTGGTTTTAACTCTTTGTATATGTCTTTTGGACTTATTTTGATTTGCCAGAATCCACTTTTTAAATAAAATTTTAAAAATATTACTACTTAGTCATTTTATTACATCTTGCTTGTTGGGAATTGATTATCTTATCCACTCTAAAACTTAGTTTAATGGCTTTTAATTGATTATTAATCTTGGAACTCCCCTTTCTAACTCAGCATTTTTAATGACGTAGAAGGCAAAGCAAGACCAATTCATTTGAATAGGCCTAGACTTTGTAGGTATATCTTGTTCATTGAATCCTTTAACATAAGGTAAGGTGACCATATGTTTGTTTCGGTGCCAAAAGGCACTAGAAAGGTTAGAACATACTTCATTCTCTAACCTTTCTTTAAATCTCTCAATTTTTTGAATTAAGATTTCATTGGTTAACTGATTTTAGATTTGCTTGTGATGGATTTATTTTTTGAGAAATTTTACTTGGTTACCCTTTTGGTTAATTAGATTAACAGATGGTGATATTGAATAATCTTTAAGTCTTCTTAATTCTTTTACCTGGGGTTTGGTTAAGAATTTAAAAATTATTGGTTGACCAAAAGGTTTTGTAGTTACTCCATCTATATCCGTAGTAAATGGATTTAGTAAATATATGAATGGTATACCAAAAATAAATTTGTCAGTTATATTTGGTACTAAGACAAATGATGTTTTAAAGCATACATTGTCTTGACAAATATGTATTTTTGGTAACTTGTATTTTATACTCATTTTATTATCATTAACTTATCTTAAATTTTCGGTTGTCGTATGGTAATACTTTGTTGGTATAAACTATTATGGTATGCAATTTAAATCCGCACCACTGTCAATAAGGGTAACAATTTCAACTTCAATATTACCTATGACAATTTTAACTTTGGAATGACATTTTTGAAGATTTAACATGTTAATTAGATTTAACTGATTATCTTCATTAACTGTTTATGGACATCAATTTGGTGATTGCATCTTTGTTACACCGAGGTTTCCACATTAGAGGTGGAAGTTGTGGGTATTCGCTGAGAACATGTCCTACTGAGTTCTAAGATATTTGAGTTGGTTTCAGATTCGCTAGAAGTTTTACTTTTTATTGTACTGAATTTGTTATGAGTTTGGAGAAGATTTGTTATCTGTTTCAACCTTTTATCAATTATTTTTAACTCTTTAATTTCTTGTTTTTGCTTATTTACTCAGTATGAAGGTCTTGTAGAGTGACTTTTTTCTATTTATCTTTACTAAATCTTTCCATTATTTTGTTGAAACTTATTATTAACTATTTTTCATTGAAAGATTTCTTAATTTCTTGTTTGACAAAAAATATTCTTGAGTTTGTTAATATATTATTTTTTTAACTCTAGGTCCTCAATTTTACTGATGAGATCAATGAGGATATTTTCTTCCTTAGTGTGTTTTGTTAAAACATTAACTATTTTACAACAATTATCCTGACATCCTAATTTAATGTTGGGATCACTAGAATTACTATTAATTGACATGTAGTTGGAAGAAACTTCTAGATGGCCATGTTTTTTTGAACTTTCTTCATTTTTACTTAAGTTGCTTAACTTAAAATTGTCAATATTTTATCTCTATCTTTGGAGATAAGTTTAGTTATTTTAACTTTCGTTTTACTAGACATTGAGTCTTGTAATGTCATTTTTTACCATAGTTATAACATTCAATGTAAAAACCAGGCAAATTTGAATTTTTATGAAAAAGGGCAAAACGGTAATTTGCTACTATGATACGGGTTAAAAATCTAAATTTTTCTAGAACTCAAATGACAAAACGGATCTTACCTTTGGATTCATCTCGTAAATTCTAGTTATCTAATCAATTTTCGTCGAATTTGGAGAGGGTCAAATTTTTTGCATTTTACGAGGTAATCGAGTGTCGCATGACTTAAAAAAGAAATATAGAATAAAATTTCAAAAGTTGAAAAATAATTTAAAGGAAGTTTTTATAAAAATATTTTGAACTTAAACCGAGACGAACTTAAATCATTTCGGGACGAAATCAGACTCGGGAATGGAGGTCGTGTAGCTAGACTTCGTTGGTCGAAATTTGAGGGGCATAAATAGGGGAGAAAAATCAAGTTTCTCCCCATTTACCCATCAAATTTCATTGGAAAGAGGAAGAGAGGGAAAAAGAGAAAAATTTCAACTTCTCTCTACGATCTACTCAGTTCCTTTGGTCAGAATCTTTCAAGCCAAGTATTAAAGTTGATCTACGCGATGAGGGCTACACCCACCTACCAAAAAAGAAAGATTTCACTGAAGTTTTCGAGACTAGATTTTAGGAAATCAAAGAGGTTGATTTTGGTTAGTGTTCTTGAAGGTTCTACAATCTTGTTTTATGCTTCAAGAGGTAGGGTTTTCTCCCTAACTAGGTTTATTTTCAACCTAGGGTTGTGATATGGAATGGGTAGATTGTTAGAGATGTATAACACTTGCCTATTACTGTTAAATTGATGAAATGAGTATTGGAATTGGGTAAAAAAATCAATTCTAGCTTGAATTTGTGTGTAAAAATTGTCAGCTTGTAATTTCTTGAAAAATGGTGTTATGTGGGTATGCTATATGTTTATATTGTGCCTTTATGAATTAAGTGTGTTATTGACATAGATTATGAAATAACATGCTAGGGATTGATGTTGGTGTATGCATTTGATATATTGACATTGTGATTATTGATAGTTATTGAAATGTTCATATTGTGCACATGACATATGAAACATGTTAAAATTACAATTGAGATCTTAGTTAAATAATGATGAGAATTGTAAATTGTACATATACATTTGTACAAGAACGAGAATCATCGCATTCATGGGTATTTGACATGAGTGTGAGTGGGTGCGCATGTTGTTGGATCAAATACCATCCTTGGTAGTTGATAAGTGGGCTTGGTACAGTTGGACCAAGGTTCGACAGAGTAATATGGCTCCATGAAAAACTTGTGTCGGATATAACAAGAAGGGCTAGATACTCCCTCGGATGCAAGACCTAATTATTGGTTTATACACTTCCGCTGGTGAAAATCCAAAAAAGTGTATCGATGTGTGGAATCGGGGGTGAGACACCAAAATCCTGCTACGCAACAAAGAAACATGGTTTATTTTTTAAAAAAGACCGTTAGATGTGCAATATCAATGAAAAGGACTTGGAATGCCTAGTTTTATACTCATGGCATTCTATGGGTGATGGGAGTTGGTAAAGGCTTGGGTTGAGTTTTATGTGTGAGTCTCATTTCATAACATGACATGACATAAAGGATCCATCATTGAATTGCATATTCTTGAATGGATGATTTTGGTTGTTGAATTTGCATGTGAACATTTCATATGCATCTAGGTTGGAGAGTAATCTCTTTAGGAGATACCCTATTGAGCGTGACTCACCTTTTATGGGGACAATATTTTAGGTGCGGGATATGCACCAGTGGATGGCTCTCAGTCGGGCTCTCATTGAGGAAGAAGAGCCGAAATGTGACTTTAAATCATATTTTTGTAAAACTAAGACGTTATCTAGTTTTGGGACATTAATTATATGTAAAGGATTGTATTGAACTCGTATGAAGTGTATTTTGTTTAAAATTTCATGTTAAATGAGTTGGGTTGGTGTTGTACAAGGTTGGAATGAATTTGAATTTTAAAAAGGATGGAAACGAGCGAAAACTAGTAAGACCTACCAGTAGAACGACAAGCTCTTCTACCAGTAGGACTTGTCCAGAAGGTTAAACCTATTGGTAGAACTTCAACTTTTGCGGCAAAACTTTTTCAGTGGGCTAAACCTACTGATAGAACTTTGATAAATCTACTGGTAGAACTTCTCCGGTAACTTTTTCTACCGGTAGATCTTGCACATCTTCTACTGATAGGTTTTGTTAAAATTTCAAGTTTTGAAATGTTTTGCTAAGCCTATGGGTCTTGGGTTCTTTTATTCAAATGATATAAATGAATATTAAATGAGGATAAATCTATATATTAAAACATATAGGAAGTTGAATTTTATCCCTTATACATTTTTCCTCCCAAAACCCTCACATCACCCATTTCTATCACATGTACAATCATTTAATATTTGATTAATTTATAGCTTAACATAATTTTTATTTCAGACATTATCCATACACGATAGTATACATATGTTGAAATTTTTTTTATCTAATTACGTATTTTGAAAAAATTTTGTCAATATGTTTTAAAAAATAATGGGTAAAAATAATTTTTGAATAATATAATCAAAGAAATGAAGGAGCGAAAAATTATTATATAATATAGTGAGATCAATTTTTTGGGGCTCAAATTTTATGTTTTGTTGTGCCTTGAGGCACAAGTTATGACTAGTTGTGTATATTGGACCTTGGATGGGTCATATGATCGAAGTGTACACAAGTTGTGAGTTTGAGAGTGCCCGATACAAGGGAGACTCTGCCCAAACTTTGTGTTTTTGTGATCCCAGTAAAGGGGATGTTGTGCCATGGAGTTTGGTTATGCGGTATTCACAGGTATTTTCACGGGTTGATGGGTGATCAACGGGTTGACAAAAGACCCCCAGTTTTAGGGGCGTCACATTCAATTTGATTGGCATATTTTTTTGACTTTTAGTTTCTTATGAGTTTGAGGCTTATAGGGTATTATATATTTCTTGATTTTACTTGGTTTACAATAATATTCATTTTTTGGGAAATATGTTTTACGTCTGTTATAGTAAGAATTGCTCTTGCTATAAGTTTTAACTTGTTTGTGTTTCTTATGGGATGGTGCTACACCGGAGGTAGCTCGTACTGTTCACAAAAGTTTCCTAACTCATATTTAACTTTTGTTTTGTGACTCTTAGCTCAATTACTGATTTTCATGTCAATACACATTCTTACCGGTAGATTTACTTAATGTATCTCTAATCTTATGGGCAAAAAGATTAGGTAATCCATTAAAAACTTTTCTTTCTAGAAGGATTTTTCACAATCTTCTCTGAGCATTACTCTTGATATAAATACATCTTTATACCATTTGAAATCACTTAAAGTTGGACACCTTAGATTACTAATTTGGTCATGGATTCGAAATGACATGTTACTTGGTGTACCAGCAAAATGTTTAATTATAGTATAGATTAAAATATTTAGTCCATCTGGTTTAGCTCTTCCAATACTTTCATAAAAGATTGAATTTTTATCTTTATCTAACTCAATAGCATACCTGATGCTATCTTTTAAATTTGGAGTGTGATAGTTATCCCACCAAATTTTTAACATTTTTGTGAATCTAGAGGTTAATAGATCCACAATTTCTGATTCAGTATTATCTAGGTCATTAATGTAACTACTTGCAACCACAGACATATGATTAATCTTATTTAAAATTTCTTATTCACTTAACCCATCTATGTTCCATGCATAAAATTTGTTGGATTGGACTGATAATTAATTACTAGTAGTCCTTTCTTCATATTGAAGATTATGAGGTGTTGACCTAGTATACCCATTTTTGGTAAGACTAGTAGGATTAACTTTAGGAATTGTTAACTTATTTAGATTTTGACTGGAAAATTGTTGTTCTAATTCTTTGATATCAAAATCACTAGAACTTTGTGATACACTAGTTTTAGACTCACAATTTTAAGTATTTTGATGAATAGTAGAAACTTGAGGTGTTACTAGTTTAATTTTTGGTCTGTTCTAGTTATTTCATAATTTTCTTATTTCTGGTAATTAGATTAAAGGTCATTCTAATTTTTACGAGTTGATGGTTTTATATCATGAATTTTATTTTCTATTTTGTCTAATTGTTTGCTGATTATTTTTAAGCATTAATTGATAAAGTTGTTTTGCTCAATTATTCTTTTTTTCAGGTTTAGTACCTGAGGGTAACTTGAATGGTGAGGCTGTGACTTCAAAACCTATGTCGTACATTAATATGGTTTCCATTAGAGGATGACTAGAAGATACTGTGGTAGCATCTTTTGTCTTCCATTGATGTTTTGTTATTACATTAACTGATATGAATTTTTTTTTAAATATCAAAGAAATGAATTTTAAGTCCTATTTCTTTTATGAACATTATCCATTTGGAAATTATTTTATCTTGCCTATGTTCACTATATTTACTTTGGAATTCTCGTCTTTTGACCTTATTTTATTTTGCCTTGAATTTTGTGTGTAACTTATCAATATCTAGTAAAAATGGTTTATTGATTGTTAACAATTATGTTTATTACTATTGTCATATATATATATATAAATATTTCAGGTAGTGGACTTAATGCATGCAAATACACTTGTCCAACAAAGAGACTTCTTAGCAAGGGGAAAATCGGTGGAATGGATAGTCCATTCCTGTATACACTAAAAATTACTTTGCGGGAGAGCTAAGGAGTTGAAGGAATTCTTCAAGCTTTCGGTGAAGAATTCGGCAAGATGAGGGAGCTTTTGCTCAAATAAAGTAAACAACTCCTCCTCCTCTTCACAACTTCCATAGCATTGGCTAAGCTCAAGCTCTTGGTTTAATTTGGCTAGAATTGAGTTTCAAGGATATAGGGTTGAAGCACTTGGAAGACTCCAACGGAATTTTAGCAAAGGAATCTTTTTTGTGGGTAACATGTAAACCTTACAACTCATGTGCTTTTGAATCTAAATTTATATGTTTTAAATCTTTAGATGTTAAGGTAAGAGTGGTGTAATGGTAATAGGTGATGCGTGTGGAAGAAAGATGGAGGTAGGTGTTAAAACCCAAGTGTTATAGCTTCGGTACAGCCATAGTTATACTGGTAGGAAGATACTTTGTGTTCTACCAGTAGGAACCATAGTTCTACTGGTAGGAAGGTATTTTGCCTTGTGAAGTACCAGTAGGACTTGTACCAGTACAACAAGACAAAATTACTGTTTTGCCACGGAAACCTCTAATTCCTTACCCGTTCACTCCTTAAGCCTTACAAAACAACCTTTGGGGATAAAAATAACCCTAAATGGGTTAGCTTGTCCACAACCACACGATTAATTTCTAAACACAAATATAGCATGAGATGTTGGGGTGTTAACAAGGAAAAAGATCTAAACGCTAAGAGAAGATGTTAAGTGAAAGAACTAGCAATACATTAACTTAAGCATAAAAGGGTACACATATGTAAGCACCTAGAATATAATGCTTTCTTGTGAAATATTTAAATGCAATTTTGATAACATGTGTGTTAAAAACGGAGGTGCTACATCATCGACCATTCCACCTAAAGCTTTAACAAGGGATCTAGCCGAAGGTAGATACTAGCGTAAGGTGAGTGTATTAACTCACATATCTTATATTGACTTGTGAATGTTATTTTCTATTGAAATACGAGCATGGACCCATAATGACTTGTGATGGTATGGTGGTTATGTCAGTAGCCTTAAAGGCAAATATAGCCTTAGTGGTAACTATTGTATAGCCTTAGCGGCAAATGTGAGATGGCCTTAGTGGCAGTAGCCTTAGTGGCGTTTGAAATATTGCTTTCGTGGCTTATGTGCTATGGCCTTAGTGGCATATATGATATAGCCGTAGTGGCAAGTATAGCCTTAATTGCATATAAATGTTTCTTTGTGTGATATGCTAGCAATGGTGATGGTGTTTCCAGTGGTAGCATTGCCTTTCAAGTTGAAGTAGAGTAGAATTGTTGTAAGAGTGATGCTACTTCTTTCCATTTACGTAGTACATTCACTGAGCTCTCTAATGCTCACTCTTCGTAGTTTTGTTTCTACAAGTACCTCATGTTTGAGAGAAGTCTTTTGCTGGGTCTAGGTGGTTAAGGGCTAGTCAATTGCTAAGCCTGAGCAGTTAAGGAGGGAATGGACTTCGGAGTCCTATCGTATAATTTTTATGGTCTTGACTCTTCTAATTATGTAAGGTTTAAGGTTTGGAATCCACGAATTTGTAAGCACGACTTGTATAATTGATATGCTGGGAAACGTAATTATGTTTTGTCACACCTAGCCGATGTTCGTTAATTTAACCATAATAAATATATCCAGAATACAAGTTAAGCTAACAAAGTATGGCTCACTCTTCTGGAAGAAGATAGGGGTGGGGCTGTTACAGTTCACTTTATGGGTATCAGTAATGTTTCACTTAAGTTTTAGTATATTTTGTTTTGGGATTGGGGTGTTACAGTAATTGCTGCTTGACTCAGTCATCAACTGCTCGTAACCGCCCTAAATACTGTGCACATGTCAGCAACTATTGAGAACCGCCTCACCTAATGTGCACATGCCATTAGTAGCTCATAATGTCTTTCATGTCATTCACATGTCTCAACTACTGGGAACCGCCTCACATGATATGCATCTGACATCCTTGATAGACCATAACATCTGATTTTCCCTTGCCTACGTGCCAAGCCATGCTCGACCCATAGCTTGATCTTCCAAGCTTGTAATTCATCACAATTCGAACCCACATGAGCTAGCCTTGATTTCTTGCTTGTGCCCATGCATGTGCATCCTTCCTCAGTCATGCGTGGGGCTTCCACCAATTATAGGTCCCACCATTCTTCGAACCCACATCTTGTGTCTTGGACTTTTGCATGCTTTGCCCACACCCATCTATACAGATCAACCTGAAGGATTCTCCACTACGGAAAAAGAGCACATGGTTTGCAAATTTAAGAAGTCAATATATGGACTTAAACAAGCTTCTCGACAATGTTAACTTAAGTTCAATTATACCAGTACTTCCTTTGGTTTTACAAAAAACACGATTGATTGGTGTTTATATTTAAAGGTTAGTGGGAGTAAGTTTATATTCTTGATTCCGTATGTTGACGTTATATTGCTTGCCAGTAGTGACCTTGGATTATTACATGATATCAAGAAATTTCTCTCTAAGAATTTTGAAAAGAAAGATATGGGTGAGGCAACTTACGTGATAGGAATTAAAATATTCCGTGATCGATCCGTGGATTGTTGGGGTTGTCCTAGAAAGCAAATATTGATAAAGTTCTAGAAATATTCAATATGGAGAATCGTTCAGATAGTGTTGCCCCAATTCAGAAAAGGGATAAGTTCAAGCTTATGCAATGCCCAAAAATGAATGGGAACGTAAAGAAATGGAAAGAATTCCTTATGCTTCTATAGTAGGAAGCCTAATGCATGCACAGACCTGTACTAGGCCAGACATTAGTTTTGCAATAAGTATGTTAGGGAGATACCAAAGTAATCTTGGAATGGATCATTGGAAAGCTGCAAAGAAAGTGATGAGGTACTTGAAAGGAACAAAGGAGTATATGCTCACATTTA
The DNA here is from genome assembly GCA_963454935.2 of Ilex paraguariensis. Lineage (NCBI taxonomy): Eukaryota > Viridiplantae > Streptophyta > Magnoliopsida > Aquifoliales > Aquifoliaceae > Ilex > Ilex paraguariensis. The sequence continues at coordinate 64,806 of CAUOFW020001322.1, forward strand.
CAAGGTTTGATCATCTAGAGGTAATTGGCTATTCAGATTTAGATTTTGCCGGATGTATAGATAGTAGAAAGTCCACTTTTGGTTATTTGTTTCTTCTAGTTGGAGGAGCAATCTCATGGAAACGTGCGAAGAAAACTGTCATAGCTTCATGTACAATGGAAGCTAAATTTGTGGCATGCTTTGAGGTTATAGTTCATGGATTGTGGTTGCAGAATTTTATCTTAGGACTTGGAATTGTCGACACTATCGCCAAGCTGCTAAGAATTTATTGTGATAACTCGACAACAGTGTTTTTCTCCAAGAACGACAAGTATTCTAAAGGTGCAAACACATGGAATTGAAATACTTTGTCGTCAAGGAGGAAATTGAAAAAAAATGAGTGTCTATAGAGCACATTAGCACATAGCTCATGATTGCAGATCCATTAACAAAAGGGTTATCACCAAAGACATTTAAGAAACATGTTAATAGAATGAGTTTTGAATATAACACATAATGTTTATTTGATACTGGATTATTGGTTATGTTTATTTATTAGAAAATTTTAAATTTAGATGTGTTTTATGATATTTCCTATTTCCATTATGTACGTAGATATGTTAGATTGGGTGAATGATAACAGAAGTATCCTTTGGCACAAGGCATTATTGTTGGACCTCTTTTATATACACTTCTCACTTATACTTCATGTTAGACAAGTTACTTATATTGTGGTACATGGAAGGGATTATGTTGTGTAATGATGTCCGACCGTCATGACTCGCATTAGTGATTTGTTTAATTGTGGTATTATGATGACCAAATTATGTAGTGACAGATTGGATTTGATGCGTGCATATGTTAACCTTGCTAGACCCAACTGGAAGATAATCATACGAGTCAAGTGGGAGAATGTAAGACTTAAATGTGGCCCACATGATCTTTGGCACATGTGATATTTACTGATGACTAATTAATCAGTGAATTGGTTGGGTCAAAATAATGATAAGGTTGCTAATCCCAAGCTAACTGGGTAATTGATGTTTTCTAATTGGTCAATAAGAAGTAGTAGTTTCCTAATATTCTACTTTGATGAGGAGTGAAGTTCATGTTGATCTAGGAAACCGATCCTCTCTTTATCTATAAATATGCACATGCCCCATTGATTTATGTATCTTATGTTAAAGGTTAGGAGAGAGAAACAATGTTTTCAGGCTACACCAAAATATTGTTCTTCTTGTTCAAGAAACTAAAGGTTTACATCAATAGCTTCAGGTATGTGAATTATGATATTTTAATTCCGCATAATTGGTAAGTGAAAATCATGTTAGTTCTATATCTTGGATTAAGGGTTTGATTATTATTCGATCAAATTAAATAGTTTTACACATACAACAAGAATAAAATTTGTTAGGATGTAATAAAATTACATTTTCTCTAGCCAAAGTCATGACATACGACATTAAAATACAATCCATAAAATAAACCTTGTATTATAATAAAAATATAACTTTTCCTTCTTGGCATAAAGGTCACTTGCACCTTTCAGTTCCACCTTATTTATAGTGCCACTACAATTAAAAGCTATCTCTATATAATACTAGAATTTATATCTATTTATATTACAAAATACTTGGAGTTTTGAATCCCAAAGATTAAAAGCGGTTAAGATCGTTTTGAAATAAAACAAAATCTCATCCGATGGACGACGTAATCACAACATAAAAAATAGCTTAGATAATTTCAAAATTTATCGATCTAATGGACTAAAATAAGTCCTTAAATTTTATTCCAGCCTAAAACTTTCCATTTTACTTACCCTTATTCATGCCTAAACTCTACCTAATCTCTTTATCCTCAAATCTCCTCTATATCTCTCCGAATATATCTGCATTGAGTCTCCTACCAATCAATTAGAATCTCCAAGATCTCCTCTCTCTCTTATTGTTTCCTAATCTTTTCTGTCTCACGCTCATTCTCTCTATGCCCTAAAAGCCCAATTCCTCTATTTTTCCAACTCCCTACTCTTTTCCTTATCTACACCGCTACCCAATCCCAACAGTCACGCCTTCAACAACAACCAACCACCCATTCTCTCATCTGTCTTGGTGCCGCTGCCCAGCCATTGTCAATGACAACCAGCAACTGTCCAGCCACTGCCTATTTAAAGCTATCTTTCTCTCAAGCATACCCCTTTCATTTATTCTGATTAGTTTCCCCTCTCTTCTCTCTCAGCTCTAGTGACCAGCAAACTTTTCTTTATTCTCTCTCTAGATAGTGTGATGCGCTTTACATGTATAATCAGGAGGGAAATTCCATAATGTTTCTCCCCTTGAGTTGCACGAAGATACACCAAAATGTTTTCCTTTTTGAGATTTATCATTACTACAAGTTAGTCTTGAATGGAGTCTTAAAAAGAAGATAGTTCAATTGCACGACTACCACTCTTTGATGCGTCTAATTTCACATGCTGGAAAGCTCACTTGAGAGCATTTCTAAAATCCAAAGACGAGAGAGTATGGTTGAGTGTGGAAGAGGATTGGAGCCCTCCCACCGCCACCACACAATTCGAAGGTCGCGAGGTGATAATTTAAAGGAAATCCCCAAGGACTTGGGCAAAGACCGAGATTAAGTTAGCGGGGTGGAACTCAAAAGGCTTGAATACGATTTTCAATGTCGTGATACTAAAAGAGTTCTAGAGGATCGCTAATTGTGAGACTTCCAAAGAAGCATGTGACATCTTAGTTGTTTCCCACAAAGGAACTTCCATGATGAAGATGTCTAGACTCCAAAGGTACACCTCTCAGTTTGAGACTTTGAAGATGCAAGATGATGAATCATTTAGTGAATTTTACATTAAATTGTGTGATAGTGTAAATTCATCTTTTGCATTATGTATCAAAGTTGACGATATAGATATCAAATAAAAAATTTTTGGGATCTCTACCTAAGAGGTTTCATGAAAATATTAAATCCTTGGAAACAAGTGTCAACATGGCGTCGATGTTTGTAGAAGACCTAGCTGGGTTGATATTGACTTTTGAGATGAATTTATCATCCCTTAAAAAGGCAAAAGGTATTTTTTTAAGCTCAACAAGAGAAGATGGAGGGAAATCCATGGGATGTGAGGAGAACCTAGCCTTAATTGCACGTGAGTTCAACAAGTTCTTCAAGGCTAGCAAGGTAAAGTTCTTGATGTTGAAAGGAGATCCTAGTAAACCTAACACTACTAAAGAGGGAAGAAAGAAAGGGAAGAAGCTCTCGACACAAGGCTGAGAGAAAGTGGCAGCGTTTTAGTGCTATGAGTGTCAAGGGTTTGTACACATGGCTTCCGAATGCCCGAATCGATTTAAGAAAAATTCGCCTAATGAAAAGAGGAGGGCTATGAAGGCCAAGTGAAGTCATAGCGAAAATGAGTCCACATTGAGTGATGACTCCTCTTCTCAAGATGATGAAGAGAATTTCACGACCTTTGTAGTTCCACTCTTCTCTCCCCCTAGAGAAAATTCCAATGAGTGAAGTTGAGGCAAGTCCTACCATGAGGGTAAAAGGCTTGGAAGAAGAAATTCTCAAATGTGTAGAGGATTAAGAGTGTTTTGAGGATATACACGATATATATGACCAATTGTATTACCAATTCCTCAAATAACAAGAGAATGTATTTATCTTGAGTGGTCGAGTGAACTCAAGTGAAGAGGATAGAAAAGCAATTCATGTGGACTCAGTTAAATTCAAAGCTCAAATACGTGGGATAGAGAAGGGAAAAAGCCTCGCCTCAATTGAATGAGCTACCTTGAGAGAATATGTCATGAGCTTGTAAAGTGTAAGAAGAATCTTGAGTCAAAATATGTCAAAATAGATAAATATCTTCATAATTCAAATGAAATCTCTAAATGACTTCCCTTAAGCAATGAAAATTTTGATAGGATGTTATCTATGAAAAAGAGTGTGGGTGATAAGCGTGATTTAGGCTACACACACAAACACACCAACACTTCATTCAAGACCGTGTTTGTGAAGGGCAACACCTACCCATCACCCCATAAGAAAGCACAAGTCCTAAAAAGACTAAAAATAGCAAGGGTAGACACTTAAAGAAGAATGTGATTAAGGAGACCCAAATCAACCATAATGCGTGTTATATTTGTGGAGAACATGGCTATCATAGTAGACATTGCATGAAAAATCGGGATATCTTAAATAAGAAGCTTGTGCATCTAGCCAACTAATCCTAAGCCTTAAATTATCAAGTTTAAAATCTTTATAAGCCTTTGGAAAGGTCTTGTGAGTCTAAGCATATGCATGCCTCATCTTCTAATGGACCAGATGATTGAGTGCGCAAAACTCCTTCTACCCCCAATGTCAAAATTGATTTACATACATTTGGGGAGAAGAGAGTTAGTTCTCCATCCATTCAATGACCAAACTGGAGTTTTAGAAAGGGAAAATAAGTTTTGCAGATTAGGGAGGACCTTAAGAAACTTACCATCTCAACCAAGTTGGAGGCCCCGAGTGCTTCTAGTAAGGTCATGGCTCCTAAGAAGTAGGAGACGTGAGCGTCGTGAGTGTATGGACCTATGATCTTTCCTGCAATTTATCGAACACCCAAGGCTCATACATTTTATATATTTCTTTATTTTATTTTTATTTATGACAAATTCAAAAAAAATATAAATTTAATAAATCCAAAAACAAAATAAATTGGAAATTCCAAAAATATCTTTATGTCAAGTTTGACATTGATTTTTAGGATTTTTGTTAAATGCTTTATTTTTCTTTCCTTTGTTTTAGTGCATGTTTATGCATGTTTTTCTTGGGCATGCTTATTTGAAAAATTCAAAAACATTGAAAAAAACTTTTATTTATTTTTTTTTGTTAATGATCGTGGTAATTCACACTTTGATTTGCATTGCAACAATTCCATCCTTAAATCAAAGTTGAAATGAGCATTGCTATGAGTCATATTAGGGGATAGAGATAGATAACTTTTCTTTTGAACTGGGGGACATAAAACTTGGGGGCACTAATTTTATTGCATGATTCATTAGCCAATGCTATACCAAACTCATGCCAAATCAAGAGAGACTCAAATCATCAATGATTAGATTTGATTCTTTAAAGACCTAATGGTCATATTTTATTCTCTTTTAAATTTGGGTTTGTCCTAATTTTAAATTTCTTCATTGAAGTGTTTTGTATCAAATTTGAATAAAAATTTGAGTCAATGATGGAGATGTTCTAATGAGTGATGCTGTTATAATTTCTTAATATAATAATATGTTAAGTGATGGATTTCTGATGAAGAAGTCCAAGAATTACAATTACAACAAAACTATTAGATTAGCCATATCATTAGGTCAATTTTTTATATTGTAATAGCATTATCTATATAATAAGGGAGTTAGAAATGTTTGTGTTGAAATTTTCGCGACTCAAATCATTTTGAAACTTTTGATTTAATGATCAAGACTCTTCCTCCAAAACTCAACATGCCTATCATTCTAGGTCTCTAAAAGACTTGCTTTAACCTCCCATACTTCTATGTCTCTCATTCATTGTCATTCTCATCCGAAATACATCTCTCACCGATATGCGTGCCTCCCACTATTTCTCTTACTATTTAGCTCATAACTTTTCTCTCCTACTCTGTTGTTGCTAGCCATTGCTAGTCACCACCGTCGCCAGGCTTTGCTCACACACTCTCTCTATATCTTTTTTTCCTCTCCTTCTTCAATTTTCTCTCTCTCACCCCAACCCACACCCCTCCAGAAAACCCATCTCTATTCTTCTCCTTCGTTGATTTTCTAACCTCCCCTCCCTCCCGAAAACCCCAACCCACATAAACCTGAAAAAAGTAATTAAATAGAACAATGGGTTTGAAATTGTTTAATCACTTTTTGGAACAATGAGATATTTTGTTTAAATACCTTTTTCGCTTTTGTGACGAGTGGGTGTTGCATCATTATATTTCCAATAAAGGGTTCAAAAAACATTCAAATACTCTATCAATCTAATATTACTCATTTCATATGCAAAGATAATATTACGCCAATATATATATATATATATATATATATATATATATATATATTATATATATATATATATATATATATTTTATTTTTTATTTTTCACTAAAACGTTTAATCCTCTCATTTCTAAGATAAAAACTAATCATATATATATATAGATTTTTAAAATTAATTTGTGTTATATCAGTATAATTCTTTAGTCATAATAAATTTTTTAAGTTGTACCAAGATTTGATGTAAAAATAGATATTGCAGTGTATTTTTAAGTAAAACTTGATTATTTTTAGAATTTTAATATGCTTGATAATATATATTATAGAATAGTATATTAAATCTTATCCCAATTGACTTAATTAATTTCTAATAACGGCAAGATTCCAATGTGATTAGTATATTGATAATTACTTTTATTTTATTAAAAAAATTATAAGTGGAATCCTAATCGAATGAAATTCAAAAAAAATTAATTTATCAAACATCCCTAAAAAAATCAATCTCAATCATAAAATTCTAAAAAAAATAGAAATTTAACTATTTCTTTTACACACACACACAAAGTTTTCATAATCTTATAAGAGAATATGAAAAATGAAAAATTAAATTTTGTAAATTTAAGATGATGTTTAATTCAAATACACATATTTATATAATAAAACATAAGGACATTTAAATCTTATACCCCATATACCCCCCCCCTCCCCCCCCCCCCAAAAAAAAAAAAAAACCCTCCCATCCGACCTAACCCAACCCAACCACCGCCATCCAACCAAACCCAGCCCAACAGCTCTCTCATCTCAGTCTCTATCTCTCTCTCATCTCAGTCTCTTCGCTGCTAGGCGGCGACTCTGCAATTACTTCCCCAAATTCCTGTTGAAGACAGACGGTCATTTCCCCAAATCCATGCCTTCGTCTTCGAGTTCAAACGTTCTTCACAGCCACCGAATTCTTCACAGCCACTGAGTTTTACAGCCACAACCACTGCCACTGTCAGGTAATTCCGTCATCCTTCTTTCCCTCCCCTACCCTCCCCTCCCCTCTTTCTATTTCTACCACCACCTCCTCACTCTATTTCTCTATCTCTCTCTGCACATGAAATGTTCGTCAAAATGCCCCAGTCACCACCGAGTTCTTTGCTCCATGATATTTTATACACCAATGTCACAATCGCTACAAACCGAAGAGCATTCATGAAGGGACTTTTACATTCATATGCTCACAGACGTTCTTTGCTCCATGAAGGGACTTTTACATTCATATGCTCAACAAACTTACTATTAATTGCAAATCTATCTAAACTAGATCATCCCCTTACATTTGTGAAGAGAGACAAAGTGTAGAAATATCCCCAGTTGCAAATCTATCTGAAACATGGGTTGGTTTGTTGCTAGAACCACGAACCAAAGAGAGATAAAGTGTTGAAAAATGGAACTGCTTACTCTTGGATTAGATCAATAACAATCCCAATATCTGAAATATATGCTTCATTATTTCTTTACTGCCAATGAGTTCTAGAGAAATATCTGAAATCTATCTAAAATATATCCCCTTAGGCTAACTGGAGACATGTTTGAATATATATAATAAACGATTTCACTCAAGAATCTATGTTGTCTAATAACATGGTTCTTACTTGGTGGTGATTGGGGCAGTATTTTTCTTAGTCAAGCTTTGGTTTATTGTTTATTGTTAACTCATTTTGGTTTATCATATAGATTGTTAACTGAAATCTGCAGGCAAGCTTTGGTTTATTGTGTGTGTTTGCTCCATGGTTCGTTGTGTGTGTGTTTGCTCCAGTGTGTTTTCTCCGAGTTCTTTGCTCCATTGTTTATTGTCCTCATAATGACTCATTTTGTTTTTCTGTAGTCTTAATTAACTTGATAGCAGATTTAGGATACCTTGAATTGGTTTTGATGATTAGTTTAAATAAATTTGGGATACCTTGAATCCATTTAACTCTCTCTTTCCCTATCCCTTCTAACATTTAGTAGCTTTCCCTGTAACTAGAGATAAAAGATCATTATTGACTTAGATAATGATCATTATTGAGTTTTTTATGGGGTATGTGATTTTATTTTCAAGTCATTGTTTATAGAGTGGTTTGATTTTGAATTACTAATTAATGATCTCTGTTTGTGATTATGTTGTTTCGGTTTAAAGTTGCATTTTGATCTTTAGTGCTGATTTGGTTGTTTATGGAATTGCATCCATAAGGGATCATTGATGTTCCATAGCTAACGGTTATTCATAAACTATTCAATTGAGTTTCTTTCATGTTGCTTTTCCCATATATTGATTGGGTCTCAACGAATGGTCGGTTGTTGGAGATGGGAGACAACGAAACCTTCCATTGTACATTGTACATTTAGCAAACCAATAGGTCACACATAGCTATGGATGATTTTTACGAGGAGTGGGAAGGGGAGAATGCAGTATTGTTATGAGGTGTAGTTCGTAGAAATATCTGGATCGTCTTAGGGTGCGCTATATTCCGTTAGCCAAGCCCATGTGACCATCCATCCTTGATATCCAAACTTGCATATGAAGATACGTCAAAAATGTAACCAGCCCGTATAAATTATCAAAAGCCAAAGAATTAATGAGAGTAAAACCATCGATCCATGAGGCCGTTGGCAACTCTCCTCCCAAAGATCGTTGTTCCACCCACCACCCAATACCCAATCTCCTGTTTTGACTAATACATATCTTTTTGAGTAAATACTTTTCATTTTTAATGCAAATCAGCAACTATTTTTCCATATGGAAAAAGAAAGAATGGAAAGACATACACCAAATATGGTATAAAAAAGTACATGTAATGGGTAATTACATGCTATTTTCGGTGTCGATTTTTCTGCACTAAATTCTCCTTATACACATTCTTTACTTTCAAGCTTCTTTAAATAGTTGTTTCCTTTTCTCAAGCAGCATATTGTTTTTCTTTGAAGTCCTCTGCAATCAAAGAGGAAACTTGAGGCATTGGAGTCATTTCAACAATCTCCTGTCCATCTGTGAAGTTGGGGCATTCTTCAAAAGTTATTCTCCAATAAATGGTTGTGTGACATATGTTCCTGATTTTATCTTGAAGCTCAAGCACAAATAGGGGAGACCTCTCAACGAAACAGATATTAGATGCCATCAAATTTTTAGACTCGTGTGTCCCTCCCTTCTCTCCCTCTTAATTTTAGGACTTTTATTCTACTAAATTTTGAATGCATCCTTTAGAATCCATTATTAAGTCCATCTGTATTTGATTTTTTCAAGGGCCCAAGGTACTTGATCTACTTGTAAATTATGCCCAGGTTTTGGTTCTGACCTAGCAATGGGTTTCTTTGTGACCATTAGATACTAAAGTTATCTTAGCATGAACCAAACTATACACCAGCTAAGCTACCTTTGATCTCACTCCCAAGCAAGATACAGGTGCCTCCAAGTCTACCTTAACCCAAAGCTTCATCACCACCACTCCATCATCCTAGGCTCATAGAGCTTAGAACTTCCTCCAAGGTGGTTGACTGAGACTAAAGTCATTACTATGTCAGTTTTAGTGTTTTTGATGTGAACGAGAATATTTCTTCTATGGGTCATTGGCGTACATGATGTTAAATTGAAAGGAATATGGGAAGATTGCCTTTTTTTTTATTTAGTTAATTCTAACAACTTTAGTGTTAATTCATATTATTGTTGTGTGTGCTATTTTTTTTACTTAAAATGCATTGAGTGTGGTGTTTATCTATCTTTACGACAAATGTGTACACATAGTTTTAGTGTTTTTATTTTTAAGAGAGAATATATTACTTATCAAAATTGTTATTGTGATGATATGTATAAAGAGAGATACAAAAGTTGCATGGAATAATTTTTCACAACATAAAAATTAAACTTATAAATTAAAATAGCTCACGTGCAACGCATGTGTGCATCTGCTAATTACTTCTAAAAACATCTTTCAAAGAAAAACTTTTTTTTTTTCATATCCTTAAATAATTATATAAAGAAAATCATATCCTATTTTCTAATTCAACTCTTAGACCATCCTAATTCTAAAAATAAATATTCAATTACAAGTGCAATGAATAAATCTATATCTATATGTATATATAACTATCTATATTTATAGTATTATAAAATATCAACAAAAAATCAAAACTTTTGATTGACTATAATAACCTTAATAAAATAACTAATATCAATACTATCATTCTTTTAATTACAATTAACAATTTTTTATTTTTTTTTGCATATATATAAATTTCAAAGAAAGTAGTCCGCCACATTAGTTTGCGACATTTCACTCAAAGTGGTTTATATGCAACGCATGTGTGCACCAACTAATTTTAGTAGAAGTCTCTTGAATGTATTTGATTTCTTGGCATTGAGATTGTGGATTCAGTGAAATATATGTTTTCTAATATTTTGGGGTTTGTGAATTGATTTTGATAGAATTTTTGGCGCCTCTTGCATGTTCAACAAAATGTCTCATAGAGCTATTTCCATCCAACATTGCAAAAATACACAATTGGGTATTTTTTGGGATCTGAATTTTTTTGTTTATTTTTTTGTATTTAAAAAATTCATAGACATGGACTGATTTACTATTTTTGACGATTTTGTTATTTGTTATGAATTGCTCGCCAATCATCTTAGGTTGCATAATCTCAGTGTCATTTATATGAAGGTTTAAACGTTCATTTTCTTAGCTTATCCTTTTAGTAATACCCCTAAATTATCGTTCTTGGGTGCATTTTAGTTTTATATCGTGTTGGAAAACCACTTTTGTGGTCTCTTTGTTGCACGGAAAGGGATATTATTCAATTATATAAGTTAATGCAATACATTTTGGGATATAAACTCCAAACATGAAGCTTGATTCATAGTAGTGACATTCAAACACGTGCAAAGTGACTTTCGTGAAAACTCTTACAAGGGTTTATGAATTCAATTATCTAGGTCAGTAATGTTGATATTCAATTAATTTTAGATGAATTGCTAAGTCAATTTTCTATAGTTCTATGATTTAATCGTCATAGTAAATTGGGTTGATTGATTTACTAACTATTTGATTTTGATTACAGAAAAAGCATAAGGTTGTACGGGACAAGGGTCATGGTTATTGAGGGAAAGACATGCTAGGATCATTGGACCTAGACTTATTATTTTTTGTAGTGCTATAGCTACAAGGTGAATTGTGCAGTCATAGGTGCTCCTTCTTGGGCTAGAAGTTTTTAAATTCACGCAATTTTAAATTAAGTGTTTTTTTTTTTTAATGATTATTTTGTATGTTGGTAGTAAGTATAATTGTGTTATTTTAAATGAAACATGAAATTCAATTACCATAGTAAGCATTGTTTTTCGATGGATTCTCATTTTTTCCAATCGGATATTTTTTTGTTACACAGTGCCTTTAGGCATAAGTGTTTTACTGATTATTTTTTTGAATAGTGGGTTTATATTGATCGGTATTTTATGTTATACATTGCTTTCAAGTGCAAATTTTTATTTATTTTTTATATAGGGCAATGACTAGTTGATCTATAATAGATAGTGCAACATTAAATCCCATCTCTCTCTCCCTTATACACACAAAAAATATGATGTGACAATTTTAAGAATCGTATTTTAGAATAAAATAAAATAAGAGTTCTAAAAAATTCTTAATTATTTTATTTTCTATTAATTTTGGGCTTTTATAACCTCAATATTGAATTCAATTTTCCATATTTCATTTTGGTTTGAATCTTCTCTTGGACATTCATTTCTACTTTCGGTTTTACATGTACAGGCCATTTAATCTCAAAACTGGTATAGATTTAGTGGGCCACCAATTACAATGTCTTTTGATAGTTTTTGGGGTTTTCATCCTAGGTTATGGGCAGAAATTATGGTATTTCAACTTTTTAACCGATATTTTATGGAAGAATTTTTTTTTGATTGCCCTACGCGAATAAGTGTATTATTCTTACCCGAATTCCATCCAAAATAATTAGGTAGGAAATCGAGTGAATACATATTTTATAGTTATTAATTTTTGAATCAATTTAACAATTTAATTAAGTAACATGTATCAATTAACTAACACAATAAACCAATAATACTAAAGAAATTAAAATAAATTTGATATTACATAAACAATTATAATAAAATACAAAAAGAAAGTCATAAAAATTAATAAAATATTAGGGTTTCCAAATTTTTGAATTTTAATTTTTAGGGATTAACACACACACACACACACACATATATATATATATAGAGAGAGAGAGAGAGAGTAACGTAGGGTAGGAATACGAAAATTTTGTAGTTATTCCACATTCTTACCCAAATTTTTACAAAATACTAAAAAATCTTCCTTTAGCTTACCCGATTCTTTCGGGTAATCAATTAGTAAGGTCGGGTAACCGATCAGTAAAGTTAGGTAAGATAGAATATGATTGAAATTTATGAGTAATCTCTAATAGTTTCCAATACAACAGCCCATTGCGAGTATCATAGAATTAACGGGCCAACTGTTGCAAACTTTGTCTTTTGAAAGCCTTTTAATTGATCCATAGCCCATTGCTTAATAACGCAACAGATGGGTGGCTTATGGGATATGTAAAATTTGCAATCAGGCATTCCCCAAAAGGCCCAACGTCGACTACTTGTCTTCCTCCAAGTTGTGGATTAATATATCGGAAAATTTGGAAGTCACTCCCCTTATACGAACTTAAGTCCATCAAGGAAATTTTTTTTTATAAAGTCCGTTTTTTGTCAATTTTATCATACTATCCATTCTCTTTAAAAGTGAAATAAAACTAAAAATTAAAAACTTTTAAATGTTAAGAGTTTAAATAACATTAAATTTTTTTCTCTCTCATATATATCTATATCCATATATAGGTTAATAGTTTGACTAATATTAAAATTTTCTCCCTCTCTTATCTATCTATATTGATATATAGGTTAGGTATATATATATATATATATATAAAATAAAGTATAACGAAATTTGAATCCAAAAGACAAAGAGAGGTTTATATCGTTTTAAGACAAAATATTAACACATTTAATGGACAATGTAATCTCAACATAAAAAATGGTTCAGATCATCTCAAAAATTATGATCTAACGGTCAACAATGAGTACTATATTTTATTTTTCCGCCCAACAACATTTCTAGACAAGCAATGCTATACAAAATATAACTGTCAAATCATCTCTCTCTCTCTCTCTCTCTCCTTAAATCTTAATGGCTTTATAGCCGAGCAATGCTATACAAAATATAACGCCCCAAAATTCACTTTGGAAGACATTACCATCTAAACAACATCCAACCATGAGAGCATCTTAAATAATCATCAAATAATTGAAACCATCCATCAATTAAATAAAAAACCAAACCAATAACATTCAAAACATAATTAAAACCTTCTTGTTACATCCAAAACCCAAATCAATACTAATCTACCAACTAACTAATAAAGATAAATATCCAAAACATTCTCAACCATGATCTAAAACTCAAAACCGAAGAAAATATTTCTAAATCTCCACATTTGCATACCACTTTGCATGCTCACTATATATATATATTAGCCCTATAGAAAAACTATCTCAAACCGAAGGTATCACTTTGAAAAATAATATATAAGGATTTGAATTAAAACTGTGACAATTGATAAGATTTTAGGTTTATGGTAAACATAGTAAAAATTAACGTAATCAACATATGTCTCATATACACAGGTAAGTTGGCTAACATGAATCCACACATCGAGAATACCTTGACCCACACTCACACACTCAATCAACAATATAATCCTCGCAAGGATGACCCGTTTTCAAGAATAGTATACCTTGACCAACACATTAGCATTGACGTAAATTTTTCGGAATAGTATACTAACCCTCCACATCTATCACCGTGAGCGAATAGTTATTTGGTCCTCACAACTACGAGTGTTAGGAAACCTTCAAACCCCTCAAGATAAAACAACTCATCTAACCCCTCTATGATACCCAATCGATTGCAACCCATGTTAATCACACCCACTCATACATGAGATACTTTTTATAATTTTTCAATAAAATTCAGCAACAATCAAGAATCATGGTTTCGTAACCTTTCAAAAAGAATAATTCAAGAAAACATACAAGAGATCTTCAATAAACATATTTACCTTGATCATAACCAAAACTATGATTTTAAAAATCAAGAACATGTGAGTTTAGATTAAAAAAAAAACATGGATAAGTTTAGTTATAACTCAAGAACTAGGGTTTTTTTTAGTAAAGAATAGGTGAATGTTGGATATAACTTATTTATAATCAAGAAACAATTCACATACTTGAAAAGAATCCCCAATATTTGTCTATCTAAGATATATATATATATATATATATATATATATATATATATATATATATATATATATATATATATATATATATATATATATATATATATATGGATTGAAAGCATATGCATAATAATCCTAGTCTTAATCTTGAATTTGAGAAAGAAACCCTACCCTATTCTTTTCAATCCTAACGATTTGATCGTTAGGATTGAAAAGAATCCCCAATATTTGTCTATCTAAGATATATATATGAGGATCGAAAGCATATACATAATAATCCCAGTCTCAATCATGAATTTGAGAAAGAAACTCAACATTTAGTCTAATGTTTGATGAAACCCTAACGATTTGATCCATCCCCTACCATAAATCCCTTCGAATCATTGTTTTTTTTCCTTCTCTCTCACTCTCTAGGGTTGGCTAGGGTTGACAACTGATGAAATATGGCTAGTATTTATAACCTTAGCATCTGAATAGTCATCGCTAGTTTGATTGCTGTCAAAATTGCACGTTTTGTTGAATGGAAGAGTGGCGTTTGAATGTGCCTCATTCAAATGCCACTCCTTGCTCCCAATATTTCGATTTCTATCAAATTATTTGTCATAACCAAACTACTATAACTAAGTCTCGTTTGAACGTGATTTGCGTTTGAACATGGACTCAACTTTCTGCCTTAACGTTTAATATAATTCTACTCTACTTGGAAGTCGATTCACAAAAATTCCATGAAATAAATTTGTATATCCCTTGAAGTCTACTTTTTAGTTTCCAAAAATTAGCTCCATTTGATTTAAGTGAAAAAAATATTATGTTAGAAATACCCCAGTAGTGTACAATTTCATTCTCTTCAAATTTAGATAGGCTACCTTTCCCACGACTCTAATCACCTCAAATGCCCCAGTATACCCAGGGCTAACTTTCCCTTCTTGCCAAATCTGAACACTCCCTTTTTAGGTGACACTTTGAGAAATACATAGTCTTCCAACTGAAATTTCAAAGTTCTTCTCCTCTTATCAGTATAGCTTTTATATCTACTCTATGTAAGACACTGTATTAAAGATTAAATAAGGGTAACATTATATTAATATTTATCCTAAGGTGAATAAAATGATGGTAGAAAATTAAAATCATTGTTGAAAAAAATTGATTATGAAATTTGAATTTCAAGCGTATTAACTTTCAGGGTAAATTGAGTTTTGGGAGATGTTTGAACTTGAGAAGGGTGGTTAAGAAATTTTATAAATATTTTTAGGTCAAAATAAGGTTTCCATTAAATCCGGAAGGTCGAAGAACCTTGGAAGAGATTATATGAGTTCTATTAGAAGTTTAGAAGTATTTTAAAGTTAAAACCTATTTTAGAGAAGATTTGGGTAGAGAGGAATTTGATATAATTTTAGTATTTTGGCCATAAATTTTTATCCCAACGTCTGATTGACCTAAAATTTTTACCGTAAAACTAGACTTCAAGAGTTACAAAAGTGTATTTCAAGAAAATTTCATGAATGGATGTCTAACTAGGAAAACCTCGAGCTAGAAGTCATGGGCAAACTTCTACCCGTGCCCAAACATAAATTCTCTATTATTTTAGCCTATAAATATTATAGGGCTGCGATCTAGAGTGTCTTTACCTATTTTTTCAACCCTAAGAACCTAGAAAAGTTTGAGGAGAAGAAAAAGAGAAAGAACGGGCTGAATCTTGAAAGATTAACACGTGGTAATCGCAACAAAATACGTTAGGATCAAGATCTCAGGAATCAAGGTAGGGGTTCTTTCTCAAATTCATTCATTGATGATTAGTGTTATATAATATATCTTTTTCATCATTATTTTGATATAAATAATTAATTTACAATGTTTTATGTTCTTTTGAATCCATGATTCGTTTCTTAAATAAAATACATGATTTACTTCTAAGATCTATTCTTTTTTGATTTAAAACCTAGTTCTTGATTCCTACTCCACTTATGTGATAGGTCTACAATGTTTTTTCATTTCTTTCTAAATATATGTGTTTCAATTCTTGAATAAACACATGGTTTACATCCAAATACATGTTTTACATCAAAATATTTTATGCCCTTGATTATGAAACCATAGCTCTTGATTACTATCAATTAAAATATATTTTCTATGGGATCTCTTGCATGTTTTATTGAATTATTCCTTTGAAACATTTATGGATCAATGATTCTTGATTGTAGTTCAATTTTATGAAAAGTATTGTTTCTATCTCTTGTATTGATGGGTGTGATGAACTTAGATTGCACTCGAATGTGTATCGTAGAGTGCTAGAGTTTTTTCCTACCTTGAGGGGTTTGGTGTTGCCTAACACTCATAGAGGGTTTAGTTTCTTGCGAGAGCTAACCACTATTTTTTCATGTAAGTTCGAGGCTAGGGGCTAGTATACTATTCCTAAGAAAGGATACGTCAATACTGATACGTCGGTACGCGCCCTTTCTAAAGTGTTATAAGTGTTGTGGCCCTGTGGGGATTGATTTGAGTTGGTTTGTGTTGTGGGTGGACGAGATAGGTTCGGTGTGTAAATTCACAATAATCTACCTATATACATGAGATATTATGTTATGAATTTTAATTTTTTGTGAATGATTTTATTCTATTATGGACTCTACTGTTTTATACCGTAAACTTAGGGTCTCATTAAATGTCATTATTTTACTTCAAAATTATATATATTTTTTACAAACTTTGACTTACCTGTTTTCATGATTTCTAAAGCTTATTTGGGTTTGAGAAGGTTTTTCTACTAGGCTTTATTGCTCACCCTACCATAAAATTTTTCAAATTTTAGTGTTGAGGAGAATCTAGAGTTAGATGAGCCGATAGATTGTGATGCTGAGGATGATAATGATGTGGATCAAACAGTGGAAGTTTGAGAATGAATTTTAGTCTCTAGAGTTTATATTTGATGGTTTATTTATGTTAAGAATCTACTTATGTTTTCTTTGGGGATTTATCTAATCAGATGTTGGATTATGAATGATTTTATTTATTTAATGGTAATTTAGTATGCTCTCATAGTTGGATGTTGTATAGATAGTTAAGGTTTTCCAAGGTGAATTTTGGGGCATTACACTCTGAGCCGTGCGTAATCTTTCCCGTATTAGCTGGACTTTTTCGGTAGTCTCGCTAAAACTTTTTGGTCCAAATAAGCTACTCTCTTCGGCTTCTGTCCAACACGTTGGTGATCTGCTTAGTCTCCTGTACAATGCCTCATAAGGCGGCATTCCAATGCTAGCTTGGTATCTATTGTTGTAGGCAAATTTTATCAATGGGAAATGTTCACTCCAATTGCCCTTAAAATAAAAAACACAAGCCCTCAACATATTTTTACCTAATTTGAATCACACTTTTTGATTGATCGTCTGTTTGAGGATGAAAAATAATACTGAAGTGTAACTCTATCCCCAATGCCTTCTGCAAGCTCTGCCAAAATTTAGCCATAAATCAGTTATCTCGATCAGTAACAATTGATAGTGGTACCCCATGTAATGTCACTATTTCCCGAATATAAAGCTGACTCAAAATCACCAAAGTATCTGTGGTCTTGAAAAGTATAAAATGAGCAATCTTTGTCAGTATATCTATTATCACCCAAATGTAATTATGTCCCTTAACATTTCTAAGCAGCCCTGACACAAAATCCACATAACATGATCCCACTTTCAGGAATAAGTAAAGATTGTAATGATCCTCCTGGTTTATGGTATTCAATCTTCACTTGCTAACAAATGTGCACTTCATAATGCACTTAGCCACATCTCTCTTCATTTCCTTCCACCAGTACTGACGTTTGATGTCTCTATACATCTTGTGCTACCCAAATGTATTGAAAATTTGGAACGATGGCTCTCCTCCAAAACTTCTTCCTTTACTTGGTCGTTATTCGGTTCACACACTCTTCCCCGAAATTGTAACTCATCTTTGTGTAAGGACCAAGTCTTTCTAATCTCACCTTTCCCCAACTTCTCTCGAATAGTGCTCAAATCTGAATCTAATCGTTGTGACTCCACAATCTTTTGTTAAAGAATTAGTTGAGATACAAGATTTAATAAGCACAGTCAATCCTACTGTTTATCCACTAGCAAATCCAAATCTTCCAAAGCCTCAATCATCTTCCTCCTACCCATTACAAGGGCATTGATTTCACCCCGAGACTTTCTACCAAGTGCATCTGCTGCTACATTAACTTTTCTCGAATGATAGTTAAATGTGAAATCATAATCTTCTAAGTATTCAACCCACCTTGTTTGCCAAAGATTCAAGTCTTTCTGCGTGAATATGTATTTGAGACTTTTATGATCCGAAAACACCTAGAACGTCTCTCCGCACAGATAAAACCTCCACAACTTCAGAGCAAATACCACCGTTGCAATTTCCAAATCGTGTGTGGGATAGTTTTGCTCATGGATCTTTAATTGTCTCCATCATCTTCAATATGCATCCCAAACATCTTAGAGAAACATTCGTATACACATCATACCCTTCACCACTATCCAGAATAATAAGTACCAATGTGATAGCCAACTTCTTCTTCAAAGTAGTAAAGACTAATTCACATTCCTCAGTCCACACAAATTTATCTCCCTTCTTCATAAGACGTATCATCGGCATAGCCAACTATGAGAATCCTTCCACAAACCTCCTGTAGTAGCCAAATAAGCCAAGGAAACTATGGATCTTTGTCACGTTCTAGGGTGGTTCTTATTTCATCATTGCTTCAATCTTTACAGGATTGATAGATACTCTCTACTCCAATACCACATGCCCGAGAAACTTCATTTTCTTCATCCAAAACTCACATTTGCCCCTCCTAACATACAATTTATGCTCCCTTAAAGTTTGTAGTACCACCCTAACATGTTGTGTATACTCCTTATGTGCCCCAAATAGATAAGAATGTCATCAATAAATATAATAACAAACTAATCCAAATACAGTCTAAACACTCTATGCATCAAATCCATAAACACTATAGCAGCATTAGTCAATTCAAGAGGCATGATCATATACTCAAAATGACCATATCTCATGTGAAAAGTGATCTAAGGAATGTCCATCTCATTGATCCCCAATTGATGATACCCAATGCGAAGATCAATCTTAAAGTAGTACTTGGAACTCCTCAATAGATCAAATAATACATCAATCCTTAATAGAGGATACCCATTCTTCACCGTTGCCTAATTCAACTTCCAATAATCTATACATAACTTGAGAGTATTATCTTGTTTCTTCACGAAGAGGATTGGGGCTCCCAATATAAAGTACTCAGACAGATAAACCCAATAGCCAATAGTTGGTCCAACTGTTTCCTTAGCTCCTTCAACTCCAAAAGTGTCATACGATAAGAAGCAATTGATATACATTTAATACCTTAGTAAAGATTAATTGCAAACTTGATCTGTCTTTGTGGGGGTAATCTAGGTAGTTCATCTGGAAGATATCCGAGAAGTTCAACACCACCAATACAAAGTCAAACTGGGATTTAACTCATTTAGCACCCATTAAGCTAGCTAGGAAACTCAAACTACTCTCTGCCTTAGTTTCAAGAATCAATTTCTCGTAGTGGGAAATGGGTGGGAAAAATTTCACTCATTAATAAAGCTAAAAACTACCCATCCCAGTAATTGGAATACAACTCGATTTTGAAAATAATCCATTACAGTATGAAAAGTAGACAATAAATTTATCCCAAATATCACGCCATACCATTTCATATCTAGTGCCACAAAGTCTACCTCCAATTCTTGCTCTCCTATTCAGAACACACAACATTTACATTTCATATCTAGTATCACCTTCGGGTCTCTTCTGTGTCCCTCTCCACCAATGCAACTTGGTTAACTAGATCTCTATAGTCTTGGATCTTATAAGCCACGAGCTTCTTCCTAATAGCATGCCTCAAGCTCTACTTAAATCGTTTAGCCCTCCTAGCCTCAATAGATATGACCTTCGTGGCATAACGAGATAACTCATCAAACTTGCTCTCATACTTAGCTACCGTCGTGTTGCCCTGCCATAGAAGCAAGAAGTCTGCACTCATTTTGTCTTTCACTAATTCAAGAAAATACTTTTCTTTGAATAACTGGTCAAAAGTCTCTTAGGTCATAACATCCACATTTTTCACTCTTTTTACTGAATCCCACCAATGGTTAGCCTCTCTATCCGGTAAGTAGGTGGCTAAACCAACTTGAAGATCTGCAGCAATCCCCATACTATCACACATCTTATTGATCCTCCGAATCCACCTATCTGCCTCCATTGAATTGGAGTTTCCCTAAAAAGTAGGTAGTTGTTGTCAAAGAACTCCTCAACACTATCATCCTTCAATTTTCACCCCCATTAATAGGCACTAGGGCTAACAGCTATGTCGCCCTATTGTGGTTGTTGTTGTTCCTCTTTTGGTTTCGTACCAAAGTGGTTAGTTTCCTCAAACATTAATAGATGTCGTTCGTGGCACCCTAATGTGGTGGTGGATTAGCTAGGCGTCCACGTCCTCGTCTCCCATCCATTCTACACATCAAAGAATAATTTAGTTTCCTTTATAAGGCTACGGAATCCAACTCACGTTTAACCAATGAACCTTTAATCCCCAAAAGATTCAGATCTAACCTTTCTCCCCCAACCTACACCTATGTCTCTAGTGAGTAATTCACAACCTATAGCTCCCATGTAAGACTTAATTCCTATGCTTTGATACCAACTTTGTAACGCTCAAAATTCATCCTAGAATGCATAACTATCTAAACAATTTTCAATCATGAGAACATCTAAAATAATCATCAAATAATGGAAACCATTCATCAATTAAATAAATAACCAAACCAATATCAACCAAAACATAATTAAAATCTCCTTGTTACATCCAAAACCAAAAACAATACTAATCTACCAACTAACTAATAAAGATAAATATCCAAAACATTGTTCAACCATTATCTAAACCTGAAAAACCAAAGGAAATATTTCTAAATCTCCAAATCTGGATCCATATCCTGATCCACGTTTGCATCCCACTCTATTTGCTCACATAGTCTGAGATCTTCCTCGAAATTGAAATTTGGAAAATTATATATAAGGAATTATATATATATATATATATATGGAATTATATATATATATATAAGGAATTGAATTAAAATTGTGACAATTGATAAGATCTTAGGTTTACGGTAAGCATGGTAAAAATTGATGAGTAAATAAGATCACAACTCTCAAGCCACATACATCAACATATATCTCATATACACAGGTAGGTTGGGTAACATGAATTCACACATTGAGAACATCTTGGCCCACACTCACACGCCTAATCAACAATTCAATCATCGCAAGGATGACCCATTTTCAAGAAGCGTGGACACCAACGTATCAGCATTAACGTAACTTTCCAAGAATAGTATACTAACCCTCCACCTTGATCACTATGAATAAATATTGGTTTGGTCCTAGCAAGTCACCAACCCCACTACGAGTATTAGGAAACCTTCAAACCCCTCAAGGTAAGAAACTCATCTAACTCCTCTACGATATCCAGTCAATCGCAATCCATGTTAATCACACTTACTCATACATGAGATACTTTCCATAATTTTTTATTAAAATCCAACAATAATCAAGAATCATGGTTCCATAATCTTTCAAAAGAATAATTCAAGAAAACATGCAAGAGATCTTCCATAAACATATTTACATTGATCATAACAAAAACTAGGGTTTTATAAATCAAAAAATGCGAGTTTTGATATAAAACATGGATAAGTTTGATTATAAATCAAGAACTAGGGCATTTTTTTTAATAAAGAATGGTGAATCTTGGATAGAACTCATTTATAAATAATTGAAACGAATCTCCAATATTTGTCTATCTAACATATATAATAATTGAAAACATATACATAACAATCCTAGCCTCAATCTAAAATTTGAGAAAAGAAAAAGCTCTACCTTTAATGTG
Organism: Ilex paraguariensis; assembly: GCA_963454935.2. Lineage (NCBI taxonomy): Eukaryota > Viridiplantae > Streptophyta > Magnoliopsida > Aquifoliales > Aquifoliaceae > Ilex > Ilex paraguariensis. The sequence continues at coordinate 87,131 of CAUOFW020001322.1, forward strand.
ATATTTGATGAAACCCTAACGCTTTGATGCATATCCTATGCAAAATCCCTTCGAATCCTTATGTTTTCTCCTTCTCTCTCACTGTCTAGGGTTGCCTAGAGTTGAAAACTTATGAAATGTGACTAAAAAGACATCCTTTGGGTACTTATAGGCTCAACTTCTAAACTGTCATCGTGAGTTTGATCGCTGTTAAAATCGTACTTGCATTTGAACAGAAGATTGGCGTTTGAACATTCCTTGTTTAAACATAAGTGGCATTCGAAAGTTCCTTTCTTTTTGTATCTCGGTTTCTGTCAAAACAAAACTATTGTAGCTAAGTCCTCTGCAGACATGACATGCGTTCGAATGTGGACCCAGTTTTGTGCCTTAACTTTGGATGTGATTTTTTTCATACTTAGAAGTCAATTCTCAAAAAGTTAATGAATACACTTTTGTAGTCCTTTAAGTCTACTTTCTACTGTACAAAAATTAGCTCCATCTGATTTTAGTGTAAAAAGTTATAATTGAAATACCTCAGTAGTATACAGTTCCATTCTCTCTAAAATCCCCCACACATGCAAATACGGTTCAATACTCTTAGTATCTTCTAATACAGCATTTATAACCCATCTTTTAATCATTAGATGTGTACATGAACACTATATTATTATCAATATATGGGGTTTTACACAAAAAAAATAAAAATAAATGTCATACTTCTTTTTATTCGCGAATGTCATATACAAATATGGCTTATCATATTAATAATTAGATATTGCAAAATCTACATTAAATGCACAACTCTCTCTCTCTCTCTCTCTCTCTCTCTCTCTCTCTCTCTCTCTCGTGTGTGTATGTGTGTGTGTGTGTGTGTGTTATGTGAGCCCTCGTCTTTGTATAACATTTTTGTAAAACTAAAAGAACTATGCTGGAATGACACCCTGTATCCTAAAAATATTTTGATTTTGAATTTTTATCTTAAAGGAATAAAATTTTATTATTATATTTTCAATTACATAAAAAGGTAACAATGTGGTCCAAGGCAACATATATGTTATTTATTTATTTATTTTTATGTAGTAATCTTTACATTTTTTTTATTTATATGCTCAATTTTTTTTTACAAGAATCAATTTTAAATGTTTAAAATGAAAATTTCATACTCAAATTTACTGAAATATATCACATTGTTACATTTTTATGTGATTGAGAGCGCAATTTGAGAATTGAATATTTCAAGGTGTGAATAAGAATATAAAAATCTTTTATGGCATGAAGTATCATTCACCAAAAAAATTTATGACAAGTAAAAGTGAGTCGCATCAGTAAAATGGTAATTTTTGTACTTGGTTCGTGTAGACCACATTTTCCTTTATAATCGGATAAGGTCTTTTATTTTTATTATTAAAATGTTATTAAAAATTAATTCATTTTTTATTTATTATGTGTATGTGATAGAGGAAGAATTAGTGTTGTTGATATAGATGTTTTAATTTTTATTTTTGTTTTTTACCATAAGAGAGTAAATGTGAGTTAAATATAACTAGATTTTTGAGTTGATTTTTTTATACTTTTAGTTTTTTTTTTAACTTTTGATTTTTGAGTTTCTTATATTATAGGTTTAATCATGAGTTCAAATTATTGAAATTAAAATTTTGATTGAACTTCAATTTTTTGAGACCTTTTGATAGAATTTAAAATTGGGATATATGGACTTGTTTGGAGTTAAGTCCGTCAAAGAAACTTATTTGTTATAAAATCCGTTTTTTGTCAATTTTATCATACTATCCTTTCCCTTTAAAAGTGAAATAAAACTAAAAATTAAAAACTCCTAAATCTTAGGAGTTTGACTAACATTAAAATCTTTTCTCTCTCATATCTATCTATATCCATATATATGTTAAGAGTTTAATTAACATTAAAATTCTCTCTCTCTCTCTTATCTATCTAGATCCACACACACACACACACACATATATATATAGTAACATTCAAAATAAATAATAGTAGTAACATGCTCAAAATAATAGTAACATGAACAATAACATACTCAACTAAAACAGTAACATAATAAAAAAAATAGTAACATGAATTTGAATATATATGTTAGGTATATATATATATATATATATATATATGACCAATAAAAAATCTTAACCATGTATATTTTAACCATTAAAATATTTTCTCTCTCTCTTATATGTATATATCCATATATTGGTCATGCATATATATAGTAACATTAAAAATAAAAAAATAGTAACATTCAAAATAATAGTAGTAACATACTCAATAAAAACATTAACATGCACAAAATAATAGTAATATGAACAGTAACATACTCAACAAAAGTAGTAACATAATAAAAGTTAAGTGTATATATATAGGTTAAAAGTTTGACTAACATTAAATTTTTCTCATGACCAATAAAAAATCTTAACCATATATATCTTAACCATTAAAATCTTTTTTCTCTCATATTTATTTATATCCATATATAAGTTAGGTGTGTGTGTATATATATATATATACTAGTCATAACCCGTGCTTGAAGACACGATAAAATATAAAATTCAAGCGTCCAAAAAATCGTTCCTAGTATATTAAATTTTTTCAAAATATATTAACTGCAAATTAATTAAATATATGATAGAAATAAGTTGTGTGATATTTTTAGGGAGGAAATATATAAATGATTAAATATGTGATAGAAATAAGTGATGTGATTTGACGTTTGAGTCTGACAAGGGATGATGGGTGAGGTAAGTGATTGGTGAAGGTTTTGAGGGGGAAAATATGACTGGGATAAAATTTAAACACACTCCTGTTTTATTATATAGATATACTAGTCATAACCCGTGCCTGAAGACATGATAAAATATAAAATTCGAGCGTCCAAAAAATCCTTCCTAGTATATTAAATTTTTTCAAAATATATTAACTACAAATATTAAATGATTAAATATATGATATAAATGAGTGGTGTGATATCTTTAGAGAAGAAATATATAAATGATTAAATATGTGATAGAAATAAGTGATGTGATTTGACGTTTGAGTATGACAAATGGATGATGGGTGAGGTAAGTGATTAGTGATGGTTTTAAGGGAAAAAATATGACTGAGATAAAATTCAAACACACTTTTATTTTATTATATAGATATAACTATCACTTTCCTCACCATATATATATTTGCGCGCGCGCACACACACACACACACACATACACACACACACACATATATATATATATAGAGAGAGAGAGAGAGAAAGAGTTTTGAATTTGAATTTTAAATTTATGATGGAGATTTTATTGGCATATTTTAATTGACATTGAATTAATAGATAACAATTTTCAAAATAGGAAATTAATTTAACTTCCTTTCAAGGAAGGATATTTTTGAGATAAAAAAAAATAGACTTAAGTCATTACATATAATTTTAAACATGGACTTAACCCTTTATAAATTTCCTTACAGGACTTATCTCCAAACAAATACATCTAGGGGGACTTACTTCCAATTTTCACTTTAAAATTTTTGGGTTAATAAGTTATGGGGCTAAAGCCCAAGTTTTATATACAATGATGTTGGGCCGGCCCTGCTTTTAAATACCAAAAAAAAATCGAAAAAAGATTAGTTGAGTTGGTAGTTAGATTACCGAAGTAATAAAATATTAATATTCAAGGTCTTCAAAGACTTGGAAGTCATTGGATGAATTCAAAGCTGTACAGGGTATCATAGTTGACCTTTGACTTTTTTCACCTACCTTTCACCAATGAAATTTGAAAACGTGAATACTTGCTTTTTTCTTAGGAATTAATGCCTCCAATTGACTTTGACTTTCCATATTTGTCAAAAGGTGATATAGATTTAAATATATAAATTCAATAGTTATATTAGAGCAAATTCTCATATATTAGTGCCTTGAACTATACATTTTTCATATATTAATGTCCGCTCCTTCTATGTCAATATTCAATATAGCCTAGTTAAGCTTGTTCTCAAAAGAATGGGCACGGTCAGAAGTCTAATAATCTCATTAATAACGGTTTATTGAAATAATTTTTGGATGCTCTCCTTTACAACTACTCCTATTTTTTACAATATCAAAAAAAAAAAAATGAATGCAGCCAAGTTTATTTCTAAGAGTTCTAAGTGTATTGTGCAAGTCAGGGGCAACTCATTAAAAAAGAAAAGCTTGAGTTTTAGGCCCTAAATTTTTAGAAGTTCTCATAATTTTATGTACATTACTAACTCAAAACAAATTTAAATCATTTAAATTTTAAACACCTAAAAAAAAGGCCATAAAAAATTAAATACAATCAAAATTTTTATTATAATAATTTGGGTCCATAATTCAATTTATAATATTAAAAATTTTGAAAAAAAAAAACTCAAAAGTCAACTCATATTTATCCCTACTCACTCTCTCTATGTAAAAATAAGTAAAAGACATTAAAAAAAAAGGTTAAAATTAAACATTAGTTTAGATATAAAATAAAACAAAAGTTAAAAAAATTTTCTTGACAACATTTGCAGGTCTTTCTTTTGTCTCTCTCCCATAATAAACTAAAAATAAATTAATGTTTTTAAAAAATAATATTAAAAAAAAGGCCCTCTTTTAGTGTTTTTTATTTTAGGCCTCAAATTTCCTTGTTTGTTGGTTCATTGCGGGAAAAAATGTAGTTACTCTTTGTTTGCATTTTTGGGTCCAGGGATAACAAATTTTACTACTATATCGGAAAAATTATTATTGACCATTGATTTTATTTGAATTAATCGTAGCCATTGATTATTGATATAATAAAATAAATTGAAACAATAAAAATAAAAGAGATTTTTTACACAACCATTTTTAATTGAACGAAAAAAGGTGTAAAACTCACAAGAGCAAAGCTGAGGCTCTAAAGCCAATTCTGACCTGATAATCAGCTCTACTCTACATGATTGAGTCTTGATAATGGGATAACATTGAAAGATTACGAATAAGCAAGGACCAAGCAAGATAGCTACAGAGTCAAGTGATCGAAGTTCAGTGACTTGACACGAAGGTTGCCTTAAATTTTGCATGATAAAAGTTATTTTTTGTACTCAAGTCTACTATCTCATCTTTTTGTTTAATAAAAAAACTTGACAGGCTTAAAAAAAATTATTTTATTTTATTTTTTATTATTTTCACAATTAATGATCACGAATACATCAAATTAAGAGTTAATGTCCAATAATTAATATAAAAATCCTAGTTGTAGATGGGAGAAAAGAAGAGAGAGAGTGCGCGTGCACGTGCGCCCACGTTGGGTTTTGCATTAGTCTCTGTCTGTACGCGGTGCCGAGTGTCAACGGTGGGAGTGTTTGTTGAGAGACGGATTTATCTGTTCGGCAATAGCCGCAAGCTGTTTGGCACTAGTGACGTTAGGCGTCGTTTGAATGGATTTTTTTGTGAGGGTTTGAATTGATTTTTTTTAATTTTTTTTAAATTTAAATACTTCTTTATAAAATTGAGATTGAAGATTAAATTTAATTTATACCCATGAATATATTACTATTATGATAATATATTTATATATAAATAATTATTGTGTCCTTTCACTAATTTAATTCAAACTCATGTTTATATACATATGAGGTATAATTGTCTTTTTATATTTTGAATCTGCTATCCATTATCCGAAACCCACCCCAATGGGTTTGATGAAACTCATAATCTAGGTTTTAAGGTCCGGGCCAATAGTGGGTTGGGATTGATAACTCAGGCTTCAAAATTTTGAGAAAACATGAATTTTGTATGTTATTTAGACTATTTTTTTCTAACTCATCTTCCAAAGGCCCCCAATCTCACTTACTAAAGAGCCCCTCAATGACTACGATTAGAGTATTGTTATTGAGAATTAAGTTTGACATAATTTATTGATTTGATCATATATAAAATTCAAATGAAACTCAAAAAAATTATAATTTAAATACATATTATAACTTGGATGAGTGGGTCCTATCAATTTTTTCAGTGGGACACACTCATTCCTCATTCATCTAAAAGATAATATACATTTGAATTTCAACTTTTAGATTTTATTTGGGTTATGTAGTATTTTCCATAATTTTATTATAACTATTGAATTAACATCAAGGTTAATGTTTTGATGGAGCTCGCAATTAATCTTAAAGTTGTAATGTATTAAATCAATAAATTATGTCTCAATAACATTGCTTCTATAGTTAGTGTTTAGTAAGACAAAACCCCACACATAATTAATGGATTACTAAACTTTGCCTTCAATTTTAATTTAGTCTACGAACTTTCAAGTATTCTAATTTAATCTCTCAACTATTAAATTTGTCTCAATTAAGTCTTTCCGTCTATTTTTACCGTTATATCAAAACAAAAACATATAATTTAGTGTTTAAAATTGATTAGATTAGACTAGTCTGCGGTTAATCTAATGGCAAAATTAATAGTTAAAAGACTAATTAGAACAACTAAAAGTTTAGAGATCAAATTAAAATTAAAGATAAAATTTAAGAACCAAATATAATATTTTTCCAATAAAATACGATGTGAACAACCACCAAAACTTTGGGACCACAGCACTAATCTATTAGACTACATTTACCAAAACAGTTATATTTTACACTTGTCTACCCTTAATACATTCAATCACGGTAGCCATTTCTGTAATTAATTGTGAACAATTCATTAAAGAAATTGGGTGACACGTTTTCAGGGTAAATTTTGCTTCGCAAATTGGACGTTAGCTATCGCGTCACCATTCATGAAGTTCCGCCACGATCTTTAATAGGAGAATAAAGCCAGGATATCGACTTCTTACGTTAAATTAGATAATTTATAATTAGGGTTAATAGTATTTTTTATCCCTAAAATATATACTTTTTGTCAGTTTAGTTTTTATTTTATTAATTTTGTCGACTTTGTTTCTAAAATATTTAATTTATATCATTTTTGTCTGTACATTGACAGACCGTTAAATTTTTGACCAAATATTCACATGTTAGGCACGTGATAATGAATAAAATAATTACACGTAATTACTTCCGTTAAAAATTTACCGAATTGTTCGATTAGGGAACACAGTGATACAGATTAAATATTTTATGAATCAAATTGACAAAATTGATAGATTAAGAACTAAACTGACAAAAAATATATAATTTATATATCAAAACTGCTATTAATCCTTTTAATTATTAATTAAAAATAATAATAACTCAAAAAATGTGAAAATAAAAAAACAATGTCCGTGACACATTTAATTAAATTAAAAATAAAAATACAATACCAAAAAATGATATTACGATATAACATTTAAAATAAGAAAACTTTCAGCCACACGAAAAAAAAAAAACATGACACACCTTCTAGTTTATATTTAAACATCACTGATACTCCCTAACGTTTTTTTTTTCGGTAAGTAAATACTCCCTAAAGTTAAACCACGTTTTTAACAAAACAAAACATCTAAAATACAAAAATTATCCACATATAAATTTCAAACAATTTTTCTACAAAAAAATCGAGCCAATTAAAATTTATTTTTTTACATATTAAATTTGGGCTGAATAAAATCTATTTTTCTACATATTAAAATTTGAGCTGATTAAAATTCAATTTGAGGTTATTAAATTTTATTTTTTTTACGTATTAAAATTCGAGCCTCTTAAATTTTTTTTAAGTATTAAAATTCGATCCGATTTGAGCTTAACCTGAGCCGCTAGCGCCAATTAACATTCGATTTGAATTGATTAAAATTTATATTTGTTTACTTATTAAAATTCGTACCAATTAAAATTCGATTCAGGTTAGTTAAAATATATTTTTTTATGTACTAAAATTTGAGTAGATTAAAATTTACATTTTTTTATGTCTTAAAATTCATAGCGATTAAAATTCAATGCAATTTGATTAAAATTTAATTCAAGCTGATTAAAAACAATTAATTAGCTCGAATCGAATTTTAATCAGCTAAAATATTAATACGTAGAAAAATATAATCTTTAATGGACTCGAATTTTAAAAATAAATTTTAATTTGCTCGAATCGAATTTTAAAACCAAAAAAAATTCAAAAATAGAGGGAGGTCTCATTGAAGATATGTCTATTTAGAAGGGGTGTGAATAAATTTTTGTCTAAAACATATCATGGGTAATTTAGTAAAATTATATTCTAATTAACGTTTTGAATCTAATAGGGGGTGTCTGTGAATATTTATAAAATAAAAGAAATGTTTTTAAATATATGATAAATTAGAAAGAGTGTAAGCAAATTTTTCCCTATAAATTTTAAAAAATTAAGATACGATGAATGGGTCACCCATCACAGTATTTACATATTTAGAAAACGTGTCAACGACAACAATGGAAGCAGAGTTATTTAGGCACAATTTATTTATACGATGATCTTTTATTATTTATAATCAGATACGTATTAATTCTTTTATCAAGTTAACCGGATAAAACAATATGTTAATGACTCAAATTGTTAAAGGCAAAACTCATATTCAATAAATTCGTGTCTAATTGTGAGTAGTGGATAAGTGTTTATTTACAATTTAATAGTTTTTTAATTGGATACCAAAAAAAAAAAAACCTGATTGATTTAATTTCAATTTTTAGACATTTAAAAAACTTTGACCTTGTAAATATATATTTTCTCAACTTTATGTATTATTCCAAAAAGAAAAAATTAATCAAAGAAAGAGTAAGCATGGACCATATTGGGTTACTAGTTTAATTTGTGTGTTTGATTCACCCCTCTCAAAACCATTACATCATCAATTTCTATCATATGTTCAATCATTTAATATTTTATTAATTTTTAGTTTAAAATAATTTTTATTTTAGATATTATTCATAGACGATAGTATACACATGTTGAGAAAATTTTATCGAATTACATATTTTGAGAAAATTTTATTAATATTTTTAAATAATGTAATCAAAGAAATGAAAAAAAAAATTATTATTTAATATAGTGAGATCAATTTTTTAGAAACTCTAATTTTATATTCTATCGTGTCTTCAAGCAGGGGTTATGACTAGTCATCCTACATGGCAGATCATGTGTCATATTGATGGGAACCCCATTTATGCAATTGTTTATACTTGAGCTTAATAAAAATGATAAAACATTAGGATAACTTCAATTTCCCTCTAAAGTTCCCACATTCTAAGTTGTTCCTTTAGCTCATGTATAGTTTTTAAAGAACAAATTTCACTTTAGTTTACCTCCCTTTAGATTTGCCCCCTATGCACAAAACCCATTGGACCTTCAAAAATATTTGCATAGTTTTTGATGATGGTAAAATTGGAACGAGCTGAGCACGTGGGCACAAACTTTGGTCATGAGCTCTGCAGCTTGATAAGGTGAGCTTCAGCGAGGAACTTGGCTCCCTGCTCGCCAGCACTCTATCTCGGCAGTTTCTCAGCTTAATTCGTCTTAACTAATTCTAACCAGTTGAGATATCTACTATAGAAGACGTCAACTTCTATTCTATTTTAGTGTCGTTTCATTCAAATAATTGTTGAAGATCTTCTAATGGAACAATCCTTGACCTATAAAAAGTTCAAGCTATACATCATTCAAGCATGTAATTCATTCCCAACTAAATACAACTTATTTCCATCATTCTTTCCGACTTTTGCATTGGAGGGTCGACTGCCAGTAGCCAAGTCACCATTCTAGCCATCCATCATAGTGAGCAGATTTTGTGAACAACAGTTGGCACAGTACGTGAGAATGAAAATTACGTTTCCAATATCACAAACCTCTAGATCCCATGGCTATCACCCGATCAAAGAAACCGGTGGTGAATCAAACTCACCCTCACGAGGGTACAAGTTCCCATCTGGTGGGATGAAGGATGAAAGCACCACTACAAAACGATTTGATGAAATTCGAAAAGTTGGAAAAATCGATGGAAGATCTACGGCATCAAAATCAGCAGATCCTTCAATTCTTGGAAAAGGATCATACCCATATCAGGGAACATGAAGGAGACAATCAAAACATAGAGTGAAGCCAGAATGAGGTCGTTCGCTCATATGTTTTTTGGATCAAACTTAAGCATGTAATTATAATTTTCAAATCTCTCAATTTCACTTTTTGTCAAATTTTCATCAAATCTAATTGTTTGTCATTAAATGAAAATGATAGAACGGTGGACAACAAATGATTACATTGAATTTGGGAAAATCCATATCCATTCCCCCAAAACCCTAAAGAGAAAAAGGTTACTTGCCCTATGGTCTAAACCTCATATCATTTTTTTTTTAACAGTAAAACTTACTATTCATTAGGTAATATCTTCATAATTAAAATCCTCTAAAAGAAGAAACTTTAACTCACTAGGTGGGTTGCATACCTAGTTACTAGGTAGACTATGTTTCAAATAGTTTGTAGCTAACAAATAAGCTGGTTTGTTTGCAGACCTAGGGAGGTAGCTAAACTTCAATCAAAGACTTTTGGAGATGGCTCAAATATCGTCGATCACAGTAGTAATTTCCCATGGAGGAATCAATTCGGTGGAACTCAGATGAATCAATTCTATAATATCATTTTCCACAGTTTCTTCAATTGCTTGTAGTGTTGCGGTTATTAGACATGCCTCACGAATTCCCCTTGCTTCTGATTGCAAACTTGATACTACTGGAATGGATCTTGTTTTGCCTTCAATCACTTGTACTTTGTAATTTCTTACCAGAACCCCCAATGATGCACTATTTTAATTTTGTTTGTAGGCAGCATCACACCTGAATTTGAGTCTATTTCGATCCGGAGGAACCCACACATGTCCAGCTTCACTGAGGTCTAAAGAGTTGGTTTCTACAGAAATATCTTCTGCTTGTATCCTAATTTGTTCATTGAGAGCTCTCGTCGCTTCGAAGATAACCGCATTAGGATTTGTCATATTTTTTGTAAGACTGATTTGTTTCTTGTTTTCCAGATCATCCATCCCACTGTGGCCACTTTACTCAGCAAGATAATAGATTTGTTCCCCACATTTTCTATTAGTGCCGACGTCCACTGCGCTGCTGTAGCTGAGAATATGTTTTTCAGGTCTATACCCAAAATCCATTCCAAACCACACCCTCCTATTCCAATCACATTTGAATAGCATATGTTCCACTAATTCCACTTCATGTTCACAAATTTGACATAGAGGGTTTATAGCACATTTCCTCTTGAAAAGGTTTTCCTTTGTCACTAAGGCATTAGAGCATACCTTCCTCCAAAAAAAATTCACTCTAGGGATAGTATTCATCTTCCAAATTAGTTGCCACATTTTAGGATAAGGGTTGAAAGAGGAGGTGATATGTGGTAGCTGTTGCATGTGTACTATTTCTCTTGCCACTGAATATCCAGATTTGGCCTTGTATATTCTTCTTGGATCTTAATGCCAAACTCTTCTGTCATGTGTCCCATTCTTTGCAATAGGGATGGATATTATTGCCTTCCATTCTTGTTTATTTACAAGCTCCTTGATTTTATCAGAGTACCATTTCTTTGTATGTTGATTAATGACCTCATCCACTATTGTAATATTATACCCATTGGCCTTACCGAAGTAATTGAAATTGAGGGAGTAGATGGAATCCACTTATCCTCCCAAAACTTTACACTAATCCCATTCCTCACCTGCCATCTGGTTCTTTTCTCAAGTAGTTCTCTGCCAACCAATAAGCTTTGCCATATCCAAGATGGTCTGGATCCTTTTTTCGCTTGCATGAAATCAAAATTTGGGAAATATATTGATTTTAAATTCTTGTCCAATATGCATTCAGGTTTTGGATAAGTCTCCAACATTGCTTTGCAATTAATGCCTAATTATGACGTCTAAAATCCTTGAACCCAATTACCCCTACTACCTTTAGTTTTGTCATGGTCTCCCATCTTTTCCGGTGGATTTTCTTTTCCCTTTAGCGCCCCCCCCCCCCCCCCCCCCCTCCCCCCTCTCCTCCCAATTAAAAATTTTTCATAAGGCCATTTAATTTCTCACAAAAACCTTGTGGAAATGCAATGCATGACATAGCGTGATTTGGAATTGCTTGCACCATAGACTTTATCAGGGTCTCCTTCCCAGCCTGAGATAATAATAAGTGTTTCCATCCCTAGAGTTTTTTCATCACCCTCTCAAGAATATAGCCCAAATTTTGAGCTTTCGATCTTCCCCATACAGTTGGAATTCCCAAGTATTTTGCATTAATTGGCAAGAGATCCATTTGTAGAATTTGGCTAATGTCCCTTCTATTCTCCTCCTTCATATTGATAGAAAATATAATTCCCGACTTGTTGAAATCGTTGGATTATCCTGATGCTCTGCTAAATTTATCAAGAACCTGCATTAAACCCATATCCTCCTCTGCCACAGCTTTAACAAAGAAAAGTGAGTCATCATCCAAAAAATAAATAGGTAAGTGTTGGTTGGACTCCTTTTTGTGAATCCTAATGCCAATGACTCTCCCCTCCCTTGTTTCTTTGATTATCATTTTAGATGGGGCATCCGCTACCAGTAGAAAAATAAACGGATAAAGGGGATCCCCTTGCCTAATACCTCTATGAGGTCTAAAATTACACCTTGTTTCCCCATTAATATTGACAGTGCAATGGACTGTTGTGATGCACTGCAGCATTAGGTGAAGCCATTTGGGATGAAAATCTCATTCTTAACATTACTCCTTCAATGAAGTCCCAATCAACCCTGTCATAAGCTTTATTCAAATCAATCTTGATGACTATAGCCTCAATATCATTTGGTTTTCTGGTTTTTAGGAAGTGGAGAGCTTCATTTGCCATAAGAAGGCTTTCCTAGATTTGTCCATGGGGAACAAAGGCAGTTTGATTGGGTGTAATAAGATGGTTTAAAATATATTTTCAGCCTATTTGAAAGCACCTTTGAAATTATTTTGTAGCTGAAATTGCACAAAGCAATTGGCCTGAATTGGGTTAATGACTTAGGGAGCATTTTCTTTTGGGATCATGACAATATTGGTTTTATTTAGCTCCATGAGTAGAAACCCTCTTTCAAAGAAATCCCTGACCCCTTTGCATAGATCCTCCTCCATTATATGCCTGAATTTATGATAGAAGGTACCTGGATAGCCATCTGGTCCAGGGGCTTTCATTGGGCCTAGTTGTTTGAATGCTCTGTAGACTTCCTCATCTGTTATTGGCTTCAGCAATTTGATATTCATCTCCTTTGTGACTAATTGGGTAATCACATTCAAGACCTCCTTCTTGTTCCTCGGTCCACTAATGGAATATAGTTGATGGAAATAGTCTTTAATATAGTCATTCAACTCTTCCTCCTCCTCAATCCAAGACCCATTTGATGCTTTTAGTTTTAGAGTTTCGTTCCTCTGCCTATGCTAAATTATTGTTAAATGAAAAAAATTTGTATTTTGATCCCCTTTCTTCAGCCAGTTAATCCTCAGCCGCTACATCCAATATTGCTCCTCCTTTCTCCAAATTATATCTATCTTTGAAGCCACATCAGATTCTTTCTTCAAATTTTCTTCTGTTGGTTCCATGGATTGGATTTCAGCAAGTTCAGACTGTAGTACTGCTATGCCTTTTTTATGATTTTCAAATGTCCTCTTGCTCTATTCTTTAAGCTTATAGCTGCAATTCTTCATCTTCTATTTTGCAATGAACATGTTAGAACCTCACAACTTTGATCCCCATATCCCTTTAACTATCTCTTCACACTCAGGATTTTCCAACCACATTATTTCAAATTTAAAAGTCATGGTGCAAACTAACGTGGGTGAACAGATTGAGTGGGACCAAAGGTGAATCTAGGCTGCCAACTTCACAATGACAGAGATGAAGCGTTTCTTATAGGGTAAGGGAATTTGCACAGTAGAAATATAATGGTTCACCGACTTTGGAGCTCGGCTAATCTACTCTCTAATGGAGGCTCTTGTTCCTTTTTTTCTCTATTGATTACTCGAATGTATTACCGTACAATGCATGATCTAATTAGGGTTTTTCTAGGGTCCTCTCTCTTTCAATGAGGCGTTACATAGTATTTATAAGGCTACCCCTTATTCTGTGGGATTTCAACCGAGATCTTTGTCAATTATTCATGGGATCCTTCTTGATTTTAGGAGAGAATCTTGGTCGGTTGAGAGTTTCATGCATTGGACTCAATTTCCTCAGTCATCCAGCTGTTTCCAGGTTGGTTCTGCTATGATCTCCCCAAGGGGTGCTCTACCCCTTGTTTTCTGAGTTCTCTGAGTCTTTCCTGATCTTCTGACCTGACCTCATTTCCTGAGCTCATAACTAGGGCTTGTTTGAGGTATCATCAGTTGCCCCTCAGTCCCTGGTTCAAGCAGGCTTGGGCAGGGGTTGAGCTATTTTCTAGACCGAGTTGGATCTGTACGTGGCTGACATTGGCTTGCACGTGAGTGAGGCCTTTTTGACGATTTTAGCAATCATGGCTTCCTCGTTTCCCACGCACGTTCTAGCCCACGTCTCTCAAGCTTTAAATGCTCAAAATGGTTATCTGAACCACCCTTTTCCACTGGTCAACTTCTCTGTTTCTTCTCTCTTCTTGTAATTTCCTGCCTTTTGGTTTGGAGTTTTCTGATTCCTCGTTCAAGATCGAGTTTTGTGGGTTCGATTTGAAGATTCGCATTGCCCCCTTTCTTCCATTTCACTCAAGGCTGCTGTTCGTTGCTATTTCTAACTAGGTACACCCTTTTGCCCCTTTTTCATCTTTTCTCGTTCTAGATCCCTCAAATTCGAGGTGTCCATTGTATTTTTGGGCTTTTCGGTTCTTTTACTTTTGGAATCGAAACTACTGCTTGTCTCCTCTTCCCCACTTCGTGGACTGGTATTCCATCGTGGGAATCCTTGTTGTTGGAAGCTACTGCGTTGACCCTAGGGTTATCAGGGAGTGCTTAACTAGTATTCCCCCTCTCTACTGTTCTTTCAATTTACCTTTCTCTTGTCCAGTCATGTCTACTCCTTCCAGAGCTACTCGCTCCTCTACTTCTCTCTTGGGGGAAAAGTATGCTGAAGAAGACACTGATTTAGGGGATGTGGCCAAAGAAATTGACAATTTCCCCCGTGTAGATGATGTCGATGCCGAGGAAAATACTGAGGAATTACCCCCATCGTCTTCTTCTGTGCCCCCTAATCCTGACAAAGGTAAGGGCAAGGTGAGTGGGTAGGAGTCTCTGACAGCGCAGCGGACACAGGGGCTGCCCTTAGGCATCCTGAGCTCGTAGGACCTAGTGAGGTTGACTCCTCTCTTATGAAATTTCTCAATGCTCGTTACGGTTTTTCTCCGGGTGTCTAGCCCTGGTGTCCAGATAAATACATCACATATGTTGTCCAAGTTCATAAGAAAGTCTATTTCTTTGTGGCCGCTTTTGAGAATGACCTTCACTTCCCTATGCATCCCTTCATCAAGAGTGTTTTGTAACACTTCAACGTCTGTCCTGCTCAGCTCTCCCCTAATTTTTGGGGTGTACTGGTGGGTTTTCTAGTTTTATTTAAGAAACATGAGCTCGAGGTCCCCAACCTTTCCTTGCTTGTGAATCTTTTTAATGTCAAGCTCACCTCATTAGAGGGCTTCTTTTATATCTATAAGCGAATCACGACTAGGCAGATCATTACTCACTTCTTGAGCTCCCATAAGGGTTGGAAGAAACAATTCTTTTTATTGGGGGGCCCAACTGGGAGTACAACCCTCCTGACAAGACTGATACTCTAGGTATTCCTAGAACTTGGTCCGCCACTAATAACTTAGGTGAGTCCTTGCTCTAATTGATTGAGCTCTGGTTTGGAAATTATCGAGTAGCCTTTTTTATCTTTGCTCTCCTTGTGTTATTTTTCAGGCATTCGACCTAAGCTCAATGCTGAGGACGAAAGGGTGAAACGAAAGTTGGAGAAGTGTAGTCCAGATAAGTACTCCGAGTTCATCAAGCCCTGGGTCTTAGTGACACAGGGATTTAGTCCTCCTGAGGTGTTGATAGAAGCTCTGCTCCCCCATCTCAGTTGTTAGACCTAAAGACATAGAAGGTAGCACTTTCTGAGTTAGTTCCCTTGCTTTCCCTTCTTTTTTCTCTCTCTTGTTTAACTTGCTTGGTCCAGATCTCCTAGGCTCCTCCATAATGAAATTTACCCCTGAGGAACTCTAGGCTAAGGTTGACCTACTGAAGAAGAGTAGGAGAAGTGGCAAACGGAAGGCTGAGACCAGCTTGGAGGCAGCCTCATTGGCAGGGCTAAAGTGCAGAAACTGGGAGTGCCCTCTTCTCCTACCTTGAGCAAAGGAGGACAAACTCCCTCATCTCAATTCCTGGCCCCTTCTCCTCTGCAAGGGGCCCAGTTTGCCCCTAAAAGGCTTCTGAGCCAAGGTTGGCTTCCCCCACATCTTCTGAGGTTGATGGAGCCTTAGGGTTGATTACTAGAATTAAGCTAGACTCTGCACCCCCTGGACCACCTGAGCAACTATCCCCGCTGCCTCTCCGGAGTCCCAAATTCAAAAAGAGGGGAGACCAGGAGACTGATGAAGATTCCTTCTTCAACAACGCTGAGTTGGCTACTGGGGCCATTTCATCCATTCTCCCTGAATCCGATATTCGGAGGGCCTCTACCATGCCCCCTAAGGCCTCTTTCTGCTCAGCTCTTCAAGGAGTAGCCACTGTAAGTATTTTTACACTCGTTCTTAGCTCGGCGCGGTTGAATTGTGCTGATCTATACTTGTTTCCTTTTTTGTTCACAGATGGCTCTCCATTTAAAGAACTTGATGGGCAGGGTCTGATCTTCGGAGGACTCTGCCAAAGCTTTAAAGACACATGAGTTTAAGGTTGCTGAGCTGACTTTTGACAATGAGAGCCTCAAAGCTCAGGGGCAAAAGCTCGAGGAGCAAATGGAGAAGCAGGCCTCTAACTACGAAGGCCTTCAAGCTGCTAAGGATAAGGCTGAGGAAAGAGAGAAGAGGGTCAGGGATGAGCTGAGGATGACCAAGGAAGAGCTGCTACTCAAAACCAATGTCTGGACCAAAGCTAGCTAGAAAGCCTTTGATGCTCGGAGCTCCCTCGAGAGCTTTAGAAAGGAGTATGTTACCCTAACTGAGGAGAACGAGAGCTTAAGTGGTGAGCTCGAGGTGCAGAAGACAACTGTTAGGGAGAAGGATGACATAATAGCCGAGCTGAAGGATGATGTCACTATCTAGTGGGCCTCAGGATGACTGGCTTTTCAGCGCAAAGCAGAGAAGACCTATCCAGACCTCGACTTGGACTTTGTTATCTCCACTAAGGAGGAGTTGGAGGAGACTAACTCAGAGGGTGATGATAACCCCTTGCCTCCTGCCACCTCTGTTTGGGCTCCAGAAGGCACTGATATGTCCTCTCTTGTAGTTGCTCTTATTAATACTCCCCTCTCTACTGACCTTGTGACTGAGGCCCTTCCCCAAGATTCGCCAATAGCTAGAGTGGAGGCTCCTAGGACCAGCACCCCTGAGAATTCTGCTCCTCTGCCATCTGGGCCCTTATCTTCTGAGCTGTCGCACTCCGTTCCTGTTATTGAAACTTCATCTGCTGATCTACAAGACTATTCACTTATTCCGTCTTTAAAAACTTAGGATCTTAGGCTATGATTTCTGGTGTTGTTTTGTACGACTCGAATTCTTGGATCGTTACTTTTATTTTTGCTCATCTGATTCATGATCTTTTATGAATTGTTGTTGTGATGTTGGTGCCAATGTCTAGTATTTTTGAATGTAAGCTTCGATTTCATGCTCTAAAATATAATCCTTGTTTTGAAAAGTTGCACACCATTCTTTCAGCTTGCCTGAGTTATAATTGTGATACTTGCATACATTTAGAACTCAAAGATCAGAAAACTTATGCAGAGATACAAGTAAACCTCGAAGTAGAACTCAACCCCAAAAGGAGCATTGGATGGTGGACTTGACATTCCTCACAGTGACAAAAAGTTTGTTGGATTTGGGAAAGAGAGTGAGCAACTTGACGCTGAGGTCCATCACAAGCACATCTATAGAGGCCATGTTGCTGCATACATGAGAACTTTATTGGAAGATGAGCCTTTTGGAAGTCTAACCCGAGGTCCACATAAGGCTTTTTCGAGGAGATGTATCAGAATGTCCATACAACTATACGAGATGACCTATCTGGAAAAACATCTTACCTTCCCAGTCAGGGGTTGAGTTCTACCTTTTTTTTTTGTGGCTCACCAAGTGCTGAAAATGCTTGAGGTGGATGAGGAGTATCGGAAAAATATTGAGGCTATTATTTTCTTCTGCTAATCTAACCTCACCACAAGAAGTCTCTTTCTCTGAGCACTCCTAGATATTGGCCTTGTACGAACCTCTACCAAGAAGCCCCTGTTTCCTTAGGGCTTGTCTATTGTCTCATTTTTGCTAAGTTACATAACTGCTTATGTTCCTCTTTCCCCTTCTTTCCCCTTGCCCCCTTGCTTCGAAGAGTTATTTAGATCTCCTTAAGGCAATGGGGCTCAGAGCTGCCATGTATACCCCTGACTGAGCTCTTACTTCCCCAGAGCTTGAAAACCCTTGGTGCAGACCTCCCAAAACTCCATTAAGGTCTGTAGAGCTTATTGACCCCTGAAAATATAGTTTCATTTTTTGAAGGTTTCTCCTTGTTGCTGGGTGTAAAGACTAGGGTATGGTTGCTTCTAGCGTATCTGCTAGCTTTATTGGGGATATGGTTCTAGCAACTGCTTATACTCACGAAGTCTTATTGTGCCTCAGGAATAGAGTTCCCCTTTTAGTTAGTCAAAAAAATCTAAGAAGTATCTTTTGGGATGTGACCTCCTGGGCTTGTCCAAGGCCGTATCAAGCCTTCCCTGGCTATTTAATGGCTCATGATTGGTAGAATCTGTCATTAACTCCTCTTGTATTGTGCACATTTTATTGCCTTCCTTAAACATATCCACTGCCTTAATTTGGAAACTCAAAGGTCCACCGCCTTTGGGTTCGGCGTGTTTCTTGATTCTTTAATATCTTGACTTCTTGATTCTGTGGACATTCTTCATTTTTTCCCTCCAAAAGCTTTTCATCTTTGTTATCTTCTTCCTACATCTCCTCTTTACCTTCCTGCAACTCCAATGGTTGTCCCAATCTCCCCCTGTTCAGGGAACGAAGCTCCTGCGAAATTGAATGGGAGTGACAGACACGTTACTTAGTGCCTTCGTCATTGTCATCCTCTAACTTAGTCGGGATAAAGAAGAAGTTCTTTTTTGACATGAACTAGCTTTGCGAGTCCTATCTTCTAACAAGCCCTGCAATTATCTCTCTCGAGGGGAGACTTGTTTCGTGAAGGGGCTTGGACACGAGGTTATGTCTCCCTATTCATCCCGCGCTTGGGTTATATCTGGGTTTATTGTAGGTATGTCTTCTCATCTCTCTCCCAGACGGGAGGGCTGTCATGATCAGTTTTTCTGTTTTGGCGCTTGCGTGG
>CAUOFW020001323.1:0-106378 GCA_963454935.2 Ilex paraguariensis
GCATGGCAAAATGTATATGGAAGGGAAAACCCCAATGTTATGTTCAGAAAAAAGGGATGAACGGGATAGTTCAAGGTGTAAATGTCTACTAGTGGTGGCATACGCCATACTAGGGAGACAAGGAGAGAAATCTCAAAATTTATGCTTGATTCCTATCTTGGGATATTAAGTAAATGCTTTGTTGCTATTTGACATGTGTGTAGATAAAACATAGAGGAAGAGGAAGAGAACGCGACCGAGGCTGAGACGGTGGGTGGAACAACAACCAACCAACCACCACCGGCCTTTGACCATCAAACCTTTGTGGAGGCTATTGGTACTGCGGCTGCTACCATTGCACAGGCTAGTGCTGCGGTTGCTATCATTGCATAGACAAGTGCAAATGTGGGTGAAGAAGGCTCAAGTAACCTCCAGAAGTTCAAGGCACACCAACCTCCGACCTTTCAAGGAGGGGTGGATCCTATAATAGCTGACCATTGGTTCTGACAAGTCGATAAGATCTTAGGAGCTATGGAGATTATTTTCCATGCCACTAAGATAACACTAGCTACATTCTAGCCAGAGGGAGAATCCCAAGTGTGGTGGGTTTGGGTAAAGGCATCGAGGACCTTGGAGGCGACGACATGGGGTGAGTTCAAGGAGCTCTTCATGGGCAAGTACTTCCCGGCGGCCGCTCGACATGTAAAGGCCCGAGAGTTCTTAGACTTGAGGCAAGGGATGATGACGGTGATGAAGTACGTGGCTAAGTTCACCAAATTAGCCCGTTTCGTCGATGATTATGTAGCCATAGACATGACCAAGGCGAGAAAGTTTGAGGATGACCTGAAATTGTCCATTCAGGGTAAAATTGTGGGCCTCCTTATACAAGACTTAGACTTGATGGTCGCGATAGCTATAGCCATTAATGGGGAGGTAAATGATGCACGGAACATCCAAAAAATGGGTGTTAAAGACAGGAAGAAGGAGTGTCAATCTTTTTCTTCGAGTTCGGGGAAGAAGCAGAGGACTTTGACTCCACAGGGCCGTGGCTATCAAGGCCAAGGCCAAGGTTAATCCTCCCAAGGCAGGAGAAATCAGAGGACTACATACCATGCAAGTCAGAGGATATGTTTCCATTGCCATTAGCCGGGTCACATGAAGCAGGATTATCCTTAGAGACAGGGATTTCAGAGTTATGGGGAGTTTCAGTCCCAGTCATCGGTGAGGCAGCCATAGACACACTTTGTTCCTCCCTACCCCACCATGGGCCAAGTAAGTCAGTATCCATACCAATTTCAGGGTGTTGCACAAGGCCCTACTACTTCACGTACGGGAACTCCGTAATCAGGCCAAATGGGCCAGAGCATGGGTCGAGGTCGACGACATGACTCACAACCCGGGACTTAGGGACCCAGGGGCGTGTTTATGCCATTATGCCTCAGACTGAGCCAACAGATCAGTTAGTCATTTTGGGTACATTTCTACTCTCTCGCTTATGGGCAAAGGTATTATTTGACTTTGATGCATTTTATTCTTTTATTGCTACATCATGTGTGAAAGATTTGGGCTTAGAAGTTGAAACCTTAGAAGAGCCATTACATGTAAGTTCTCCCCTAGGAACTAGGGTGCGATTTGATCAGATATATCGAGGATTGTACTCACCGTGGACATTAGGGTCATGAACATGTCAGAGTTTGAAATTATTCTTGAGATGGATTGGTTGACGGCACACCAAGTCGTCATTGATTGTAATCATAAGAGAGTCACAACCTACACCCCGAAGGGTATTTGTTTCAAGTTCGAGGGTGAAAAGCATGACATTTTACCCCAAGTAGTGTACGACTCTCGTTGGCACGGGCAGTTGATGGGTTGGCTAGCAAGCCTTACCCTGGAGGATGAGATGAGACAAGAGTTGGGTTTACCTCGGATTGTTTGTGAGTATGAGGATATTTTTTTGGATGAATTACCGGGATTGCCTCCCCATAGAGATGTCGACTTTACCATCGAGTTGCATCCTGGTACATCTCCCATTTCTATGATTGCACATAGGGTAACGCCAACTGAGTTGCAAGAACTTAAAGTCCAATTACAAGAATTGTTGGACAAAGGCTTTATTAGACCGAGCACTTCACCTTGGGGTGCTCCGGTGTTATTTGTCAAGAAGAAGGACAAGACCCTTCGACTATGCATAGACTACTGGCAATTAAATAAAGTTACTATCAAGAATAGGTATCCTTTGTCGAAGATTGAAGATTTGTTTGATCAGCTGAAAGGGGCACAAGTCTACTCCAAGATAGATCTTTGCACGGGTTACCATCAATTGAAGGTTAGGGAGGCGGATATCCCTAAGACGGTGTTTAGGACGCGGTATGGGCATTTCAAGTTTACCGTCATGCCATTTGGATTGACGAATGCCCCAATGACATTCATGGATCTCATGCATAGGGTGTTCCAACCCTACCTAGATCAATTTGTCATAGTTTTTGTTGACGACATCTTGATATACTCCAAGTCTAAGGAGGAGCATGACCGTCACTTAAGGATTGTTTTCCAGGTCTTGAGAGACCATCATTTGTACGCCAAGTTCAGCAAGTGTAAATTTTAGCTTACAGAGGTGAAATTTTTAGGACACATGGTGTCGGCTTCGGGTGTGTCAGTTGATCTTGAGAAGGTTGAGGCGGTTATGAGTTGGAAGAGGCCGAAGTTGATCTTCGAGATACGTAGTTTTTTGCGATTGGCGGGTATTACAGGAGGTTCATTAAGGACTTCTCCCGACTAGTTGCACCTATGATGAGATTGACCTAGAAGGAGGTCAAGTTTCAGTGGAATGATTCATGCGAGAAGGCATTCCAAGAGTTGAAAAGGAGGTTTACTTTAGCTCCTATTCTGATAGTTCCAGAGAAGGGACAGAGGTACACAATGTATTGTGTTGCCTCCAAGGATAGACTTGGTTGCATTTTGATGCAGTCCGAGAGGGTGGTGACTTATGATTCTCGGCAGTTGAAGAATCACGAGCAGAACTACCCCACTCATGACATGGAGTTAGAGGCCATAGTCTTTGCCTTGAAGGCTTGACGCCACTATCTATATATACGGCGAGTAGTTCGAGGTATTTTCGAACCACAAAAGTCTAAATTATACCTTAACATAAGGCAACACAGGTGGATGAAGTATCTGAAAGACTATGACTTCACTTTGCATTACCATCCCAATAAGGTAAATGTAGTGGCTGATGCACTCAGCCAGAAGTCACGGAGAGTCTTGACTAGTGTGGCTTCCCAGGAGTGGCGGATGCTTGAGACTATGAGACAGTTCGGGCTACGATACATAGGTCAGGCTTAGGGCATTTTGGGGAGTTTGGTAGCTATGCCTTCCCTACTGAGCAGAGTGATCGAGTCCTAGGGACAGGATATAGAGATTTTATCCATTAGGGACCAGATACAGTCAAGTACAGGTGACAAGGGCTAGACCATTCACACGGATGGTAGTCTTTGGTATAGGGGAAGGGTTGTGATTCCCCAGTTAGCGGATCTGAGAGAGGAGATCCTTAGGGAGTTTCATTGCTCATGTTTTGCTGTGCATCTAGGTGGCACAAAGATGTATCATGATCTTTGTTGCTAGTATTATTAGAGCGGAATGAAGGGACAAGTTAGAGATTTTGTCAGACGATGTCCCACGTGTCAACAGGTCAAGGCTGAACACCAGAGACCGACAGGGTTCCAGCCTTTGGAGATAGCTGAGTGGAAGTATGAGCATGTCACGATGGATTTTGTGACCCACTTGCAACGGACATTGTGGGGGCATGACGCAGTATGGGTGATGGTGGACTGGCTTACAAAGTCAGCACATTTTTTGGCAGTGTGGATGACCTTCACACTGGAAGAATTTTGCAAGTTGTATATACGAGAGATTGTCCGGTTGCATGGGGTACCCATATTTATAGTATCAAATCGAAATCCTAGGTTCACGGCTCATTTTTTGGAGAATTTCTAGTGAGCCATGGGGACACAGTTGATGATGAGCATTGTTTTTCATCCCTAGATGGACGGTCAGTCGGAGAGGACCATCCAGACTTTAGAGGACATGGTATGAGTATGCGTCCTAGATCTCAAGGGGTAGCTGAGAAGAACACTTACCCTTAGTAGAGTTCGCCTACAATAATAGTTATCAAGCGAGCATACAGATGACACCCTATGAGGCACTATATGGGAGGCCATGTCGTTCTCCAGTTTATTGGACAGAGGTAGCAGAAAGGCCCTTTATGGGTCCAGAATTGATTAGAGACACTTCGGAGAAGGTGGACTTGATACAGAAGCGTCTTCTCACGGCTTAGAGCTGATAGAAGAGCTATGTCGATAGACGGCGGTGACCTCTAGAGTTTGAGGTGGAGGATTATGTCTTTTTGAAGGTGATGCCTAAAAGAGGAGTGGTTAGGTTCTGCAAGCGGGGAAATCTGTCGCCAAGGTATATCGGGCCCTTTGAAGTACTTGAGAGAATTGGTATAGTTACTTATCGATTGACGTTACTTCCAAATCTATCAGGTGTTCATGCAGTATTCCATATCTCTATGCTTCAAAAATACACCCCAGATCCGACACATATGTGAGCTTGTTGTTGATGTGGATGGGACCTTCGAAGAGGGACCGATGCGTATCATGGATAGCCAGAAACAGGTTTTTCGAGGCAAGACCACGAGGCTAGTGAAGGTACTGTGGCAGCACTGAGAACCAAAGGAGGCGACATGGGAGCGCGAGGACACTAGACATATCAATTATCCTCTCTTATTCGAGGATGGAGGTACATTCGTATAGTCATTTAATATTATATGACTGTTGCATATCCATTCGATTAAATGTACATGTGTGTGTGTGAATTTCGGAGACGAAATTCTTTAAAAGGGGGAAGAATTTAAAACCCGAGAAAATTTTAACTTTTTATGAAAAAAGGGTAAAATGATAATTTTTCACTATAGTGTGAGTTGAAAATCTGTATTTCTTGAGAGCTCAGATGATGAAACGGACCTCACCATTGAATTCGCCTTGCGAAATCTAGTTACCCAGACAAATTTTATCGAATTCTGATATAGTTAAATTTTTTGTATTTTACGAAGTGGTCGAGTCTCAGGTGACCCCAAAAACGAAAATTTTATTAAAAATTTAAAATTTTAAAAATAATTAAAATAAAGTTCATATAAAATATTTTGAACTTAAACCCAAGAAAAGGGGGCGTGTGGCGCAATGTGCACCGAGCATTAAGGGTTATAAATATCCATAAAAATCTGATTTTCTAGCAGAAGATTCTGCTAAAATCAGTGTGTACACGTTGGAGAGAGGAGGAGAGGAAAAATAGAAATTTTAAGACTTGTTTCTCAGGTCTACGGAGTTCTGCCGGTCAAAATTCTTCGGACCAAGAATCAAAGTTAATCTCCTCGACGAGGGCTACATAACTATACCAAGAATGAAGAATTTCACCAAAGATCCAAGAAGAGATTTTGGAGAAATCAAGAGTCTTGGGGCTTGGAAGGTGTTCTTGAAGTTCTAGCCTTCATCTTACACTCCAAGAGGTAGAGTTTCTTCTTACTTTGGTTTATTTCTAGCCTATGATGTTCATAGGAAAGGGTTGAATGAACCATGTCACTTGTCTCTTGTTATGGACGTGAGGAATTAGGTATAGAAATGTCTTAGACCAACTTCTAGCTTAAATTTGATATGTGGAAGCTATTGGTGTAAACTCTTGAAAATTGGGTTTATGTGGGCTGTTTTGTGTATTTTAAAAGTTTCCTATTATATAGTTGGTTTAATAGAAATTGGTAGGTATATGGAACTATGTATTTCACTTGCCTATGATTATGGAGTAGGTGTAGAAATGATTTAATCAATTGCTAGTTTGAAATTGATATGTGAGGTTCCATGTGAAAATTCTTGGAACTTGATATTGTTGGGCATGTTATGTGTTGCCATTGTGTCTTGTGAATGATGTGGGCAAAATTTGTATGATAACATGAATTGTTTGCCTTGAAGGTGTTTTGCTAAATGCCTATGTGGAATCAAGTTTATTATGACATGAGTTTTGTATAACATGCTTGTGAATTTTTATTGAGGATGAATGAGTTGAGATATGTTGTTAATACATTAACATCATGATAATTTATGGTAATTATATGCAATTGATAAAATGTCATGACATATGTTGAAATATGTGGTTAAATTAGCTCATTTGACATTCATTACATTTTAAGCATGAAATTGACATCGCATTCATGGGCATAATGCATGAGTGTGGTATGTAGGCATGGTTTGATCAAACACCACACTTGGTGGATTGATAAGTGGACTTGAAAAGAGTGAATCGAAGATCTCGTTGAGTCGCATGGTTACATGAAAAACTAGGGTTGGGGTTAGCAAGAAGGGCTAGACTATCCCCCGGGTGAGAGACCCGGTGATTGGATACGCACTCCATTAGTGTAAAAGTCATAAAGTGTGTCAGTGTACGCAGAACCGTTGGTGGAAGTCTATAACTTCCGTGTCGGTTGGGTGCCATTAGTGTAAGTCCATAATCACCCACCCCAAAAAAGACCCAGAGGTTTTAAATAAATGACAGGGGCTAGAAAAGCTCAATTTTATACTCATGGCATCGCCTAGGTGAGAGGTGTCAGTGAGGACTCGGGCTAATATGCATTAGTGAGTATCATTTCATATCATGACATGACATGGTAGAATTTTCATCTAGAATTATATGTTATTGTATTGAATAGATTGTGGTTGTTAAATGTTGTATGTGAACATTGCATATTCACTTAGGTTAGAGAATAGCTTCTGTAGGAAATACTTTACTAGGCATAATTCATCCTATACGAGAACACATTTCAGGTGCGGGATACCCCGATTGATGGTTCTTAGTCGGGGTCTCAAAGATGAAGAAAAGTCGGGTTGTGACTTTTGAACCGAGTTTTTGTAAAACTATTGTAAAATTATGATTTTGGACGTGTAATTATATGAAATTACTTGCAATGGAACTTGTATATATAGAATTTTATTGTGAAAAACTATGTTTTTTCAAAACATTCACTAAGTTAGTTTTTGAACTATTTTAATGAAATATTGCATGCTATTATATGAGTATAGATAAATGGACCCAGTGTGGTCAATGTTTACTTATAAATAGACCTGATGTGGTCAACGTTTACTTACTTTACCTCAAATGAGTTATGTGATTGTATGTGCACAAGTTGTGTTTTTGGTAGAACTTCCCGTACAAAGAAGACTATGCGCAAATTTTGTTAAATTAGGGATCCCGATAAAAGGGGCATGACGTGTGATATCGAGTTACACGGTTTCCATGAGTATTTTTGCGGGTTGATGGGTGATCAACGCGTTGACAAATGACCCCCGATTTTTGGGGTGTCACATATTTAGTTTTGTCTAAGAATAACTTACAAACTAATAAGAAATATCTAATCTAATTTAATAATATTTAATTACACTTTTATTATAGAGATCTGAAAAAAGAGGATAATTTTTTTATTTTATCAATATGGTACTATTCTTGCACCATTACATGTAAGGCACTACATATACATCATTTAGGCATAAGTCATATTTAAGAGCATAATTTGAGTATGTCATATAAGAAAAAAATGTTTAGAATGATAAAATAAACCTATTGTGTGAATTTCAGCCTAAAAAAATAGTTTTAAAAATTGGACCAAAAGAACATCTGAGGTGGCCCGAGTGGAACCGACCAAACTCGTTCACAAGCGAAAATCTATTTTTTTGAAAACTTTTATTTAAAATAATTTTAGTAACTTTGGTTAAAGCAAAATTTTGAATTGAGGCATTTAGGGATGGGTTGTAGTGTAACGGGGTCCCAGATTCATAAGGGCAAAAGGATCATTTTACACCTTTGCTCATCCACTATAAATACAACTCCCTTAGTGTAAAAATATCATTTTTTGGTCTGGAGAAAGAGCAATATTTTGGTATGGAGAAAGAGTGAAATTTTGGTTTGAAGAAAGAGTAGAACACGTTCATGGAAAGAAAGTGAAGAAAAACCATAGGTTCTCTAAGCTTCAATCCATCAAAACACACTCCTAGGCCAAGATTCTTGCAAGACTTCCTTCTAGGAAGTTGTTCCTCTCAACAAGAACTATATTCTCGTTGATTGGTTCGGCTGCACAACGAACAAAACTCCTTCAATTTGAGAAAAATCATTTTATGTATGATATTTTGCTAAGTTAGGGATAGAGTTAGCTGTCGTCATTTTTGCACTTAAGAGTTGGCGATACTACTTATATAGGGAGAGGTTCAAGGTGTTCTTAGATCACAAAAGCCTCAGATATATTTTCACCCAGAAGGACTTGAACCTTCGGTAGAAGAGATGAATGGAGTATATGGAGGACTATGACTTTAACCTTCAGTATCATCCTAGGAAGGCCAATGTCGTAGCAGATGCACTTAGTAGCAGACCGAGGAGCACTGTAGTTAGCATTGGTGAGTTTGACTTAGACCTTGCCGAATTTGAGGGATACGCCACACTATTCAGTGTTTGTGCACAACCTACATAGTTGAGCAGGGTTATTGAGGCACAGTTACAGGACAAAAAAGCAGGGTAGATTTGAGCATGAGTTGCAAGTGTCAAGGGCTTTAAGGGATGGACAGTTCATTCTGACCATAGGCTGAGGTATATGAGTAGATTCTTTGTTCCAGAGTCTCTTAGGGCTAATGTCTTTAGAGATTTTCATTATTCACGCCTAGCAATACGGGGATGAAAGGGGATGTACCATGATTTACGCTGCCAGTATTGGTGGACGGGGATGAAGGGGGATGTGGTACAGTTTGTATCGAGATGCCTCACGTGCTAGCAGGTTAAGGTTGAGCATCAAAGACCTGAGGGTTTGTTACAACCATTGCCAGTGGGCAAGTGGAAGTGGAATTTTGTTACCATAGATTTTGTGATGGGTCTTTCGAAGTCACCTAGAGGTCACGATGCAGTTTGGGTTATTGTAGGCAAGTTGACAAAGTCCGCACATTTCCCACCGATTAGAGCAACTAATTTAGTGAATGTTTTTAGTAGGTTGTATATCCAAGAGATAGTACGACTACATAGGATTCCTGTTTCCATTGTTTTAGACAGAGACCCACGTTTCACTGCATGGTTTTGGCAGAGTCTTGAGACAGCCTTGGGGATTCAGCTACTTTTTAGTACTATTTTTCACCCTCAGACTGATGGCCAGTCAGAGCGTACTATTTGGATACTTGAGGATATGTTTAGAGCATGCGTTATAGACTTTATGGGTAACTGGGAAGATCATCTTGCTTTAGTAGAGTTTGCCTACAACAACAACTATCAGTCTAGTATTGAGATGACACCTTTTGAGGCATTGTATGGTAGGCTGTGTCGTTCACCGGTATGTTGGACTAAGGTAGGGGAGATAGCTACTTTCGGGCCTGACATAGGCTGTGAGACCACGAATAAGACACAGGTGATTAGATAACGTCTGTTAACAACATAGAGCCACCAGAAGAGCTATGCAAATAGGAGGTGGCGACCTCTATCATTTGATATCGTATTGAGATGACACCTTTTGAGGCGTTGTATAGTAGGTCGTGTCGTTCACCAGTATGTTGGACTGAGATAGGGGAGATAGCTAATTTAGGGCTTGACATAGTCTGTGAGACCACAAATAAGATATATGTGACTAAACAGCGTTTGTTGACAACATAGAGCCGCCAGAAGAGTTATGTAGACAGGAGGCACGACCTCTATCATTTGATATTGGGGGACGTGTGTCCCTCAAGGTAGCCCCACGGCGGGGATTGAGGGGATTCGAGTGTAGCAGGAAACTTTCGCCACTGTTTATAGGACCATTTCAGATCCTTGGGAAGGTTAGTGAGGTGGCCTATAAGCTAACATTACCGCCACAGCTATCTAGGGTTCATGATGTCTTTCATATGTCGATGTTAAGGAAGTACGAGCCTGACCCTTCACATGTGTTAGATTGAGTAGATCTCCTAGTGGAGGGTGATGTTTCTTATGATAAGAGGCTAGTGGAGGTATTGGACTCGAGGGACCAGATTTTACAAGGCAAGACTATCCCTTTGGTCAAGGTTCTTCAAAACCATCATGGGGTCGAGGAGGCTACTTGGGAGTGTAAGGCTAAAATTCGTGCTAGGTATCTAGAGTTATTTATTCATAGAGGTACATTTTTAAATTTTGGGACAAAATTTCTTTAAGGGGGAAGGATGTAGAGATCTAAAAAATGAGGATAAATTTTTCGTTTTGCTGGTAGGGCACTGTATATGCATCATTTAGGCATAAGTCTTGTTTAGGAGCATAATTTGAGTATGCCATAAAAGAGAAACATGCTTAGAATGTTAAAATATACCTACTGTATGAATTTGAGCCTAAAAAAATAATTTTAAAAATTAGATCAAAATGGCATCCCAGGTGGAACCGGCCAAACCCGTCTATAAGCAAAAATTTATTTTTTTAAAATTTTTATTTAAAATAATTTTAAGAACTTTAGTTAAAGCAAAATGTCAAATTGAGGCATTTCGAGATGGGTTGTAGTGTAACGGGGTCCCAGATTCATAAGGACAAAAGGGTTATTTTGCACCTTTGTCCCTCTACTATAAATGCAGTCCCTTTAGTGAAAAAAATATCATTTTTTTGGTCTGGAGAATAATCATAACACGTTCATAGAGAGAGAGTGAAGAAAAACCCTAGGTTCTCCAATCTTCAAGCCACCAAAACACACTCTTAGGCCAAGATTCTTGTGAGACTTCCTTCTAAGAACTTGTTCCTCTCAACAAAAAATACATTCTCACCAATCGGTCTGGCTGCACAACCAATACAGCACCCTCAATTTGAGAAAAACCATTTTAAGTATGATATTTTACTAAGTTAGGAATAGATTTAAGTTTCCTTGTCTTTCTATGTGTTGATTGAATGATTTAGATGTTAGAAAATCACTTAGGTGGTAGTTGCTTTGAAAACTTAGAGTTAGTAGTTTAGGTACTTTTGTGTTCTTTGAATTTCTTGACAATTTGTTACTGTGATAAAGGTGTACCTTACATATGTATTGGATTATTATATTCCACCTTTTGTTCATGTAGAAAAACTCTTGTGATTTGAGAGTTATGCTTTATTCTATGAGTTGGTAGTTTGTGTATTTGTATTTTTTTTGAGAAATTGTGAAAGTAATGATCATGAAACTTGATCATATGTTTAATTCATTGAATTGTGCCTCACATTCATGTTGACAAAGTGTTGTGAATTTAAAGTTATGCTTTACTTTATGAAGGAGGCATATTTTAAGTTATATGTCATGTGTTGATGAAATGTTCCATAGAATTTAAATTGAGAAAAATCAAGGCATCTTGACATACATAAATCTTTGGAAACATGGCGTGAGTTGAGCACTTGGCACTATGTATTATGAGTGTGTAGTTCTTGTGGTGAAAAATTCAAAATCTGACAAATAACAGTACTCGTGGGTTAACGGGAGCGGACCGTGAAGTGATACATGGGTGACATAGAGTTTCATGTGTGTGTCATGCATATTGACATTACATAGCATTGAGGGATTACGGGGTTGTAACTTGTAAAATGTACAATTGCACATATCATACCTTAAATTTGTTCCTAGTATTAGCATTTTGTCATACGAGCAATTGCGTTGACCCGTTTGTGGGATATCATATTACAGATGAGACTCCCAGTATTTGAGACTTGAAGGAAGGAGAGAAAAAGACTTGAATGAACATTTGGCCCTTGGAGCATATTTTGTATGTATGAGTATAAGTCCAAATGACTTGTATTTCAGTTTGAAAAGTAGTCAATTATAGATCTTGAGCCATTTTAAAGTGTAAGAGTGTAAACCCAATTGATATGTAGGATATCTTTATTTAATGAATATCATATCTGTATATTGAGATAACTAGATGTGTATGTTGAAAATAAGGAATGTATGTTTAATTTACATGAACTGTGGCCACCAAGTGAGGGTGGATTGTGATATATTTATACATATGAAGTATTGTAAATATTAGGTAGAAAATAGGCTTGAAAAACAAAAGAGGTTATGTTAAAATTGTATGAAAAATTAAAAGACTTGTTAAGTGTGTAAAACACCTTTTAAATAGGTGGAAAGGATGTCAAAAGGGAGGGGGTTTAGAAACCTTGAAGACATAGGCTAAAAATGGAAGGAAAGTGACTTGAAAAACTTTGGGAAAAAAATGGGAGAACGTGAAAAATGAATGAAAAATCAATTTATCCAATCTAATGACATTTCATTTACTTTTCTTCTTTATTTTTACTCAGTCCCTGGGTTTGTGAAAATTCGGGACTTGGTATCAGAGTGTAGGTTCGAATACCTAAAGATTATGGGGTGTTGTTGTACACGATAGGCCGTGACACATGGTTTTAAATTTTGGTGACATTATGTTAAATGTAATAAGTTGTTTGGTGTATGTTAAAGACATGTTATGGTTGTTGCTTGTGAAGTGTGAGTTGTTGACATGTATTTGCTTCATGTTCTTTTAAATGACTATATCTAATGTGAAAAGAGGTATTAATTTTTTTTTCTTCTTGAACATGTAGACATGCTATCAAAGAGAACTCCTGCTAGACCTGCAGTACCTAGGCGCGGTAGGCCTAGAGCGGCTGCACCACCTCAGCATGGTAGGTCCCGAGCTTCTGCTCTTGCTCATAGCACACTGAGAAGGTCGTTGCTCTTGCACGTGCCCCAGCAGAGGAGGTGGAGTAGACCATTGGCACTAGAGATATGATGACCATTGTACAAGAGTATTTTCGAGCCATGTAGGAGACTAGGACTGCAGGTGGCGAGACCAGGGATACCTTCGTGATAAAGGTATTCTAGAGGATGAGACCTCTTACATTTGTTGGACAGCTCGACCCTTTAGTAGCCGAGGAATGGAATAGATCACTAGGATCCTAGACTCACAAGGGATCATGGAGCCGCATTTGAGGATCAAGTGTGCCTCCTTTTAGTATATTGAGTTGGCTAGTCAATGGTAGAGAGTAGCTACTAAACAGATTAGATAGTTTCGGGGAAGGATGGGATGCCTTTGTGGCCTTGTACAATGACCACTATTTTCCCGAGACCGCATGGATTGGGTATATGGATGCATTCGTGACTCTCCTACAATGAGACATGACGGTGACTCAGTATGAGTTTCAGTTTATTACATTAGAGAGATTTGCCCCACATGTTATTCAAGAGGAGCGACTGAGGGTCCTTTACTTTGTTAGGGGGTTGAAGACCTCCATTAGAGATAGACTGGCATGCCACATTATTGAGACCTACAATGAGGCAGTGATCAGGGCTACTAAGTTTTAGAGAGAGTTGGCCAACCATAGAGTGATTAGAAGGTCCTGGACATAGAGTGGGGCAGTTACAGCTCAAGCTTCTAAATCTGTCCCAGTTTACACTGGTAGGGGACCGGCGAAAAGGTACAGAACTAGTGCTTCTTTGCACAGACATCACAGCACCCTACCCATTTTTTAGCCCCTCGACATCCTATGCCTATTACTTTCCATAGGAGAGTACCTCAGAGACCCCTTACTTGTTATCAGTGTGGACAGCCTAGCCATAGAATGACCGATTGCCCCCAGAGAGATCCCATCCAGGGGCACGAAGTTGAATCGAGCCAAAGGTCATTTCTACCACCGGTACAAGGTCAGGGGTGGAGAGCTCCACAACTTTGCTACACCTGTCACCAGACAGGTCATGTTAGTGTCAACTGTCCTCAAGGGCAAACTTCACAGAGCTCGCAGAGGCCACATTACTATCAGCATACTTAGGTGCCTCTGCCACAACCACAGTTAGGCCATAGACCTCCAACACCATATTTCCAGTCTGCACCCTCTGCACAAAGTGTTGAAGAAAGAGTATAGAGAGTGTGTTACCACTCATCGTGGATGAGTTTCCAGATGTCTTTCTAGATGACTTGACTAGTCTACCGCCGAGGCAAGAGATAGAGTTCATGATAGAGCTTATCCCAGGCACTATGCCTATTTCCATTTCACCTTACCGTATGGCTCCAATTGAGTTGAGAGAGCTGAAGGAACAGTTGATTGATTTGTAGGGTAAGGATTTTATTTGTCCTAGTACTTTTCCATGGGATGCTTCGACACTATTTACGAAGAAGAAGGATAGGACATTGTGTTTGTGTGTGGACTATAGGAGGCTGAACCGGGTCACTATCAAGAACAAATACCCGTTGCCAAGGATAGATGACTTATTTGATCAGCTTAGGGTTCGAGATGTTTCTCAAAGATTGATCTTAGATCGGAGTATTATCAGTTGAAAGTACGGGAGGAGGATGTGGTGAAGACATCTGTTCACACTCGTTATGGCCATTATGAGTTCGTGGTTATGTCATTCGGTGTGACGAATGCCCTGACAACATTCATAGACTGGATGCATCGCATTTTTAGTTCTTATTTAGATCAGTTTGTTATGGTGCTTGTTGATGATATTTTGATTTATTCACCTTCTAAGGATGAGCATGCCTTTCACCTACGGACTGTGTTACAGATTTTGAGGGAACACCATTTATTTGCTAAGTTCTCGAAGTGTGAGTTTTGTGTCAAGCAGTGGGGTATCTGTGGATCCTTCTAAGATTGACATTGTTATGAGTTGGGACAGGCCGAAGAGGGTGTTTGAGATTCGGAGCTTCTTGGCATTGGCAGAGTACTATCGTCGGTTTATGGAGGGGTTTTCTTGTCTTGTCGCGCCGATGACTCATCTAACGCGCAAGGGCATTAGATTTGAGTGGACAAATGACTGTAAGCATTCATTTCAGGAGCTGAAGAAGAGGCTGACTTTAACACTTGTCCTGATTATACCTGAGGGAGGTATTGGCTATACCATTTATTGTGATGCTTCACGAGAGGGATTAGGTTGTGTATTGATGCAGGAGGGTAGAGTAGTAGCCTAAGGTTCTTGTCAGTTGAAGAATCATGAGCAAAAATACCCCACACATAATTTGGAGTTAACTGCCATCATTTTTGCACTTAAGAGTTGGCGACACTACTTATATAGGGAGAGGTTTGAGGTGTTCTCAGATCACAAAAGCCTCAAATACATTTTCACGCAAAAGGACTTGAACCTTCGGCAAAGGAGATGGATGAAGTATATGGAGGACTATGACTTTGACCTTTAGTACCATCCTGGGAAGGTCAATGTCGTAGCAGATGCACTTAGTAGTAGACCGAGGAGCACTGTAGCTAGCATTGCTATTAGGGAGTGAGAGATGATGGAAGACATTGGTGAGTTTGACTTAGATTTTGCCGAGTCTGAGGGACACGTCACACTATTCAGTATTTGTGCACAACCTGTACAGTTGAGCAGGGTTATTGAGGCACAATTACAGGACATAGAAACATGGCAGATTCGAGCACGAGTTGCAAATGCCAAGGGCTTTGAGGGATGGACAGTTCATTCTGACCTTAGCCTGAGGTATATGGGTAGAGTCTTTGTTCCAGAGTCTCTTAGGGCTGATGTCCTTAGAGATTTCCATTATTCACGCCTAGCAGTACACCCAAGGGGCACTAAGATGTACCATGATTTACGCTACCAGTATTGGTGGATGGGGATGTGATGCAGTTTGTATCGAGATATCTCATGTGCCAGCAGGTTAAGGTTGAGCACCAGAGACCAAAGGGTTTGTTACAACCATTGTCAGTGGCCGAGTGGAAGTGGGAGTTTGTTACCATAGATTTTGTGATGGGTCTTCTGAAGTCACCTAGAGGTCACGATGCAGTTTGAGTTGTTGTTGACAGGTTGACGAAGTCCACACATTTTCTATCGATTAGAGCGATTGATTTAGTGGATGTTCTTAGTAGGTTGTATATCTGAGGATATGCTTAGAGCATGTGTTATGGACTTTAGGGGTAGCTGGGAAGATCACCTTGCTTTAGTAGAGTTTGCGTACAACAACAACTATCAGTCTAGTATTGAGATGACACCTTTTGAGACGTTGTATGGTAGGCCGTGTAGTTCACTGGTATGTTGGACTGAGGTAGGGAAGATAGCTGTTTTAGGGTCTGACATAGTCTGTGAGACCACGAACAAGATACATGTGATTAGTGTTGTCCAAATTTGATATTGACAATTTACGTGCAAGTATACACGATCAACAAGTAATAAAGTGATAAGTAAAATATCGTTTCTATGGAGAATTATTGCTAATAATATCCAAGTATTAACTTTATATCAATTCAATTATATTTAAAAAATTGGAATTGACTAGGAAATCATTACTTTAAAACTAAATCTAAACTTAATAATCAAGGGTTGAATTTACCGGATAAAAGAAGTTAAGATTATAAACTTCCCTTAATGCTTCGTATAAACCTTTCTAACTCTCTTTCCAGTTAATTGATCAAAACAAGTTGTTAACTGAGAACTCAAAGTTATTTATCAAACATCTTCCGATAGTTAGACAAAAATATATATCTCAACTAAATTACTATATTCCTATGTAAACTAATTTAGAATTGATTCATTAGTTCAGACTCTCATAAAAGTTACACATGACATATAGGTATATTCCTATCCTATACACAAACCTAGCTATTCAATCCGAAGAAGAATTAACCAGACGCATGTCGTCATATTCCAATCTAAACCTAGAATTCATCTCCCAATTTCATCTAGGTTATCACATTAATTGTTGGTCACACAATCATTTATTAAGCACAAAATATGACAAACAACTCATGTATGATCAATAGAACTAGAAACGAGAGTAGATCAATTTAACTACACATTATGTTCTGTTGCAATCTTAATAAAGATTTAGTTTATAATGCAATTGAAAAACATCCTTCTCAAATTAATCAACATTTCAAAAATTCAAAAAGTAAAAGTAAGAGAAAAGAATGAAAACTTAGTTGCAATCTTCACTTAAGGTACACACGTCCCCCCATAACTAGGTGTAATTTAATTTTTAATCAATAAAATCTCCCTCGCACCGTCAAAATTCCACCAAAAAAAAAATTTCACTTTCTCTCTAGCCTTCGATTCCGATTTTTTTTTGCGTTGATTCCTTTGATCCTTGTCTTCAATTTTCTATCAATCGTTGGTCTTTTCAATGTTAGCAGCCTCCAAAATTAGTATATCTCCATCCCAACTCAAACCCTAGCATATATGTATCATTAGGGTTCAATTTTGGGTCAAAACAAGTCAAAATTTGCATCACAGACCAACACAAGCGCAGCTGCGCTGAAAAGGCTTTGAATGGACAGTATGTGGACGCAGGGGCATTGAAAAGGCGCTGGCACAGCGCTGGCCTTTTTTTAAGCCTTCAGCTCCCTTGTTGCTTAGACTTCAAAATCTAACACTTATGTTCCAAATTGACATTGTTTCCTTCCAAATGATCTTGTTTGCTTCCAAATGATGATTCCTACCAAAGAACATTAAAACACACGAAAAAAATAAAAAGGAACATAAAATAATTGAAAACTTACAAATTTATCAAGCTAAAAGTACTCAATTCGTAGGTATAAAATCCAATCATCAATTAGACAGCGTCTTTTGACAGCACAAAGCTGCCAGAAGAGTTATGTAGACATCTATCATTTGATGTCGTATTGAGATGACACCTTTTGAAGTATTGTATGGTAGGCCATGTTGTTTACCGTATATTGGACTGAGGTAGGGGAGATAACTGCTTTGGGGCCTGACATATTCCGTGAGACCACGGACAAGATACAAGTGATTAGACAACGTCTATTGACAGCACAGAGCCGCCAGAAGAGTTATGCAGACAGGAGGCGACGTCCTTTATCATTTGATGTTGGGGGACATGTGTTCCTCAAGGTAGGCCCACGGCGGGGATTGAGGAGGTTCGGGTGTTGCGGGAAACTATCACCGTGGTTTATAGGACCATTTGAGATCCTTGAGAAGGTTGGTGAGGTGGTCTATAAGCTAGCATTATTGCCACAGCTATCTGGGGTTTATGATGTCTTTCATGTGTCGATATTGAGGAAGTACAACCTTTTACATGTATTAGATTGGGTAGATCTTCAAATGGAGGGTGATGTTTCTTACGATGAGAGGCTAATGGAATTATTAGACTCGAGGGACCAGGTTTTGCGGGACAAGTCCATCCCTTTGGTCAAGGTTCTTTGGAACCATCATGGGGTCGAGGAGGCTACTTAGGAATGTGAGACTGAAATCTACGCTAGGTATCCAGAGTTGTTTATTTATAGAGATACATTTTTAAATTTCGGGACGAAATTACTTTAAGGGGGAACGATGGAGAGATTTGAAAAACGAGGATAAATTTGTCATTTTGCCGGTAGGGTCTACATTTGTATCATTTAGGCATAAGTCATATTTAGGAGCATAATTTGAGCATATCATAGAAGAGAAATATACTTAGAATGTTAAAATATATCTACTTGGTAAATTTGAGCATAAACAGAAGCAGTTTTAAAAATTGGACCAAATAGGGATCCAAGTGGCCCGGGTGGAACCAGACAAACCTGTCCACAAGCGAAAATTTATTCTTATTTAAAATAATTTTAAGAACTTTGGTTAAATCAAAATGTCAAATTGAGGCGTTTCGGAATGGGTTTAGTGTAACGGGTCCCGTATTTATAAGGGTAAAAGAGTTATTTTGCACCTTTGCCCATCCACTATAAATACAACTCTCCCTTAGTGTAAAAATGTTATTTTTTTTGTCTAGAGAAAGAGCAGAACATGTTCATGAAGAGAAAGTGAAGAAAAACCCTAAGTTCTCCAAGCTTCAAGCCACCAACACTCCTAGAGCAAGATTCTTGCAAGACTTCCTTCTGAGAAGTTGTTCCTCTCAACAAGGCATATATTCTCACTAATCGATTCGGCTGCACAGTGAACACAAAGAAAACCATTTTAGATATGATATTTTGTTAAGTTAGGAATAGATTTACGTTTCCTTGCATTTTTATATGTTGATTGAATGATTTAGGTGTTTACTTGATGTTAGAAAATTACTTAGTGGTAGTTGCTTTGAAAACTTAGAGTTAGTAGTTTAGGTACTTTTGTGTGCTTTGAATTTCTTGACAATTTATTACTGTGATAAAGGTGTACCTTGCATATGTGTTGAATTTTTATATTCTAGCTTTTGTTTATGTAGAGAAACTCTTGTGCTTTGAAAGTTATGATTTATTCCATGATTTGTATTTTTTTTGAGAAATTGTGAAAGTAATAAACATGAGACTTGATCATATGTTTAATTCATTGAATTGTGTCTCACATTCATGTATACAAATTGTTGTGAATTTGAAGTTATACTTTACTTTATGAATGAGGCATATTTTAAGTTATACACCATGTGTTGATGAAATGTTTCATAGAATTTACATTGAGAAAATCAAGGCATCTTGACATACATGAATCCTTGGAAACATGGCGTGGGTTGAGCACTTGGTGCTATGCATTATGAGGGTGTAGATTCTGTGGTGAAAAACTCAAAATTTGACCAATGACAGTACTCGCGGACTGACGGGGGCAGACCGTAAAGCAAGACATGGGTGGCATAGAGTTTCATGTGTATGTCATGCATATTGACATTGCATAACATTGAGTGATTATGAGGTTGTAGTTTTTAAAATCTACACTTGCACATGCCACACCTTAAATTTGTTCATAGCATTAACATTTTGTCATACCGGCAGTTGAGTTGACCCATTCGTGGGATATCATATTATAGAAGAGACTCTCGGTACTTGAGACTTGAGAAAGTCTTAAAGGAAAGAGAGAAAGGGACTTGAATGAACATTTGGCTCTTAGGACATATTTTGCATGTATGGGCATAAACTCAAATGACTTCTATTTCAGTTTGAAAAAATAGTGGATTATTGACCTCGAGCTATTTTAAAGTGTAAGAGTGTAAACCCAATTGATATGTA
The DNA here is from genome assembly GCA_963454935.2 of Ilex paraguariensis. NCBI lineage: Eukaryota > Viridiplantae > Streptophyta > Magnoliopsida > Aquifoliales > Aquifoliaceae > Ilex > Ilex paraguariensis. Next base: position 19,903 of record CAUOFW020001323.1, read on the forward strand.
AAATATCTTTATTTAATGAATATCATATGTATACATTGAGACAGATGTGTATGTTGAAAACAAAATATTGTGACCATCGAATGAGGGTGGGCTGTGATATACTTATACATATAAAGTATTGTAAATATTAAATAAAAAATAGGCTTGAAAAATAAAAGAAATTATGTTGAAATTTTGTGAAAAATTAAAAGACTTGTTAAGTGTGTAAAACACCTTTTAAATAAGTGAAAAGATTGTCAAAATGGGGAGGGGGTTAGAAACCTTGAACAAATAGGCTAAAATAGAAGGAAAGTGGCATAAAAAACTTTTAAAAAAAAAAAGGGAAAACGTGGAAAATAAATGAAAAATCAATTTATCCAACCTAATGACATTTCATTTACTTTTTTTCTTTTTTTTCACTCACTCCCTGGGTTTGCAGAAATTCGGAACATGACATTCATCCTATTATTTTTGTGAGTTTTTCGTCCAAAATCTACACTTGAGATGATGGATCTAGGCTTACCTATGTTTTAATTTGACCATTATGCCAGCATACGTATCCAAGAATCTGGGAAGGTTATCTTTAACAAAATTGAAATTGTGAACAAAGTATGGATTCCTAAAATGCTTCTCAGCATTGTAAAATTATGCAGCACTCAATGGAAAATAACAAAGAGAACAACGACCTCCACAGCTATGCTTCCACATCATAGGAAAACATTCAAATTCAGCAAGATTCTTGAATGCCATTAATAATGTTCTAAAGATCATATGAATGAGCATAGGCACAAAAAGGACGATATGAGTGAGGCTAGACTCATATGGGGTTGATTTCAAATTTGTGATGTTCACGAGGTTTTTGTGTGTTGCAATTATTTTGTCACTCCTATATTTTTATTCAAAGATGTGAAGCAGACACTTTTGAATTACACTAGAAAAAAAAACAAAAATGAAGAAATTCTTTGGGATTCAATTTTCTTCTCTTCAAGCCAATCCATTTCATTGTCCACTGCAGATAGTTCTCCAAGTTCTTTTGAAGGTGACACTATAGAGACGCAACAAGGTAGAAACCCATGGACAATATGCCACAGCAACTAATGCCTTAACCATGATACTGTATTGATTTACACAGCCCTTAACCATGATACCGTATTGAAAATAATGCCTCTCCAAGCTCCTTGCCTATCAAGGCCCAACTCTGTTAGTAAAGCATTAGATGTTAAATATAACAACTATATATATCCAGTTAGTCCATCTTCGCCCCTTTCAGGATTTTCAACTTCACCTGAAACAAAATCAACAAAGGTGAGGGCTGTAGGTAATGTATGTGATTTGCAAGACCTGGAATACCTTAACCTACAGAATGATAGTGTTTCTTTTATGGTATTGCTAATCATAGCTTCCAACTTGACACCTAGACAGAGATAGTATCACATTCCAATTTTTTATTCACAAAGCTGACTATAAATATCATGCTCTGACTGAGGTGCACCAAACTGCAGTTATACATGCATACAGCCACCAAGTGCACGAAGGGCTTCAGAGATATCGTGAGACCACTCCATCTTGATTAAATTTAGAAGAGAGTCTTGCAACACAGAAAGTTGGATTTCAAATTTCATCAACCCTTGTATATTCCTTAATGACATCTTCCCTTTCGTATTCATGATTATCCACCACTTCAATTCATTGTTTAGCACCTCAAAGAACAATCTCTACGCTCTTCAACTTTTTTTCCATTCGACAATGATGTGCAAATTTCAGATCACAAAGAATCTCAAATAATGCCAACGTAAACCACTAATTGCCGCTATCAATGAATATAGTGCAACAGAATCAAATCTAGATGAATTGTGCATATTGGTACTGGGGTTGATGGGTTCCTGGACAGTGATAGAAAATGGAAAATTCAGCGAATTCATGAGAAATGAGAAAACAGAGTGATCTGCAGTCAAGAGTCAAGACCACAATGTTCTAGCAAAGTGTGATCAAGGTGTTCAAGCTCCACCATACATTTGATATCTTGTGCATTGGAGTTCCCTGAGTTAGAATTCTAATTAAGGTCTCATTTTAGCAGCTTCTCACATTATCAATCACAATAATCCCGATCAATTGGAGATATGGAGAAAGGCTTATCCTTGCCAAAAGCATCTTATAAAGCCTTAGGTTCATCATTCCCTTTGAAGTGCCTTTGGTGCAGGAATTGAAGAATATATAAAGGGATATTATAAGGAGGGTGAACAGAGAGTTTACTGAGAAATGTTTACTAGCCAGTTTCAACTTTTTTTTTTTTTGGGGGGGGGGGGGGGGGGGGTGTCTGTGTGTGTGACTAAACAGCGGTCATGTCATGATAATTAGCAACGGAGTAGGGTATACCTTGGAACAGAAAGCAGCAGGCTGTGAAAGTTGGTTTCTTTTGTTTTTTTTTCCCTGCACTCGGTTTGTTTCTTTTTTCTTTTAAAAATTCTCACCTCACAAGCCTTCGGATGTACACGAGCTGAACTATTTAAAACATAAATATAAGAGGAAATGGAATGACAGAGAAATGATAATAGTCGATGAGATGCAAATCTCTATTTAAGTGATATGTGACAAATCCTTTCCTGTATGCTACGGTGGTATTTAAGGGCACAATGGAGTATGGCTACACACACAGTAATAATACAGCAAGCTGAAAATAAGGTTAAGTAAAGCCAATATAATTCAAATGAGTGATGGCATTCATAAACCAACATAATCCCAAAGCCAACATTGGGATTCCTGCAGTGATTTCAAAGCCCAAAAACTGGGGTTGGTTACAATAACACCATATTCCTGACAAACTGCAATAACACAGACAAATATTTTCTGCTCTTCATGCAAATTCATGTTTCTTACAGTGAGAAATACACACTGATCACAAAGAAAATATCTAGTAAACAAAGACATAAGACATGCAAACAAAATGAGTTAACTAGGAAACAGGTCTGACCAATTTGGCAATATGATTAAGTCTCCAAAAAATATTTGTATACACATTAATGTGTAATACTGAATGTGATGCATGAGGGACAAGCAATCTAACCCGTCACCAGAACATCAACTGCAAGACATTCACCTAGAGAAGGAAGTTATCTATCATATGGAATACCACGTCCGCACCATCAGAATTCAGCCAATAGCTCTTCACCTGGACTTGTGGAGCAGACAAAAAAGAAAAGAGGAGGAGAATATCAAGAAAAATAGGAGAAAGAAAGAACTTGTCAGCAACCATCATCTTGCATGACCATATTAAACCATACTACTCGTCTACTCCCTATATATCCTAAATATATCAAATATATGGTTTGTATTCTTTAACAAGCATTCTAGAGAAAAGATTAAAAAAAGATGTCAAAGGCATGCAAATCGATGTCACTCAAAACAGTGGGCTCCCAAAATCCTAAAATATTTAGCAGAGAGAGCACAATTAAAAATTAAGTTCAATTTACTCACGCCTACCATGAAGTTTAAATCAGAAACACTTCACATTAAGCATTGGATTCGAGTCACTAGATAGCAGAGCTTTGGATGAACTGACCAGACAAATATATGATAAGATGGTTACTGTTTTTCTACAATGTTTCCCTACTGTCTTAGAAAAAAAATTAATTTAATGACCAGGTTTAATGTGGTCTCATTGAGGACAGACATAAAAGAAGCTCAGCATCAGTGGAGCGGTGTCTGGTGAAGAAAGAACTTAAGTGCACTCATAAATGGCTCCAGCAAGGATAGGTGCTAATCCCCTAGCCTTGCTACGTGCTCAATCTTGAACATACAAGGTGAAGGGATGCCGTGGTGTTCATGGCTTGCCTACAGCAAAGCTAGGTTAATCATGAAAGATTCTTTAAACAGTAGTTAAAAGACAAGCACACAATGAGCTCGTCAAATTAAGTTCAAGCATAACCAGGAAGAGATTGAAAAAGAACACAGAAAGTCAATGACCAGATTGATGTGGTGTCATTGGCGACACATTCTTAAGAAACTAAGACAATTCGGTGTCCTTTCCTAAATTGTTTTTGAAAAGTTTATTTCATAATAAATTGTTATTTGAAATTTCCTATTCTTTTATTTTTCTTTGGACAATGTCTTGTGCATGTCTCTGTCTGTTTGCCACTTGTTGGTTCATTTTTTTTGGGGTGGGAAGGAGGGGTTAAACTGTCCTTTTCTGAAAATTTGGGCAAATGCTGGTTCATTAAAAATGGTTGTAAGCCAGGTGCTGAAGATACTTCAGTCATTGGGTGTCTCTTTGAGTTATTTCAACCAACAATTTGTTTTTGAATACAAGTGAATAAGCAGTTGTATTTTCATGTTCTTAAGGTTTTACAAGCACAAGTGTTCTTATGGAAAGCAGAACTCGCATTATTTTATGTTCTTCCTGAGAAGTTGCAGAATTAATTTATTCTTTTTTCCCTTCATCTTCACTACTGAGAAGGAGTTAGTTTTTGGGGTAGTGCTAAAAGGTTGAGGTTGCCTCTATGAGTGTGAGAACTTGGGCTTGAATAGAAGATAACCTTGAGCTTGAATAGAAGATAACCACTTTCCAAAAATTAAAGCCTTAAGTCAGGTCTCCCCTCCCCACCAGCACCACTGCTCCTGTGGACATTAAGGACTAAATATGGGCAATGCCCCTTTTTATTTATTTCTTTACCCTAATAAATAAAAACACTTCTATCAAATACAAAGAAGAGAGGTGAAGGATAAGTGATATACTTCTAGAACAATGTGCACGTGCTTTGAAGAACCTCCCCCAAGATCAAAATTTTGTTTCGGTTAATTGTTTCGGTCACCTAGGAAACAAAAATATTTCAAAAATGAATATTTCAGAAAATTTTTGGAAACATTTTGGAAATAATTAAAACCAATAAAAAAATAAAAAATTATTTTCAAACAATCCAAAATATTGGTCAAAATATACCCGAACATATTGAAACATGACAAAACATCTTGAAACAACGGTGGAAATATGACAAAACAACTTGAAACAACGGTGAAAACATGACAAAATATCTAGAAATATTCCGAAACATTTCGAAGCATTAGAATTTCAATTCAGTCAATGATTTGTTTTGGTCTCTTTTGAAATAGAAACATTTTGGCCGTTTCAAAATGAAATTTTGATTCTTGACCGCTAGAGATCAAAAAGCATCAGTGTAACCAAGTACACCTTGCCAAGTTGCCTTTGAGAACAACACAATATGGATCATTCGTGTTTGAGTCAAGATCCCAATGTAATATTATGAGATGGATCCCTGAATCCACCATTCAAACATTTTCAAGGGATTCCTCAATTCTGGATCTAAGTCAAGCAGGCCTGCTTCACAAACACCTGAAATTCTTAGGAGAGTACTGTGAAGTGGTTTACAAGACTAAATAGCTACTGCATCCTCTCTTACATTCAGTATCTCTCAGAAACTCCCTCTTTTGTTCAATCCATTGAAGTCCAATTCACACAATAACTTTTTTAGGTAAATCAATTCACACCAACAGTACAGTACAGACTGCATACTTAAATCTTCGTATATTGAACCAATTAAGCATCAAATAAGGTATATAATTAATCTGGGGTAAACTCAACCACTACAAGATAGGTATGCCCTCTTCAAAGCTTGTATTTCATTATGAATAGCACTGAGGTTAGAGTGACTAGGTGAAACCAAGTTTACTTGTTGCAATAGAGTAAGAAAAACCACTATTCTGATCTAGAATCTTGAAAAATCACACCACAAAATGTAGTGTGACATCTCGCCACCCCAACACCACTGAAGACTACAATCCTCTCCCAACTCATTTATCCATCAAACAGGGAGTTGCAACCGTTTATATGGATATAACTAAGGAGGACACTTGGTAGACAAGTACTTAAAATGAAGTAATTATATTACTAGGTGGCTAACAAGTGACGACCTATGACACAGCAGCTTACAACTAACTTACAAGAAGCAGACATATTAAGAACTGCAAAATATCATAGATCATTAAAAACTCTTGCCAGTGTCTCCCCACAATTTCAATCAACATTCCGAAAATTTATTCCCCTTAAATTTTCTAAATTTTTGGTCCCCAATAATATGCATGCATTAACCATGGACCACTGTTATAGTTCAAGTTGAGTTAAACCAACAATCGCATATACAATTTAGTAAACTTAAAAAAGACAAATTAATCAGACCAGCATTGTGCTAATTAACTTGAAATAAATGAAAATAAAGACAACCCAAAATAAGCATTTATTACAATTTATCATAGTAATCATATTTATGTGTCATACAACTCAATGTCCACATGTCTAACTGGAAGAGTTTAACATCCAATTGGGGATACATTGAAGATACGAACAGCAGTTTCTGCGTTGACATCTGTCTAGAATGAAATAATTCCTACCTAAAAGTGTCCTGTCCTCCTTAGTTTTCAAGCATTGCCTGGTAGCACATAGGCGTAAAATGTGAATATTGCACAACAATGACTTACATGCTTTAAATTTGGAAAACACGAGAAAAGCCATCTATTTCAAACACTGCTTTTCATAATTTTCACAATGGCATCAAAACTTACATTCAACTAATCATATGCAATGCAGTTCAAAATGAGTAGCATGCTAAAGAAAGACAAAACGGCAATAAAATGAGGGTGTTCATCCATCAAGATACTGATGTCCATTTTATGAATCCAAACTAATCTATGCAAGTATTAGAAAGTTGAATATTATAATTCTATAAAACAAAAGGGACATAGATTACACACAGCAGGTAAACAATCCAGTACAAGAGCTTGCCTGGATGGTATTGTGTGCAACATATCGTTGCCGACTTTTTTGAAAGCTAACATCAACACGTTCCCAAGGTACTTGAGTTAGACCTCTAATCATCTCCTCTATATATACAAAAAGGGGGTTCTAATCAGAACAAAAATAAAGCAAGATATACCAGAAAATAGACAGATGATAAAAAATGATTGCATAATTTGGCTAAGTAATAGGCAAAAATTAGGCATGGAAAATACATGCAAGTTTGCAGCAAAGCAGATTGGTGTTGCCTTGTTATGTATTCTATAAAAAAACCTTTGCATTTGGTATCGTCAAGGAAAATGTTGTCGTTCCATAGAACATAGTGAATGTTGTATCACGCAAAAAATCAATAAGAAAGCTGCTGGATATTAGCTTAGAAACTACCAACACGTATTTTTGTTACTGCATTGGCCCTAACTACAATCCAATCTGAAATTATATTTTGTTTTTCCAGTTAGTAAACTTTGAACAATATCTAGCTTCTAGCTGTGGCAGATGAAGATGACCTTCAATATGCTGCACTGGATTTTGCTGTGTATGAAGATCAAGCATTCACCCGCCCTCTTGTTTGTTTACGGAAGGCGGAAGAAATTGGCTCCTTGATAAGTAGCAAGTGTTGAATGTTTCATTTGTAACTGTGATACAAAGAACTGGACAGTACCTTGTATGTCCGCAGATCTCTCCCCCTCTCTCGCTCTTGTGTGTGTGTGTGGAAGCCTCTTAATGGTTTCACAATTCTCTTTTTTTTCTTCGTTTCAAAGATCCTTAAAGCATATGAGGCGATTACCAAGGATTAGGCCCCTGCATAAATATTGCTCGGAAAGGTGGGTTATGCACGTAAACACCAGCCCTCAAACTAGGCAGAAATTTATTTATTTTAGCATAAGTCCATGCTCCTTTTTTCTTTTTATATCACTTCGGATTGAAAGCACCCTTTTCTTATGGAAACACAGAGTGGTTGCTCTGATTCTCAAGCTCGCATTTCACAGCTTGACAGCTAGATACTTCATCATGACCTTGAGTAATGGTCCGTATTCTCGCTAAAAAAGTAGACACAAAACTCACCCTCTAAAGTACAATAGAAGACAAGATGTCTTTCGTTCCCTGATACCCACCAAAGTCGAAACAGATAGTCCTCCAAAAGTTGCTTCTCATCTTGCAAAAAGCCTTTAGTTCACTGAATTTGTTGGAGGAAGCACACGGTCATTACCAAGATGAGGAAACATAAGACAGGAAGAAAGGAAATTGAAGAGTGAAATAGAGATGGTCACTGAATCATGGCAGCAGTTTTACCACACACAGCAGTTTGAGATGGACCAATTTTGCCTCTTAGACGTTCAACGGTCAAGATCGTTTATTGATGCTATGACCATGCAAAAAGTTTCACCCCGGGGGAGACCAGCATGCATTGCATCCTATGCAATGCAAAATTAACACATCTCTCTTGACAAGTGCCAACAAAGCATGACCAAAAGATAAGGAAAACAGAATAATACTACAAGCAAACTCCAGTACTACAAGCTTGTAGTACTGTCCAGTATCCCAAATTCCTTAAGTTTTTGGGAGCCGGTGATCTAAAAGATTGGGAAATGGTTAGATAGTTAGAAGAAAGCTTATTTGCCTAGGGGCGGCAGAGTCACCTTAATTCTTTCAGTTCTTCACGTTATCCCTTTTTTTTATATGTCTCTATTTAGGGTGCCTATGAAGGTTGTGAAAAATATAGAAAAGATGGTGAGGGATTTCTCATGGGAGGGTAGTGGAGAAGATAAGAGAGATCATTTGGTGAAATGGGATTTGGTACTCCGAAGCAACAGGAAGGGGGGTCTTGGGTCTTGCTTTGCCAACTTGAAGGCTAGAAACATTTTCTTGCTTGCCAAATGGTTGTGCAGATTTCCCATTGAGATGAGTAGTCTATGGCATGCTGTGATTAAAAGTAACTATGTGATTCAACAAAATGGGTGGAATTCCAAAGTGAGTGAGAGAAGGTGTCCTCATTGCCCTTGGAAGTACATTTCATAGTGCTTATCTACTTTCTCTATCCATGTTAAGAATGCAATGAGAGGATACTTGGCCCTGCGGGGGGGGGGGGTGTTTCGTTATTTGTGTCCATGTTGCCTTGTTTATATAGGTTGTTTAAAAATCACCACTCCTCTATTTCAAGTATGACATCATTGTCTTCTATGACAATTAGTTGAATTTTGATTTCTTTAGAAACCTTAATGAGAGAGATTGTTGAGTTGTCTACCCTTTTGGGTATCCTTGATAATGTTGGGTTGAATCATTCTCCTTTAGACCGAAGAAAGTTGATCATTGATGCAATGCGGCCAGATGAAGAAGACTGACGCCTACTAAAATAAAAGGGAGTAAATAATGAAGACTAAAAAAACGCAGGACAGTTTACTTGTAGATATTTTTTTGAGGCCTTGATTGATAAACCTAGCTTCACAATTTTCAAACCGGCATTAACAATTTGGAAGTCTAAGGCTCCTTTAATGGTACAAGTTTTTCCTTGTTTGCTTGCACATAAGAGATTCAATACTAACGATGTATTACAAAAGATAAGAGCTTTATATTGTCTATTACCACAATGGAGTTCTATGTGTAAAGGTGGGGAGAAAAGTATGAATCATCTTTTTTTCATTTTTCTTATGTCCATAAATTGTAGAGCAGGTTGTTGAGACAAAAATGACAAATTTTTGAACAGTGAGAGACTACTTGGAAGATTTATGGGATAAAATCACTTACATTGCTTACTCTTTGAATTACTACGATGAAGGATTTTAAAGGAATACCTTTCTTTTTTATCAAGGATCATTGGCCACAAGTGTGTGCCAATAGTTGAGGCTTGGGATTTTGCTATTTTGTCTCTATTGCTACATTTACAGATTTGCGTTTAATCTCTTTCTTTTATTGTATGTATCTTTTTTGTATGTAATTTTTATCGAGACGGCTCCTTATCCTCTTATGTTGATTTTCCTTTCTGGATTAAGAAAATTTGATGTTTCCTATATTAAAAAAAAACATATAATAAATAGCCTTATACCCACTTTTGCTATTTCAACAACGTTTAGATATTCTCCTCCACAAAGTGTGGTCAAGTGGGTCTAATAGCCAACATGAGCAAGTACTCCTAAGCTATTCACCGAGCCGAGCTGTCTACAATGATGAAAGCCCAACCACTTTAAAGCAACAAATCCTCCTCCAATTAACCAAATAAAATGTGAATACATCATTGCTAACCCTAGCAACCACTTTAGAGGAGAATAAGGCCATTTCATTAGCCTTTTTTTTAACAAATTCAAATGAACAAGACCATAGCCTCTGTCTTTGACAACATATTTCTAATTCTAACAATGCAATAAAAGTAAAACAACCATGGAAAATGAAGCCCAACAAAAAGGCAAAAATTCAATGAAATAATTGTTGACTTGTGATTGGAGGCCATCAAAATAGCACCATCCCCATCGAAAAATTTGTTCCAAAAGTTCCCTAAACACCAATTTTTTTTTCTTCATTATTTCCCTAGGGGGGTTTATTAACTTACTATACAATGAGTTTGAAGAAGATAGAGAAACTCAATTTTGGACAACTTTCTTATTCTGCTGGTTTTGAGAAATAAAGATAATATTTCCCCCAAACAGATCTCCATAAATGCCACAAATAACCAATTGACATCAAAATTTAACTCAAACTTGCAAGAGGATACCAAACAAGAGGAGATATAGCAACCAAGCTATGCCAAGCAAATAAGACACGCATCTAAGTTAAGGAACCGTAGAAGACCGCGAGAAAGTTGCTAAAATTATCCTCACGTGAAAAGCATCAGAGCAGCTCGACACTTGAGGTTCTTAAATATTAGTCCTCCTAATCGCCTATATAGCTGCAATAAATAGACCAATCCTAGTGAATCCTAACTTTTAACCCCGCAAAACAATCAACAATACAGAAGGGGCACAAGCTCATGGTTCAAGGTTGTGGTATAGGCCATTAATTCTGAGGGCTTTGACACATTGGGTGCGGTGTTATGGAACAGTATCGGGTGATACAACCTAGCAAAAGAAATTGGGCATAGCTAGAAATTCAAGTAATATTGCGTTATCGCGAAACAATATCGGCTGATTCGGTGACGATAACTCTGCAACCCATGGATGACTCGGAGACGTCTCAACTATTCGGCCAAGTCATGTGAAACTTGAGGTTTTCATGTAAAGTGAAGTGGTATCGGCTTAGAAGATGTTGAGTCAGATACGACTCAACTAACTCGTATCAATATCCGCCAATACTTTGAACGTTGCACAAGATAGTCCTCTAGTCACACACAATCCAAGGAGGGTTGGGTGTTTGTAATGCCCTGACTTCCTAGAACGTTACTTGTTGAATATAATCAAAATTTACATCAATTACATGCAATTCAGAGCACTAAGTAACTTCAATCATACAAAATAAATGTTCAAAAGTAAAATATATCTTTATATTCTAGACCTTAGACAACTCCTAGACTAAATGTGTAAGCATAACAAAAATTCAATATTGAATTTGGTTAATGCCCAATTCGATTAAAACCCAAGCCACCGTTTACTCTTCACACAGAATCATCACCAATTTACTGACCATAATCAAGTATTTGATTTTTTAACAGTAATAGATGATCTGAGTGGGAGCCTTCACTTTGGGCAAGCTTTGGAGCTCTAAGTATATGCATACAAAATGTAGGTTGTATAAATATATGTTGGATAGAAGGAATGAAAAAAAACTTTGCAAGAAAAGGAACCACCACATTTCTTTCCTCAAAACCCTTTTTAAGAAGAATCAAAATGAAAGGAAAAAAAAAACCCTTTAAGAAAAAAGGGACTGAGGAAACAGAAAGGGCTGTTTCCCCTCCAAAAGTTTTGAGTTTGGAATGGGAGCCAGCTGATGAATTGGATTGAGAACTAAAAAATCCAAAAGAACAGGAAGATATAAATCCACGAGCATCTAGGAAATAGGAATCTTCCCATAATCAGTTCAGAAAACGTACATGAATACACAAGAACACAAGGTGCTAACTCAGGTTTAATTCCATGACAAATGAATAAGACCAAAATCGTATCTGCTATCATTTCCATACTCGTTCTTTCCACCATTCAGGTATTCACAAATCAGTCTTCTTTTGGTACAAAAGCAACAGTTTCAGAAGAAGGTTCCCTGGCACAAACAAGGGTGGAACCCTCCAAGAACATTTATCATATGCCTAGTGTCTAATCCAATAATTATGCTTAACACTCAGCATCAAGATTCTTTATGCAGGAAATGAAGAAAATTGACAAACCTTCCAAGTCAATTATCTGTACTCCAACCATTGAGGATGCCTTATTATGGTTGTCTTTAGCAGTACCTTGTTCAACATGTACAACATGTGGGTACTTCTCATCATTTACAAGAAGATCGGACTTCTATAAAATAAAAATAGAAAGACAAGAATTATCTTGCGGATTTTGACATTGTAGGAAATGTACGAGATACTAAGCATAAGCAGTCAAGTGACAAAATGAGAATGAGTATGAAAACAAACCAACCTTTGGAAGTTCATTTTGGCGGCGGATTGATGATGTTCTCCATCCAACCACATCTTAAAGATGGGTAAAGATAACAAATAAATCACAAAGTGAGTAAAACAAAGGTTTAATGCTTCTGCAAGAAATAAGAAACCCATAACCAACTTGTACCAAAAGGATACGATCATAACTTGCATTCGCATATGCCACACGACGCTTAAAAGTACGTAAAGCCGACCTACACATTTTGCAAATGATGCAATTGACATAAAAGTAGTCATACAGTTCAAAATTTTTTGAAAGTTACAGCGCAGTGAAAAATATATACTAACAAGAATTTAAGGTCATCAGAGTCATTGACCATCCGGAGGAGGAGGGGAGGCCTCCCATCATCGTTGTCAGTCAGGAAGAGATGCTTCCCAGATCTTCCAGCAATCCAGTGTGCAGTCTGAGATGCTCTTTTTTCCAGAAAAGGAAGACCACAGAGGAGTGGGAGCTATCGAAGCAGAAACAGAATACATGAATAATATGACAAATACATATCTTTGATTTCTTCTTTATTTGTTTTCTCCACAACTTGCTATTATGAGAATCAAGAAGCTGTTATCATGTTCATCTATATAATAAAGCAGAACGATTTTGAATCTAAGAGGTAAAGAGCAGCTCAGATCATTTTGAGACCAAAAAATGCATCATCTGATGGATGATGTTATCCCAAAACGTCTCAAGCTATTGACATCTCAGATCATCTCAAAATTCTTGATCTAACGCACGACATTCATTTATGAAAAAAAAATTCCTGCTCATCACAGTTTCTATTTTTAATTCTCCCAAAATCAGGCCCTCCAACTCCCTCGAAATTCATTACCGAAATTAACTGCCTAAAATTACTTTGATTAACATGTCATTCTGATTGTTCAAGATCTTCGGTCTCTCTCTCTCTCTCTCTCTCTCCAAAATTCATTACCTAATTTGCTTCCCACTCAATTCACACTCTCTCTTTGCAGAGCTGCTATCACTCCCCCATCTCTCTCTCCCTGAAATTTCATTCCTAATTTCCCACCCGACTCATGCCCTAAAGGCTTCCCAAAAATCATGCTCAAGATCCCTTCACCTGCTTCATATATCCCCTAAAAATGGCTTTCCAAACTTGTTGCAAATTTCCAAAAAATTCCACCCAATGTGTGCCCTAATGGCTTCCCAAATTCAGAGTCAAGAACCCTTCAGCCACTGCTCCTTGCCTATTCTGCTTGGCTCTCTTTCCCTCCCCATTCTGCTTGACTCTCTCTCCCTTTAGCCGTTGCTGCCTCCTTTCCACCAGGTATGTCTTCCTTCCCTCAAGCTCTCCATTTCTGCTCCCTTCTACATACACTCGATGCACACAACCAAACACACGACACAAATACTCACCACTCACACAACGACACACACACTCAAGCATAAGCGCAACCTGCTGCCCACACATAACACATTCCTCCCCCCCCCACCTCTCTCTCTCTCGATCTCGATCTCACCATCTAGCTGAATTAGGGGTTTTGTAATTTTTGAATTGGGTTTGAGATATTTAATTCCATCCTTAAGGTTTTTGGCTTTTTTTTGAATCATTATTGGTTGTTTTGAATGGGTCTTTACTATTTGGTAATTCATTCGGATGTTCTACTGGATGGGTGTATATATAAGGTCTACAATTTTTTTTCTCTTTGGGATGATGATGGCCATGTTATGTTTATCACGACTCACACAACGACACACACTCACTGTGTCACTCACGCACAGGTGAAGCTGCTGCCCCCACACAACACTTTCCCCTCTCTCTCTCGGTCTCACCCTCTTGCCGAATTGGGGGGTTATGGCTTTTTTGAATTTGGTCTTAGATATTTAATTCCATCCTTGTGGTTTTTGACCTTTTTTTGAATAGTTCTTGGCTTTTTTGGATCAGTCTGCACTATTTGTTAATTCATTTGGATATACATGTTCTACTACTGTTTTCTATATAGGATGATGATGACCAAGCTATGTGCCTATGTTTATGCATATACCTAAACATCTATGGTGATAATAATTCAAAGAGTTCTGTGTGAGTTTAAATTGACACCACAGCTCCTACTGTTGCGATTGACAAAAAAAAAAACTTATTGAAACTTTTTTGACAATTCTTTGAGAAGTTGTAAATTGATTCAACCTATTTTTTATGAACTAGTAAAAGTGAAGATGAAAATTAGATTGTTTCTTTTAAGCTAAATTTATAGTTGGTTTTTATTCTGTGTTCTACATAATGCTTTGTGGGCACTACGCAATTATGTTATATGGGTTGAAAACAAATTTGATACGTTTATATGATTGATTTGTTTAAACATGTGAAATTTTTTATTATTGTTGTAGAAGTTGTAAATTGAGTCAAGAGTATTTACAATGTTTTTCTTATACATTGTTGAACGGGATGAAATAACCACGTTAACTTTACATTATCATTCAATATTTGTAGGATTTGTGTGAATTGGCTAAAGAGATGAAAAAAATAAATATAATGTGATTTCACTGATGGGGATATCGTAATAAGATAACTCGATCATTACACTGTTACAACCAACGATCAAAATATCGTTTTGAATTACCGCTTCGGTCAGTTCAAAAATGGAAACGTTTTGAAAACGCAATAGAACGTGAAAAAAATATGAAAACACGTGAAAACACAAATACAATCTATTTATTTGTAAAGATAAGTTTAATAATTGATTAATTGAGCATGTTTATTGGGTTAATGTCCATTTATACAAAATAGCATCATGTTGAAGGCAAAACAAGGGTTTGACACTTGGCAAAAATCACTTCAATTAGTTTTAAACACTTAATTTTTATAAAACAAACATATTTTTACATGTATATATGATCATTTTTAATTAAATATGACATGTATAACACCTCTAAATTAAAATGAGTACAAATTTATTATTTGCATATTATTATAATACTAAATTACTAATTTAAATTGTGTCATCAAGTTACCAAGTAATATTATTTCATTAATATTAAAAATTTGCATGAATAATTTTTACAAATATAAATACTTAATTTCAGATATTAAATATACCATAAAATTAATTGCAATTATTTTGATAAGTTAATTAACAATAATAAGCTATTTATTAATTATGGGGGCCATTAACAATTATAAAAGAAAAAAAAGAGGCTAAAATGGTATTAATATTAATTAAAACAAAATAAAAAGTGGGAAGGAAATTAAACAAGTGGTGACCACACCATTCCAGTCGCACGCTCAACCAGAGAGAAAGAGAAAGAGAAAGAGAGAGAAGATCATCGACTCCAAGACAGGTCGAAGATCAAAGACTTTGATCGATGAAGACTTCAATTGATGAAGCCTCATATCTGAGAGAGAGAGAAGACAGATCGATGAAGAACAACACTAGCCACCGGTAGAGAAAAAGAAGAGAAAAGAAGAAGATCGTAGGCTAGATCTGGAGAAAGGACAACCCCTGATAAACTAGTGACTCATCTCCTTTTGATTTCTAAGCTTGTCTTTATTTCTATCTCTTTCTCTTCTATTTTGCTGGAGAAGGCTGTCACAGAAGAAGAAACTCTCCCCTTTTTGGCTGGACAAGTTAGGAGTCTAGACACTGCAAGTCGAACCAAGTCCTTGTTTCGGTCGAAACCTTACCGTTTTAACCGAAACGGTCCGAAACATTAATGTTTCTCTCGAAGCATAGGAATTTTAGTTTTCCACCACTGTTTCGTGTAGGTGTGTTGAAAATTCAAAACGTTTCAGACGCTTTGACATGATATTTCAAACCTTGGTTACAACAAACTGTATTTTTTTATAAGTAATATATTACACTAAGATTTATTTTTATTTCTTTCTGTAAAACTAAGTTATTGCACATTCTCCCAACTTGCAGTTTCGCATATGTATTGACACAAGAACATTCAACAAAGTGATGAAGAGAAAGTTCAATGAACTACTGGAACATTGATCCATTAACTATATTGTTTAATACTACATACAAATGTAGTATTCCGTGAACTTAAATCATATGTTTGATTCTGGAATATTTAATACAAAATCTAATACTTAATTATTTGCATGGTTGCAATTACTACTATTATATCTGTTGTGATGGTAAATAATTATGTGTAGTCTTGACTATGATATAATGGTGATTTGAATAATTATTTTAGTGTCAAATTCTACTTTTATATATGGGCAAATGTATGTAACTTATTTATAAGTAACATCATGCCTTCGAGCACGGACAATTGCTAGTCTTTTATAAAAAAAAAAAAAAGCAGGACACATTTCAAAATCTCTCTTAAAAGAACACATGGAGAAAGCAACGCCACATATGCCAAGAAAAATATGAAAAAGAACATAAGAAATATAATTAAAACTGGGCAAAGCACATATATGAATGACTGATTTACCTGTTTATGTCCCCTCACACCAAGATGTGGGGTAGCAAATGTTATGAAATTCATGGGTTCCAAACCAGCAACTCTAACTTCAAAACCATGCTCAGAGCATTGTGCTGAATTGTTTGATTGATTTTCACTTGTGCAACTCCCAACAAAACCCAACGAGCCCGGTTTAGGAAAGAGGTCATACAGCCTCCCAATAGCATACCTTGAAACAAGGCCACCCAAGGAATGAGCCACAAAGGAGATCTTGTGCAAACCAGGCCAACGTTTGACAACAGCCACCACCTGCATCATAAAGTATACAAGGCGTATAATTTCCTAACCTAATAGTTTTCTTGAATCTAAGAAAACAAATTTCATTTCGAAATGATCGAAACGTCTACTATGTTTCTGGTTCCAAGGAGACCGAAATGATTTAATGATGAAATTGAAGTTCTAATATTTCAAGGTGTTCTATAATGTTTCAAATTTTTTTTTATATTTCAATCCATTTGTATAATTATTTCAAGACATTTTAGTATATTTCGACCAATATTTTGAAAAAATAATTTTTAAATTTTTTATTTTTGAAACGAGTCGAAATGTTTCCGAAACATTTCCGTTTTCTAGGTGAACAAAATAATGCACCGAAACAAAATTTTTATCCTTGTTTCTATTTCCTATAAAATTTAAACTCCTTAATTTTACTGCAATGAATTTCAATAGATAGGCATTTGCAGAAACAGAGGACCAAAATGCTATTACCGCAATACCTCATCAGCTAGCCTCTCACCCATTCGGTCTACGCCATCCAAAGTCAACCTTGAAGAATTGCACTCACTACCTGCTTGAAAATCATTAAGTTAAAATGAAAAAAAATTAAGTTGCTTGTGTCCTAAATCTCAATCTAGTATGGGGATCTATATCTTTGGATGAAGTTTAAGATCATAATCCTGCACATCAGTACTCAACCCAAAACCGCGTGAAACGGAAGTCGGCCAAACCTTTTTCTTGGATCATTCATTGTCGAGGTTTAAAGGCAGCGGCTAGCAATTACATGCCTTGAACAGCCCAACCTCTTTCTTTACATACATGTACATGAATTTTATCTAATACATTTACTCATCATTTTCAATACATGAATCATATTTATTAGATACACGTATAAGATAGATACATGTATACATAATATACATAGTACCTTGTACACCTTGTTCACCCAAGGAAAAAAATTAGTTTAGTTGCTTCAAAAGGTTCGTTACATCTATCATGCTTGAATTTCACCAATCACATTACAAAAACCTAAGCTTTCAAAGCAGGATATTATACTATGTCACAAAGTACCAATACTGCTCATGTTGTATTATGTTGCTTGGTAAGAAAAAGTAACTAATACAGCCACCTCATTATGCAGGTTGACTAAAGATCACAGAAAACATTACTACAGCTTTGGCACCTGAGAGTTTTTAGTCAATTGTTCAATTTATAAACTCAATTTTTTAAACAGATAGAGCATTTGTTGTACAGTTTCGTAACATCTACCATGATTGAATTCACCTATCACATCTCCATACAAACGTAAGGTTTTAAAGCAAAGATAAAATGGGATTTGTAATAGTACCCTCATATGTGGCCTTAAATGAACTGATAATCCACTTGTACCAATCGCATAATGTCCAGGAGGCAATAAGATTCAAGCATACAACATTAATGCCTTAATACTATGTTTTACTATTCAGAGAAGAGAAAGGATATGAGAGGAGGTGACCAATAAGCAGGCTTGCCCCAAGTTGGACCCCTCTCTCTATTTAAGAAGAAAATGTTAATTTCATTTACTGTTTGTGGCTCAAACTTGAGGGCAGTAACATTGTGTAAATAATACTAAAGGTTAGGCGTGTGTCCAATATACCCCTTTGAGACCCCCATTGGTAAGGACTAAACTGGGTGGTAGTTTATATTTTCTTCTAGATCATTGTATTAGTCTCGACACACAACCATGAAATTAACAGCAGCACTTGTGGAACAAAATTAACCTACCCAATTGACATTCATATACATATCAATAATTAATTACATAACTGGCTTGAAAAAAGGCCACCCCTTGTAAGCTCCCCCAATTTGTCACCGCTGAAAATAGGAATCTACTCTTTCATAATGAAAGAATAATACTATTAAGAAAGGGAAAGGACATACGAAGCAAAATATGGAAGACCAGATAACCTCAATAAAGATAAAAAAAATAAGAAGAAGAGAAAACAGGAATTTATTCTATCTACAAGGTTGTGAGGTTGAAAAAACGACCGACTCATTGCATAAGGAGTAGTTCACAGTTTCTCTTCAACCCCATAAACTTGGATCAAAAACCCAAAGGCAAGTTAAACATAAACAATTCACTCAGACATCAAAAACTTCCAATGTAAGTGAAATGTAACTAATCCAATCAAACATTAAAAATTTCATAAGCATGCATCCAAATATGGCAGTTTAAAGTAATTTAAGGTATATCTGTGACAGGAAAAAAGTTGTAGTTAGTATAATTAAACAATAACAATGATATCAAGAACTATCCTTTTAAGTATCCCATCAGTTAAGGATGGCTTTGTTGAGTTAAATTGAGTTGAGTTTATTAGCTGCATATAGATCATAAACCAAAGCAGATCGACATCTAACAACAACAAACGTGAATATGTATCTGATAATCAAACAAAGGATTTTCCATATTCATCCAAAGTAACAGAAACAAGAACAGGTGAAAAAGGCACTCTTACGGTGAACAATAACTTTATCTGGAAGCTTCTTAACAAACTGCTCAGCAGCATATCTCCAATCTGCTGCACTGAACACACAGTAAAGTAAAAATTAACACTTATACGAACGCATTTCTTCCATAGGGATCACAAGAAAGATAGTGATCCTTACAACATGCATATCAACTTCAAATTTGATAAGTTATGAAAGCATGTCAGTACAAAAAGAATTTAACTCCTATTCCTCTCCCTCCATAGAGACCACATAAGACATAATGGGTTTGAATTCCAATCCTTCTGTTTCTTCTCCATGCATAAGCCCCTCTCCATCTTCTAAGCATGGCCTCCACAAATGCAGACCTAGCCCAAGAATTACCAACAAAAGCAAAGAAAGCACATAATAGCTCCCAAGCTACCTCTTGCAAATGCCATACCAACTTAGATTGATATTTCACTGCCTCCTCAAATTATCAATTAGCAAAATAGCCTTAAATGTGGCCATAGGGACCTTAGTCCCTCCAAATAGCTTGTAACAACCTATATAAAAATTAATCACTAACACATTAATTAGAGCGTCAACTATGGTTCTATATTGTTAAGTTTTATTCTTAGAAACTTTAAATAAATCAATGGACCTCAGATATGGGTTCCTTGTGTGAAAAAGAGTCACATGACTATAATATATCATATTTCGTGTTGGAATAATACTTTAAATATTAAATATTTAAAGTGTCAATATACATAATATATGTGTGTGTGTGTGTAAGAAAAAATGACAAGTGTCATGTTAGGATTGGAAAAAAAAAGAGAACAAAACCTAACAATGGACAAGTGTCCATGTGATGCCATATGAGCATCACTATAATGAGCTAAGGCAAGTGATGTAAACACTTTAGAGCCCAAGGCTCTCACCCTATAAATAGAGTTGGCCAGGGAACAAATGGGACAAAGAGATGAAGAAAGGAAGTAAAGAAAGAGAAAGAAGAAAGGGAAAAAAAAAAGAGAAAAGAAATAACGAGGCTTTGGGTTCAAAAATTAGATGATGATTGTAGTCTCGAATTTTATGAAATTGGTACATGCTATTCTTAATACGGTGGTGATCAAATTTATTGGTTATCACTTGATTTGAAGTATGGGATAGTATAATACAATATGCTTCTATCTCTCAATCTCTTTGCAAGGAATATCCTTTGATTATCGAAATTTATATTCCTAATGCTTATTTCAGTTGATAAGAAACTCTGAAACTTTTGTTGAGCAGATCTTTAATTTGGCTAAATACTTTAGAATTGATTGATACATGTGCGAAGTATACTTGGGGCAAATTTAGTTAAATGAGATTGCGGCCCTATAAGGTGTGTTATGGCCCTATTGGGTGTGATTATTCGGTATGAGTATGGATTCATATGCCCTAGTGTCACTTATCATGATACCAAACCGAATATGAGACTATGTTTGATAACAATTGAGCTATGTAACATGTTGAATTTGATTCTTGATTCTATCGTCCACGATTCCCTATTTGAGTTATTTAATATTAGATCATTCGTATTTTATCATCAAGCATATTGTTCCCAGTTGTATTGTACACTTCCATACTTTTATTATTTTTCATGATGAACTAGAAGGAAATGATCAAAGTTAAGAATTCAAAGAATTAGAGTTTTTCATCTTTTGTTTCCGTTGTAATATATAATTGGAGGAGATTCGTTTGTATATTTTGGAGATTATTTTTATTTATTTTCGAGGTAATTAGAGCTCTGACCCGTGATAGAAGGATACCACTTCACATACAACAACTAATTAGAGAAGGTGTAAGTGTAGTGTTTGACCCCTAAAATTGGTCTAAACAATTGGGGTGTGATAGTAATTACATCTTTTCTTTTTTCAAGGGTTTCTATTTTTTGGGATGTCATTCTTGTATTTCTCGCACACTAAAGAAATGTATCCATCTCTGAGTTGGTTGAACCCATCTACCAAAATGAGATTCTAATCCCCGCCTAGAAAGGCTTCATTTTCTCAATAACACTCCCTAATTTTGGGTTTGAAAAATACTAGAGGGTGGATACAATCGGTCAGTCAAAATGAACAAAGAAGAGCTCAAAAGACTTCAAACAAATCAATTTAATGTACTATTATAATAATAGCTCCAATTTATGCCTTTTCGGACTTTGGGAGGAATTAATTGGAGATAATGATGCATTTTGTGAAAACTTATTCAATTTTTACTCACAAAGCGCCTTATAGCACTTGCTACAACTTTTATGCTTCTATAGTTCTATTGCATCTATGATTCGAGATAACTCTCCTTCTTTCTCCTGGGATTCTAGGTTTTGTAAGAGTCTTGGTGATAGGGAGAAGGTGGAGTTAGTCTCCCTTTTGTCTTTGCTTGAGGGTGTAGAGTTAGATCATGGTTCATGTGAAGAGAGTTTGGGTTATTGATGTTTTGTGTAGTTTCTCTCACCAGTCTTTCGTTGACTCATTGATTGATAATCCTTTACGTTCACTTTTTGATCCATCTTTCATGAATTAGAAGGCTAAGGTGCCCATTAAAGTGAAAATGTGCACATGGACCATAGCTAATGGTAGGATTAATACCAATGACATGCTTCAAAGGAGAAGATCTCTTGCTTAAATATCTCCACAGTGGTGCGTTATGTGTCGGTGCGACATTGAAAATGTGGATCACTTATTTTTCCATTGCATTATTGCATTATCGTCGTGGAACAAATTGTTTAGCTTGGCAGGAATGAGTTGGGTTACTCCTTGTTCTATTTATTCCATGTTAATTGTGAAATGTAAACTATAACGATTTTCGAAGAAGAAGAAGAATGGGGCTACTCTTTGGACTTGTGTTGCCTTTGCCACAATTTGGACTAGCTGGTTGGAAAGAAACACAAAATGTTTGAACAAAAATGTGAAACGAATGATGGATAATGAGAGTGAATGTATTTTTTGGCATTGTTCTAGGCATTAGTTTCAACGGATTCTAAAGGCATTCCCTTATTTTGCAATATACCAGGGTGAAAAGCTTCTCGTGATTTGTAGTCGGAGATGTGATAGTGCATGCGGCCTTTAAGTTTCAGCCCTCTTTGTGCTATTTTGTTACTGTTATTACACTTGTCTTTTCCATTTTTTTTTTGTGTTACATGTTTGGTGTTGGACAACTTGTACAACTCTCTTTCCTCGGTGCACTTTGTTGAGGGTATACGACTCTAAGGGTATACTAGTCTTTTGTGTTTTATTAGATAAATATAAATACCAATTGATAGAGAGATGTAGGGTACGTTAGCCTCCTCTCTGTCTCCCTCATATTGTATTCATTCTCTTAATTCCTTTAAACTTAACATAGTAACATGGGATTATTAATCCAAAATTTGATAATGAAAATTTGAGCTGGATTCTTGTTCTTCCCTTCCTCTTTCTTTCTTTCCCGCTCTCTTTTCTTTTTTTTCATCGCTGGTTCTGTATACCATGCAACCCATGACCATGGGTTAAGGTCGGGGGTGATGGTTGAACATCGAAGTCACAATTTGTGTATGTTCGTCCGTTGAACTTGAGGTGCTGCAATCGAATCGAGTGTTAAAAATCGATTCAGGTAGTATTCTATCGCTGGAAACCTTGTTGGGTGTGCTGTTGTGGTCGCCGGTGATCTTGTGTGTGCTGTTGTCGATGCCAAAGTTGTTTGTCGAAGTTCTATGATCTTCGATTGAGTTGGTTGTGTCATTTGTGGTCACTGGTAGTCTGTGGTGCAGTTGTTGTTGTTAAAGGAATGGTGTGGTTGTGGTGATCGAGGGGTGGCATCGATACAATGAGCCTTCCTTCAATCCCTAAGGTTTCGTTGAACCCATTGTAGTGGAGAAGACAACATCCAAGGTGTTCGGGTCAAATTTTGGGTCGAAAGGGTCACGTGCTAAATTCATTAACAAAAGCCCAAGCCAGATTTGTTGCCAAGGCCCACTATCAAGCTAGCCCAAGCCATCAAGCTCATCCATCCTATTCAGGTCCAGCCTAAGTGCATCTGATCAAGCCCATCCATCTTGTTCTGGTCCAGCCTAGCCGACTTATTGAGGTTCCAGCCGGTTCAGGTCCCTTCTAGGCCGGTTCATTCTGTTCAATTCAGTTCCGTGGGTTTCCAATACGCTTATGCCGTTTCCAATGAGTTTATGTCGGGTAAGAGGTAGTTTTAGAACCAGTTCAGTCTGATTCAGGTGGTTTTATAACTGGTTCACCCTGGTTTCTGTTGTTTCCAGCGACTTTGAGGGTTCCAGGCCAGTTCAACTCTGGTTCTAGCTGATTCAGCTCCTGTTTAGACCGGTTCAGGTCCCGGTTGCGCCAGTTCAGTTCTTTCCGAGGCTTTCCAGCTGGTTCAAAGGCTCCTTTGGCATCGGTTCAACCCTCCTTGTTGGGTTCTCTTTACATTTCACCCCGGATTTTCTTACTGTTGACCTTTTTGCACTATTCAGATGACGTGATCTAATTTTGTTTGATTTGTCTCCATGTCTGTGATATTCCTATAGAGCCTAAGACTGATACTCCACCTCTTGCCCCCATCATACCACCCACACTTTCCCATGCTGACCTTTTTAATGCTCCAATGACTTCAATCAAGCTCAATGAGACTAATTATATTTTATGGTCCTGCTCGGTTCAAGTATTTCTTAAAGGTAAAGGCCTTAAAAAATATTTGGTAGAAGCAAAACACAAGGAAAGTGACCTTCGGTTCGATCAGTGGATACAAGAGGATGCATAGATTATATTCCTACTGTTAACCAACGTTGAGCCTCATATTAGTTCTACATTGTTTATCTCGATTTTATCAAAGGCATCTAGGATCATTTGGCAATCATGTATTCTAGCACCGGTAATTTTACTCATGTTTATGAAGTATGCGAGCAATATTTTCGCTTTTACTAAGGTACTCTATGTTTAGAGGACTATTATTCCCAAGTTCGGGAAGTTTGTGAGGAATTGAGGATTTACCATCCTTTCACCACTGATGCTTGAATTTGGCTGCGACAACGTGAGGATTTGAATATTGTCGCTTTGTTTAAATTATGAACCTATTTATGCCTAGATCTTGGGTGGTCCCAACCTTCCATCCGTTACCGAGGTCTTTTTCCGCTTATTGCATGCTATCCTATCTGATGCTCATTCTTCTTCCACCATTGATTATGGTCCTTCTACTGATCGTTCAACCTTTGTTGTCTCTAATGGCAACAGTGGTAGTACCCACAGAGGCCGTGGCTCTCGGGGGGTGGGGGGTGGGGGGGGGGGTAGTGGCACTCATTTATATACTCATTGTGGTCATACTAACTGCACTGTTGCATATTATTGGGATTTACATGACAAGCCCTCTAGTGTTTCCAATCAAGATGATGCTACCTTTTTTCCTATCCATCAACACGTTCGGCTCCTCCTGACTCTGAGTTGGTTTTTATTACATGGAGGAATATGCTCAATTCATGTCCCAACAGCAAGTTGTACCTTATTCTTCCACTACTATTTTTATCCAGGTACCACTTCCACTTTTTTATTTTCATCCACCCACAGTCCCTTGATCATAGACTCAGGCACCTCTGATCACATGACTGGTTCGTCTATTGCCTTTTCTACTTATCATTTTGTTATCCCCTCACAGTGTTACTCTTACTAATGGTACGTCCTCTCAATTTTCAGGATTGGGAACTGCTCAATTAATTTCTAATTTGTCCTTATCCCCTATTTTATTTGTTCCTCAGTTCCCATTCAATTTACTTTCTATTAATATGCTTACTCATTCGCTTAACTGCTTTGTTATCTTTTACCCTTCTTATTGTGTGTTTCAAGATCTCTAAACGAAGAAGATTTGTATGGGACATGAAGCTAGTGGTCTCTATTACTTCGATCATGATCCATCTCCTCAAGCACTTCAGGTCTCCTCATCTTCTTTTTAGTGGCATTTGCCGTCTTAGACATCCTTCTCTTCAGAACCTAAAGCATCATGTTCCTAATCTTACTTATGTCTTGACTGTGTCTTGTGAAGCTTGGCAACTTAGTAAGCATCACCGTATGTCCTTTCAATCTCGAGTCAATAATTGTATGTCTAGTCCATTTTAGTAAATACTAAATACATTCTGATGTATGGGTCCAATAAGGAATATTTCATCCAATAAATTTTCTTATTTTGTAACATTTATGGACGATTATTCTCGTATAGCTTAATTATTTTTTATGAAAGCTCGTTCCGAATTATTTTCTATATTTGAGACATCTCGTAAAGAAATAAAAACCTAGTATGGTTGTCGTATTCGTATTTTGCGTACTTAAAATGTTCGCGAATATTACTCAGACCCATTTTATATTTATCTTCATAAAACTGACATTATTCATCAAATTTCATGTGCCTACACATCCAACAAAATGGTGTAACTAAGCGTAAGAATCGTCATCCGTTGGAAGTCACTCGTGCACTTTTATTTGAGATGAATGTCCCTCGTTGTTTTTGGAGGAATGTTATTCTTACTGTTTGTCATCTCATTAATCGTATACCCTCGTCTGTGTTAAATGGACAAAGACCATATTCTATCCTTTTTCCCATTTCTCCCGTATATTCTCTCACTCTTAAAGTCTTTGAATGTGTATGTTATGTTCACAACTTGAGTCTTGGCTATGATAAATTTGGCCCCTGTGCTACAAAATGTACCTTTCTTGATTATTCTCGCACACAAAGGGGGTATTATTGTTATAGTCCCACTCTCAGCAAATACTTCACCAATGTTGATGTCACCTTCACAGAATCAGTCCCATATTTACCAACTCCTACTCATCCTCTGGTCCTTGACTTTGGACTATCACCTCCACCCGATCTTCTCTTATAGTATGTCATTCCACTAACTACTGTGCTACAACCCTCCTCATCACCCCAGCCTATTCTTGTTCCGCTCCGTGTATACTCTCATCGTCCACAATTATCAATTGAGGTGCCCCTACCGTCTTTTTCGTCATCTTCTGATTCTAGTCTTCCAATGATTGATGCCTCTTTACCCATTACTAAAGGTATTCGGTCCTGTCTTACTCGACATACTATTACTAATTTTGCTTCTTATGATGCTTTATCTCCTACCTTTTCTTATTTTATCTATCAACTGTCTACTGTCTTTATTCCTAAGACATTACAGGGTGCGTTAACTGATCCTGGTTGGAGGAAAGCTAAGGAAGTGGAGATGGACGTCCTACATCATAATGGGACTTGAGAACTTGTTCCTTTACCTCCTGATAAAAGGACTATTGGTTGTCGATAGGTGTATACAGTCAAACTTAATCCTAATGGACCACTCAAAGCCAAACTTGTTGTCAAGGGCTTTACTCAAACCTATGGCGTTGATTATGAGAAAACATTTTCTACTGTTATCAAAAATTCATCTATTTGTGTACTGATTTCTTTGGTTACTAATCTTCATTGGCCTTTGTTTCAGTTAGATGTGAAAAACGCCTTCTTACACGGTGACTTGACTAAGGAAGTATATATAGAGTAGCCATCAGGGTTTGCTGCTTAGGGGGAGTAGCATAAGAGTGTTTGTCGTGGTAAGTTTTCAGAGGCAGTTTTAGAGTTTGGTCTTCTTAGATGTCGGACAGATTACTCTATTTTCCACATAAGGACTAATTTTGGATACATTATACTCGTTGTTTATGTGGCTGATATTGTAATTACTGGTGATGATTCTAAGGATATTGCAAAGTTGACAATCTTCCCCCATAACTAATTCCATATTAAAGACCTAGGTATACTCAGGTACTTCTTAGGTATTAAAGTTACCAGGTCTAAGCTGGGCATTTGTTTGTCTCAGCGAAAGTATATACTTGACATGCTAGCAGAAATAGGTTTACTAAGGGGTAGACCAATTGATGTTGCTATGGATCTGAATCAAAAGTTGTTAATGGATGATGGTGCATTGTTTGAAAATCCAGGATGGTATCGTAGGTTAGTTGGGAAGCTAAATTATGTCACTATTGCTCGACCTAATATTGCATATACAATTAATATTGTGAGCCAGTTTATAGGATGCCCGAGAATACCACAATGGGATACAGTCATCCGCATTCTTCGATACCTTAAACGTGCTCTTGAACTTGGGTTATTATATCGAACTAATGAATATCTTAGAGTGGAAGGCTTTGCAGATGCTGATTGGGTTAACTCTTTCTTGGATCGAAGATCAACTACTAGATATTGTGCATTCTTAGGAGGTAACGTAGTTACGTTAAAGTAAGAAACAAACAGTTGTAGCACGGTTTAGAGTTGAGGCTAAGTATAGCACGATGACATATATCACTAGTGAGTTGCCATGGTTACGACACTTCCTTCAGGAGATTGGTTTCCAGTCCAGCTTCCCTTACAACTATTTTGTGATAATCAGATAACTATTCATATTGTTCCTAATCCCATATTCTATGAAAGAACCAAATATATCGAAGTTGATTGTCACTTTATTCAAAACAAGATATTGGATGGAGATATTACAACACCATTAGTGAAATCTAAAGATCAGCTTGCAGATATATTTACCAAAACATTAAGTCACACTCACCTTTCAGCCATTTGTTCCAAGCTTGGATTATACAATATATATACTCCAGCTTGGGAAGGAGTGTTGAGAGTATTATTTTAGTTGTAATACGTATACCACTCTAAAGGTATACTAGTCTTTTGTATTTTAAATCTATATTACCAATAAAAGTGTCTTAAGTGAAAAAATTTTAATTTCTTTATTTATCCTTCAATAATTCTATAATATCTACTTTATCCTTTTTAAAGTGGCTTAAGAGAAAAACTTCTGATTTTCTTATTTATCCATCAAAAATTCTATAATGGCTATTTTATCCTTTTTTGATGAATTTTTTATTTTTTTTATTAGTTGCATTACTTCAACTAATAAATTTATTATTTGACTTTTGATTATCTTCTTTTCAAATAATATAAATTTGATCAAAATCTGATTTGAACAATGTGATCCGAATCCAATTCAATTATCCAATGGATTTTATTTTCACAATGTATATATGAATCTGTTAAAATAGATATTTATTATAATCCGAATAAGTTGATTAGAGACGATTTTAAAATTTAGCATATGGATTCTCCTTAATTTTATTAAATAATAATCAAATTATATCATATGTTTGTAGGTACGTAGTACATATCCAAATTCGCTAAAAAATAAATATTTGAATAGATCTAATAATCTATATACTACTTTTGAATTTCAATGCTTGTAAAAAAAAATTTTAATTTATAATACTATCCTCAAAAAAATAAAGACAATAATAACCTAATGTAATAACTTCTTATTTGTCTAAGAAATTGGTAGTCATACAACTATTAATTACTTACTGAAGTTAAACATTACAGTTTTTAAATGCAATGCAATTCAGTTCATACAATCCAAAATATGAGAAAAATTTTGAGCGTAATGGTTATCCCACGTCAGCAATGTCACTTTGTATAACCGTCCACCAATAAGGGAACAAGTGGACAAGTGAGCCCCATAAAATTCAATAACCATCATGTAATATATAGTCATCTCCATTTAAAGAAAATTGGTCCAATTTATCTATTTTTTTTTTAAAAAAAAATTAGAAATAGTTGGCGTGCAACGCATGCGTGTACCAACTATTTAGATTAGATAACTATAAATACCAATTGATATTGAGAGGTATGGTAAGTTAGACTCCTCTTCTCTCTCATATTGTGTTTATTCTCTCCATTCCTTTGAACTTAACACACTTCATTAATATGAATAAAAATGTATCACTTGTTATCATAAAAAAAAAAGACTAAGGTTTATGTAGATCATCACACAGTGTAGTACCTAAAACTACTAAGGAACCAACCAAATATATGGAAAGTTAAACTTACAATTATAACGCTACACATCCTTAACTAACTATAAAGCCAAAAGTAAGTCTAATGTTGGAACAAATGCATCTAACTCTTTTATTGTATTCCTAACAAACATGAAGGCACATGCCTTAGTTTCATTCGGATGAAGAATTCTTATTCCTAATCAATTGATGTCTAGAAACAAACAATGAGAACAACTAATAAAGAAATCTCTATCTAATTGTATCGGTAGTAATATTTTTAAAGTGAGTTACCATATTCTTTGTCGTCATTTTGCTCAAAGTTATTTTCAATCTACCTCTACGTCTTGTTAATAGTATGCCTAAGATCAATCGCACAGATGATATTAAGATTGTACTGATAACATTGATTACTTAATTAATTACAAGAAAATAGTTTCTCAAGGCGTTGAGAAGAGGAGACCTATAGTTCTTAGTACTTAACTCTTAAATGTTCCTAGTCATAGGATTACTATGTAATCTTGATAGATTAATATACACTATGCTTGCTCGTATTTGATATGAGGTGACTCGTCCAAGTCACTATTGTAGGCACATTGAAGCAGATGTGAGAGTTTTGCGGAGAATAAGTAAATTGAACGTGACCACTGATTAACATAGGATTTTTCATATGGAGTTTTACATCCCGATCAATCTTAAACTTAACATACAGCTATGCACCTGAACCTTAGACCTGAGATACCACAGTTGTCTTGTGCATGGACTTCTATCTTTTACATATACAACATATTCATACACTACCATGTGACGTAGATATGTATCTTTGGATATAGTTAGACATGTATGAAGACTTGTGAGTGTACAACATGTATTCTATCACCTTTAGTAAAAATAAAATAAAAGAATGTTCTATACGATCTTCTAGGATATGACTCAAGGAGTCATTGGCCAAGGTAGATTGACAATTAAAAAAGAGTTTCTAATTGATCATTAGGAGTTGATTGAGCTAGAGATTAGACAATAATTTCATATCGTAGTAATTTAATTGGGGCATTGACATTGTGTGATAGTATGATTGAATTGCATAACAACTGCAAACTAAATAGGTTCTTTACCTACTTCGTGCTGTACGGGAGTTGATCCTGATAAGCTACTAGATGTCACTTATAATTAGTAAAAGCCAGAAGAACTAAATTAATATAAATAGATCGTTCTTCATAAAGAAAGAATTAGACAAGTTCTAATTTCATATGCTACTTAAAGTTAGTATCGAATGCTTATAACTAGGTATGCTTGAAGCCTTGAACATATAGGATCACACAATAGAATTGATTAGAAACAAAAGAATAAAGGAGAAAAAATCATTTAAGAGTTAATTGGGGTGAAAACCTAATTAATATTTATTTACAGACTTTAATTAATGGTTAATAAAGATGTCATTGTATTGTTCGGGGATAATTGCAACCAAACCCAAACTAATATTGGGGTCATCTAAGACTCGATAAATACTCTATCATAGAGAAGGTGGATGAATGAGAATTACACACTCTTGCTAGCACAAGAAAATCCACTAATCTCTCTCTTTCTAATCATTAATCAAAGGTTGAAGTAGATCTTTTAAGTTTGTCAATTCGTGTGGATACCGATAGAGGCCAAACAATTGCAAAGGTTGGGGTAAAAATCAAGATTTAAGATCCTTTGAGAAAGTTTGGAGATCATTAAAAGCATACTTCAACAGTTAACCCTTAACTTTCTCAGTAAGACTAAAATTTTTCAGTTTATATTAAGAATGAATAGATCTTGGAATGAAGAATTAATTTTATTTTTTTAAAATTCTATTGTGTTTCCTCTAAGATTCCTTACAGCTCTCTTATTACCATCGATATGTATGAAATTATGTTCTCTCACTAGCATAATACTAGGTCTTCCATAAATTTGTCCAAACCACTTTAGTCGATTCTCACTTAATTTATCTCCTATTGATGCTACTTCTACGGTCTCACAAATATACTATTTTCTAATTCTATCCTTTCTTATTTTAACACACATCCATCTCAACATCTTCATTTTTGTAGCAAGTAGTTTTTAAGTATGTCGGTTCTTAATTGCTCAATGTTATGTATCGTAAAGCATTGTTGTTCTAATGCTTATCTTACAAAACTTACCTTTCAACATAAGGGGATATGTAAATCACATAATATGTCAAATGCACTACTCTACTTAGTCCATCCTCTTTAATTCTAGGATTAACATCGTCTTCCATCTCTCTTCACCTATTAATAATTGACCTCAAATACCAAAAGCATTCGCCCTTGGATATCTCTTGATATTCAATTTTATTACCTAGCTATTTAAATTTCTACTATTACTAAAATTGCATTCTATATATTCAATTTTATTTCTACTTATCCTAAATTATTTTGATTCTAAAGTTTCTCTCCAAACTTTTACTTTGTTGTTAATTTCAACATTAATTTCATCAATCAATAACATATCAGCGACAAATATTAATGCCACATAGACAAGAGTTGCAAAGTAGTCGACAACTAAGTGTTCATAAAGATGTAGAAAATTGAAAATATAACAAAACAAACACTTCTAACATGACTGAGATACAACTTGGGACATAAATGTATTGAGATCCCAATTTAGCAGTGGGAAGGTCATAAGTCTGCCAGCTAGGCATAATGACAAGTACGCCTAAACGATATCTACGAGTCAAAACTTTTCTTTAACCTAATTATGACCATTCAAAGTTTAACAAATAACACATTTTTCTAAACAAGCCAATAAAGAACTCGAATCCATAACACAAATCTGTTAGTAAGCAGTAAGCTGCATTATCATCACTGACCCAAAAATTCCAATTCTAACTAAATCACTGCATCACAATTGTAGCCTCAAACCACAACATTTTAATTTAAATATAGACAATATATCCATGAAAGCATAACCTAAAATTTCAAAAATTTACACACACAATCTTTACCTGCCAATGATACCATTAACCATGATCACAAGGTGCTCAGGCTGCACCTTTGCCTCAGCCGATGCCGCGTTGAAAATGTCTTCGCCACCACTAACCGACTCCACCTCCACCTCGCGATCCTTCTTTGGCCGCTGCTTAAACTTAAAGCACCCTCTACTCAATTTCCTGAACAATTCCATTTTATCTCCTCGACCCAATAAAAGGCTATAACTCCTGGTGTCTGGTTTCAATCCAAACCCTAAATTAAAGCACACCACTCTGTTGGGTAATTGGTGTAATGAAAGAGGTCTGGTGAACGAATTTGTGGGTAGGACAGAATTTGCGGCGGCGATCATGCGTGGCGAATGGGATCAGTGAGAATCATGGAGAATTTAGAGAGATCACTGAATGACTTGGAATATGGGGTTTTAGAGGGAGAGAAAGAGTAAAAGCAAAGAAATGTGTGTAGAACTAGCAGCTTCTGCTACTGAAATTATATGGGGTGGAGGGTTGTGTCCCTAGTCTGTGAAATGTGTGTGTGCGTGTGTGTGTGTGTGTGTGTGAGAGAGAGAGAGAGTGAGCGAGTGTGTGTACAGTTACTGGGAGCAAAAATTGCAGCGTGTTAAAATTATGTGGTAATTTCACTTTACCACCCTCAACTATGCCCTTGTTTCATAATGCCCCTAACCATGATATTTATCATATTATCACACCTCTTATTCTATTTTTGGATTTCTAATTACCTTAATTATACAAATGGACAAAAGATAAGATTAAATAAAGCATTAATAATATATAATTTTATCTAGTATTTAGTAATACACCACATAAGCGTTAGATAACAATTATTTAATTTAATCAGTTGTTTAGTTAGAAAATTATTTTATTGTATTAATGTTAAATTGACAAAAATATTTTCAATTAGTGCGTCAAAGTGTTTGTTACGTTTATGATAACTTGATTTTATTAATTACAGGATTATAATAGTAAATGTGTATGATAATACATTTGAATTGAATTATAGCATCACCTCTATTAATACTATGAATACCTCTATAATGCAAATCTATGATATTAAAAATATATGATAAGTATACGATTAATATACATTTTTAAAATTAGTACGGAATTAAATATATCTACCAAATAAAGTATTAAACCCAATTAAATAAAAATAATACAATTTAATATTTAATCCACTTATAATACATCTACTAAATGAACCATGTGAACATTTTTTATTTGAAACATGTCGGGCGTTTAGTTATGAGATAACATCAAATGATTTCCAACAGTGGAGAGATTAATATAAAAAGCTTAATAATTAAAAATCTTGGAGCTACAATTAAAGGATCAAAGTGTAATTTATCCAAATGGAAGTTTTTGAATCGGTTACCAAGAAAATATTATGTGCTTAAAGGAACCAAGCTGACATGTTTATTTGGTATTCAACACCAATTAAAAGCAGTCATTGATAAGAGCATACTATTTAATGTTTTTAATTCTTTTATATTTAGTTTTATGACATATTTTCTGTTTAACTGAGCTGATTAATATATTTATTGAATTAGGGAAGCATTGAAGGTAAAAGAATAGATATGAAATACATGGACAATTTTCAGCTTTTAGGCAATTTCGATCTTTGGAGCTCCGATTGAGGTTTGGTTGGTGTTAGAGTTTCAGAATGAGGAAGTGGTCTTCATGAAGTTTTTAGAGGACATCTTAAGCTTTTCATAAAGGTATGATTTGCAAAAATCCGAGTTTGTTTGGACCTCCAAACATTGTTTCAAAGTCAGGCCTGGAAAGCTTATCCAAATCCTGATTGGAGTTGGATTCCTGTCTGACCTAGCAAACTTTAGTAGGTCATAACTTGAGTTTTTGAAGTCCAAATCAGGTGATTCAAAAGCCAAAATTTATCTACACATCAAGGGATACAATTTTCATCAAGAGCCCAAATCAAGATTCAGTCGTTATCTGATAGAAGAACTGCTCACAAGTTCCAACACGATTTCTGTGATTTTATGTCAATCTGTTTTGATAAGGAATACCTATAATGTAGGGATTTGAGTTGTACACGTCTAGGGAACTGTCATATGTTTTCTATATGTATCTAAGATTTCCTGGAAGGAGAGGAGGTGGCAGAACAAGGAAGGGAGACAACAATTTTTATATTACAGACTTGGGTTTACCTAAGCAATGGGCAGCTGATTTTCTTTGTTCGGTCGAAAGTATTCTAAGTTGGTATATGGTTTTGTGAGACTTGATTTAATTATTTAATATCCAATTCTATTCAAATAATATGATTTTCTGATTTATTGATGAGATTACATAGTTCTTTTGATTAAAGTGCACACTAATTGATATGCCATGTGGTGAATACTAGATTAAGTTATTGATCCGTAATTGTCTTGAAACTTGATTGTAGTAGCAATCAAATTATGCAGTTATTTTCCAAACTTTTGTTATTAGTTTGAGGAAATTATATATTGGATTAATAATTCTTCATTGATAGAGATTTGTTATTCAATTTTAGTTGTTCTTATGGTTGTTATTAATAGAAGGAGGATTCTTAATACCGAATTGATTAATAACAAGATTTAATATGAGTACTAGGCTTGTATTAATGTTCATAGAGATGAAGAAGGTTGTTTAACATCTAAATGATCTTTGAATTAAGCTTTTGATAGGAGTTGATTGTTTGTGTCTATGATCAAATCCATAACCAACAGTTGAATTGCCTTTGAACCGACATTTCATTAATTGATTCTTGTTAACAATTTGATAATCTGTTTTTGTGACAAACAAAACCCCCTTTTTATTTACATATTATTGCACTTGTTACCAGTTAAATTAATTCATTTCTCTGTGGTATTGACCCTTATTTGCCACTGCTATATTTGTAGTGTAGAGGTAAGGAATTAATTTTGGTTGTGAACGACGCACAACAACCATCTCAACAAATAGTCAGATAAAATAAAAAAGTGACAGGTCAGCCAAATGGTTAACCAAGGAAATGTTTTCCACTTTCTCTCTCCTTCAACTTTTCTCTCTCCACTACAATCCTATCATTTCAGCCGACTTCTGCCAAATGACAAGTTTGCCATGAAGATTTCTTCTTTTGAATTTATTTACAATTTTACAAACTTTACTCACCTACGTCTCTCTCTCTCTCTCAGTTCCGTTTTCTCATTTAGTTGATTTTAATTATTTTTGTTCTCCTTGTAGATAGCATGATTTAATTTCATAGACTAAAAGAGATAGATCAATTATTTAATATTGTTTTATGAGCCTATTAAGGCATGTTTTGAGTTTTATTGCAATATTTTTATTTTTTTGGAATAAAATTTATTTACTTATCAAAAAAAAAAAATTGTGCCTCATTGCTATTGGTATGTAACTTATTGCAATTCTTTGACAAAAAAACTCTTCAATGTTCCATTTCGCTGTTGGAAGAAATCTTGATTCATTTCCTTAACACTTGATCCATTTTGTTGTTGGTATATAACATTCTCTTGCTTGATTCATATTTGGTGGATTGAGAGAACTTAGAGCTCCTATAACACTTTTGGAAGAAATTTGCAAGTTTTTTTTTTTGATATTTTAAACTGAATTTAATCAAGTTAGATATTGAAAATATGACTCAAATTGGGTACAAAAATTTGGTTTGTAGCAAATTGAGTATTGAAACATTTTCACCTGTATTAACAACACAATAATTGTCAAATAATAAGACCCAGTTTAACAACACAATTAACATGTCAGCTTTCCTATTTACTCATGGGTTACAAATGTATTGCTCACATGATATACAAGGATTAATCATGATTAACATTAATTTGTCTCTAACACAACCAATTCTTTCCAATAAAATAAGGTGAAAACGCAACAAATTCTTTCCAATCACCATAAACTACCTAAAATTAAAAAAATATACATTGAAACACAATTAAAAATTGATCTAGGCATGAACCATGAACCTCCAATTAATTAGTTTCAGCCAGAAAAAACTACCGACTCACTGATTCACTACAATTTTCACTCAATAGACATTTTATTTATTATGATCAAATTCTTGATTCATGTCTGATATATTGAGAGAATTTGAACTTCCTATGACATTGTTAGAAGTACCTTGCAAGATTGTCATATTTTTTTTGTTAGTTTAGGTAGTACATAAGAAAATACTTTTATATAAGTTAGATGTTGGAAACATACCTAACCTAAATGGGACATAGGGAAATTTGTTTGTAACAAACTTGTAAAAGGCATATTTGAGTATTGAAACATTTGCTTTTGTATCAATAATAGATAATAACAATCAAAATACATACATGACTTTAATAAGTTTATTTTAATTGTAAATAACGATTTGACAAACATACCAAATTGGTCGCTTGCATGCTCGTATGAACATTTGATGTTGTCATACCATACATGGGAACAAACTACAAAGAATGAAACAATGAGTAATTTAATAATACACTTTCAAACAAAAAAATATAAGATTCATGTGGATAAAAAATTCGTTTAATCATACCTGATTTTAGTAGTTTTCACTCATTTGCATCTCAAACGAATGTAAAGATGAAGCACCTAACATAGATGATTGCATTCCTAGAATAAAAAAGAGATGAAATTAAAGTATTCATTTTATATTGTAAAAATATTTTTATCTGTCATAGCATTAGTTGGTTGTGATATTTGAGATGTGCTCACATTTGTCTTTCTAGACTTATTTTTTCTTCTTCTCCAGAAAACCTTTCATTCGACCTTATGTGTGACCTTTTTTCCTCAATTTCGGGGGATCCAATATTAGAGTCTCATTTCTTAATAAAAAAATATTTCTATCATCTTCAAATGTATCTTTTTCACTGAATATTGCATTAAATTTTGTAACTTTCTCAAATATATTATCCATATCATGATCTGCAATCTCAATTGTGACATTAGAATTAACATTCAAATTCATAAGACTAAAGGCTTTGCGCATTAACTTGTTGAGCCGCACTGTTTTTGTTGAGTTTCCACTAGTATCCAATAGTGGAACATTCAGTCTATCCATTACAATCCCATGTTTCGCAACTTTTGTCCACCTCCTCAATATATATTGTTTGAGAATTTTATTGACACCATTCAAATTCAAAAGTCTCAATGCATGGCGGCACAATAATCCCAATGACTGAAATTGCTTACAACTACATGAGAGTTAACAATCAGAGGAGTTAAACTATATAATGTGTTCTTGATAAACACCCTCCCTTTTCAAGTTATACATGTGTAGTGCATCAGTACAAGTGGAGTCAACTTCTACTTCAGAAAGAGATTGCAAAAACTCGTCTTGAAACACCGGAAACATTTTATGCGTATATACCTTACATGCATATCTAAGAAGCTTACTACCACGAAAAATAATACGAGATTTTTCATGAGCACAATTATGATCATTATTCACTTCAGCCTCACGCATCTTTTCAGCATTTTGTTCATAGTGATGCACAAATTCAGTGAGACTCATTGTCATGCATGCCATATGTTGGAAAATATTATTTGTACTTTCACTCTTTTGACTAGCCCAAATGTTGCATAAAAATGTATCACGACTAAAGATTGGAGCCCATTTTTCACGAAGATCATATAATTTCCGAAGCCATGACTCATTCAAACAACCCCATTTATCAATCATTTCTGCCCATTTTTCCTCAAATTCGCTTTTACTTCACATTTATACAAAAGATATGAGAACATCTCCCAAAAATCAGATTGTCGATAAAGACCAGAAATATTCGAAGCAACATTTTTTGAAATATGTCATTGACATAAGCGATGTTGTGTATTAGGAAGCACTCTCGCAATGACATTTGCCATTGCATGGTCTTGATCAGTAAAAATAGTTTTGGGTGCCTTATAATCCATAGCTTCAAGAAAAGTTTCAAACAACCAAATGAATGAAGCTGTTGTCTCATTACATAAAAATGCGCAACCAAATAACACATTTTTTCAATGATGATTAATCCTAACAAATGGAGCACAAATCATGTTATATTTGTTTGTACGGTAGGTGGTGTGAAAAACTACAACATCTCCAAAACATTCATAATCCAATTTTGATAATTCATCCCTCCAAAAAAAATTTGTCATTTGATTCTCCTCATCAACTTGTACAGTATAAAAAAACATTTGCTCTATTGCTTGCTTGTGCTTGAAATAATTTATGAAATTCTGTCCATCACCAGCTTCAATTTTTTTTTATCATTCAACTTGTATAAAATTTTGACAATCACGCTCAATAAATCCAACATTTTGATAACCACCTGCTTCATTTAACAAGTATGCATATGTTATGATTGCTCTTATACCGCTTCACTCATGAATTTGATAACACCCATATTTGTGTTATGCATTGTACGTGAAGACCTTATTAAATGCTTTTGGTTTGGTTCAACAAATGGGTGATTGTGCTCGGTGATTAATTGGCTAATTGTATAAACACCATTTTCTACTTTAAACACCACTTGAGCCCAACAACCACATCTAGTCTCTAACCTCTCCACCTTCTTCACTTGAGTAGGATCTGTAAATTCCCTAAACCCCTCTTTTGAACACACAAAACTGCGACAAATAAGATAATTGTTTCTTTTAAAACTCTTTTGATATTTTCGAATGCTGAAACCTTTGTAATATGCATATTTGTTATACATATTAAAAGCTTCTTCTTCACTATATGCAACCATGCCAACTTTTAACTCAAATTCATTATTTTGGCTACTTAACACACCATTTGGGACATCAATATTATCGTAAACATAGTTCTCTTCAACATGATCATCATCATCACCACTTTGATCTACACATATTCAAACATAATAAATGACACTATTTTAGTGGTGCATATAATATTTATCATTATCACTGCATACTACATACCATGCATACCAATTTGTTAAAAAAAAAAATAATAGCAATCAAAAATGAATCCTAAGCAATCGAAAATGAATCCTAAGTATCTCAAAACAAAATTTAAGTTACACAACCTAATTGTACAATTTCTTTTCCTTTGCTTGACGACATTGTTGAAATTTTAATATATAATTGCTGAAAGATAAAAATAACAATTAGAATTAAGGTCATAATAAAATTGATCAACTAAATTTAAAAAAAATAATAATTTATCTTTTTCATGCCTTCATGCTGATACACACACACACACACATTAACCCACACAAACACTACACATGCACATTGCAAACAAAACTCACATGACAACACACAAGACACACGCAACGACTACACATGGACAACACGTTCAAAGGCCAAAACAACCCACAAATGGCAGCACTCAAATATAAAATTGGAGAGAACAATACATGTGTAATTTTTTTTTTCTGTGTAAATGTCACTTGCAAGAAAAAAATGGTTATAAGTGAAACCTGTTAGAAATGGAGGAAGATAGACCGTGCAATTGAGAGAGAGAGAGAGAGGGAGATACAGATAGTGCAACTGAGAGAGAAAGAGAGAGAGAGAGACGTAGGTGAGTAAACTTTGTAAAATTGTAAATAAATTCAAAAGAAGAAATCTTCATGGTAGACCTGTCATTTGGCTGAAGTCGGTTGAAATGATAGGATTGCAGTGGAGAGAGAAAAGTTGAAGGAGAGAAAATGAAAAACGTTACCTCGGTTAACCGTTTGGCTGACCTGTCACTTTTTTATTTTATTTGACTATTTGCTGAGATGGTTGCTTTTAATTGGTGTTGAGTACCAAATAAACATGTCAGCTTGGTACCCTACAAGAGCAAAATATTTTTTCAACTCCCAAACCAATCAGGAAGTTGATTATTTTTTCACAGAAATAATCCATGGTAAAACAAAGATATTTCTTATTGAATCAGAGAAACGGATCACATCCTCTATTCAACGATAATGAATTAGATACACAGCGATTGGTATACCTCAAAACAAAAATCTTAAACCCCAAGGGTGTGTGTTGGTTCACTAGGGGATAAGGTAGGAAATTGGTTGAAAATCATCTTGGGGTCCCCTTATCCTTGATTTAGGAATGTAAATGGGGATGAGATAATGGTGGGAGTGCAATTCGGGTAGGTTGGACAGGTTGAGGGGTTAACCCTAATCTAACCCTATGCACATAATCTTCAACCCGAACCTAAACTTGGCCTCAACCTGAGGTATTTAGTCCCAGTACTGCCCAAGTTAAATTCGGACGGATTCGAGTTTCTAAATTCGAGTTAATTTCGAGTTAAAATTCAAGTTGAATCTGAGTTACAAATTACACAAAAAAATACACAAAAATTATCAAATTAAACCAAAAGATCCAAGACAACATATCTACCACCACCACCGCCACTATAGTCACTGCCCACTACCACTATCCATTACGCCCACAACCACCGTAGTCGTTGTCCACTGCCACCACAAGCACCACACCATAGCCACTGCCACCACCTGTCCAGTGATGTTCTTCGTTGATAGGTGTAAATCTGAGAGAGAGACACAAAATTGTTGTGGTTTTCGACACAAATCAAGTTGTTGCAATCTTCGGTGTTGTGGTCTTCGTAGATAGGGAGAAG
The DNA here is from genome assembly GCA_963454935.2 of Ilex paraguariensis. NCBI lineage: Eukaryota > Viridiplantae > Streptophyta > Magnoliopsida > Aquifoliales > Aquifoliaceae > Ilex > Ilex paraguariensis. Next base: position 60,770 of record CAUOFW020001323.1, read on the forward strand.
GAAATTGAAAGGGAGGCTGAGAAGAGATTGAGAGGGAGGCTGAGAATGAGAGATGATATCTTGATTGGGAACCCTAGTGGCTACTGGCTAGTGCTTTGTGTATATATATAATTTTTTTTTTTGGGGTAGGGAGATCTAAGCAGGGCAAACGTTGAAATGCTGAAGGACAGATTTAATGAAGGGATGTATAGGGAACCTAAGCTCATTCTCTAGAGAAACTATGAAGAAACAGGTATTCTCAAAGACCTCAGAGTCATACCTAACATCTATAGAAGGAATACAACAGCACATGCCCCCTGAGAAAACCAAACGTTACATAAAAGACACTCATAAGAGGAGGCATTACCTCATTGTGGCCAATGAGGTCTAAAGCACGAGGAGCAGGTCCGGAGCCTTCAGCGCTACCTGAAGATCTAACTCTACTATTTTTGGCCTTTCCTTTTTGAGATCGCTTAGAACTTGAAGGGGACCCCGATAAAGTCAGAGGCACCTCCACCCCCTCTATGGCATCAACCCTCGTGAAGTTATTTACTTTGTCACCAACATCCCCCAGCTCATCCTTCTCTACATCTGAAAACCTATCATCCATGAGGGAAAATAGACAAAACTATAAGTTCGGAAGAGGTAGACATAATTGAGCAAGAGAAAGAAAGTATAAAAGACCTATAAAGAGATAGAACGTGAGTAAAGTAATCCTTAAGGGCTTAGGGGTCAAGATACCAGTGACCAAAGAGAAAGACTCTGGTAGTAGAGTAAGGATCCAAGAAGAGGGGTGTTGTTCGAACTTGGTATTGACAATTTACGTGCAAGAATACACGATCAAAAAGTAATAAAGTGATAAGTAGAGAATCGTTCCCACGGAGAATTATTAGTAATAAATTCGAAGTACTAACTTTATGTCAATTCAATTTTATTTAAACAATTGAAATTGAGCTATGGAATTACTAATTAAAACTAAATCTAAACTTAACAATCAAGAGTTTAATTTACTAGAGAAAAGAATTTAAGATTACAACTTTCCCTAATGCTTCGTATAAATCTTTCTACTCTCTTTCCAGTCAATTAATCAAAATAAATTGTTAACTGAGAACTCAAAGTTATTTATCAAACCATTTTCGATAGTTAAATAAAATTATCTATCCCAATTAAATTACTATATTCCTATGCAAAATAAGTTGGAATAGATTCATTAACTTCAAACTATCATAAAAGTTACACACGACATATAGGTATATTCTTATCCTATACACAAATTCAGCAATTCAATCCTAACCAGACGTATGTCATCATATTCAGATCTAAACCTAGAATTCATCTCCCAATTTCATCTAGATTATCAAACTAATTGTTGGCCACACAATCATATATTAATCACAAAATATGACAAAAAACTCATATAAGACCAATAAGAACTAGAAACGAGAGTAGATTAATTTAATTAGACATAGGTTCCATTGCAATCTTAATAAAGATTTTGTTCATAATGTAATTGAAAGACATCATTCTAAAATTAAACAACATCTTAGAAAAATAAGAAGTAAAGGTAAGAGAAAAGAATGAAAACTTAGGTGCAATCTTCAATCATTCTCTAGCCTTCAAGACCAATCTTCTTCGTGTTGATTTCTTCGATTCTTGTCTCAATTTTCTTCCAATTTCTTGGTCTTTCTCCAATGTTTTCAGCCCCCAAAAGTCAGAATGTTTCATCCCCACACAAACTCTAGTATATATATAGCCTTAGGGTTAAATTTTGGGCCCAAAACAAGTGAAAATTCGCATCACGGATTAACACATGCGCAAGGGCCCTCCTTGTATTCTGCCTGCTCGGGACCAGTCTTCATATAATTGTCATAAATTTTGATAAAACAGTCCGATTGAGCTTAAATTTTGACATAATACAGAAGACATCCTGATATACAACTTTCATGTTTTGCATTTTTTTAGATGCGAAGTGGATCATGGTCAAAAAGGCAGAAAACAGAGGTACTGCTACAAAATGAAACGCTATAAATACTCCATTAAAATGCTCTTTAGCTTCCTCTTCAAAAATCCAACACTTAGGCTCCAATTTTGACCTTGTTTCCTCCCAAATGGTCATTCCTACAAAATAACATCAAAACACACAAAACGAATAAAAATGAACATAAAATAATTGAAAACTTATAATTTTATTAAGCCGAAAGCACTCAATTCGTAGGTATAAAACTCACTCATCAAATACCCAAAACTTGAATCTTTGCTTGTCCTCAAGAAAAATACTAAGAACAAAAATAATACAAATTTACCAACAACCTACTACTCAAACAGTGGATCAATACGAATCTAAATAATGACCTCAAAAGTTACTACAAAAAATTTAATTCACGAGAAACTTCAGAACAGTGCAAAGTATATCAATCTAACATACTTCTTAATTTTACCTCCGGTCATGACCCTTTAAATACATGGACATATCCGGACTATCAAGCTAGTCATCACCCAAATATATTTACGTGATCAAACACTTCATAGGAGATACTCAATATCAACTCTATAAACTTACGTTTCACATCAATCTCTACTCATTAAGGCAAACATATAAATAATAGAAGGACCAAATTTTTTTCTCTCACTCTTTTTTCTCTTTCGGTGAGTGCATTTTATGCTCAATCTCACCTCCTATTGAGTGAGTGCGTTTTACACTCCATCTCACCTTTTCTTGATCAAGTGCGTTTTACGCTCTATCTCGTTCTTCACATGTGTTTATGAGTGAGTGCGTTTTACGCTCCATCTCTATTCACCACATGCCCTTTCCTTGTGTTTTTTTTCCTATTTTTTCCCCATCTAACTCATGAAAGATCAAATAAAAATAATGTTCAAACACTTTTTTTTTTTTTTTTCCTTTTAAACTATTCCGTCATAACCAATATTTTTCCCAAACTTATGTGTATACCTTCATTCGCTTTGAATGATGCTTAAATAAATTTTTTAACGTTTCAATAATATCTCCCATAAGCATTTAACCAAATAAATTCTCTAAATAATAACTAACCAAACAGATGGATATGTGCTCATGAATGAAAGGATCACAAACAGTGTAAAATCAACTAGTATGTCAAACTACAGACTCAACATGTTCATCAATTTTCCTTAAATTGACAATTAATTCCATTCATTATTGGTCATGACCAAATTCAATCAATCCATTGCTTAAGTCATTTTTTTTTACAAAAAATGCAAACATGCTCTCTAAATGCATACCTGATAATGCAAATGCAAAATAAGTAAACACCCCCAAATTTAAACTACACATTGTCCTCAATGTATACAATAGAAACAAAAATTAAGACAGAGGACTTCCTTGAGACTTCGCTAGTTGGTGTCATCGTCAGCGTCCTCGTCGTCTGCTGAGTCGGGAGTGTATTCAGAAAACATAAGTGGACTGTTCTTGGCTCTTAGTAGGGCTTTGTGTGTGCTCGAACTTTATGTTGAATCCTTGGGACCTGCAAGCAATTGACATACCAATTAAAATGCACTAACTAACTTAACTAACTACATTATTTCTATATAAAAAAAACTAAATTAAATTAAAATGAAATAAAACTTAGAAACTAAAATTTGGGTTGCCTCTCAATTAGCGCTTGTTTTATAGTCTTCAGCCTGACTACTTCCTGTTTCATCCCGAGTCAACAAGGGTAATTGAAGTCTTTTCATGATCAATGTTGTCGCCCCAATATTGCTTGAGTCTTTGCCCATTCACCTTGAAAGTTCTTTTCAAATTGGCTTCCTCAACTTTGACTATCCCATGTGGGAACACCTCCTCTTTATATAGCTTGGCGTTCTCAAGAGGATCTGAAATACAACTTCCTACGAATACCACATCCCCTGCATCTTCCACCAAATCAACCCGAAAACATTCTTCCGGTTCCTTTGAAAATTTCATAGCTGAAAATACATTGAATGTAACCTCTTGATCTTGGACTCGCATAGTTAGCTCACTTTTTTATACATCAATAATTGTTTTTCCCGTTGCTAAGAATGGTCGCCCAAGAATAATAGGTATTTCTCTATTTTTCTTACAATCTAAGATTATGAAATCAGTTGAAAAAATGAACTTATCCACTTTAACTAGAACGTCCTCAACTATGCCCCTTGGATAAGTGAGTGATCTATCCACAAGCTGCAATGTAATATTTGTCGGCTTCGCTTCATTCAAACCCAATTGCTGATAAATTGAGAGTGACATTAAGTTAATACTAGCTCCCAAATCACATAATGCTTTCCCGAAAACTGGCTGCCTATTGTGCATGGAATAGTAAAGTTACCCGGATCTTTAAGCTTTCGTGGTAGCTTCTTTTGAAGAATAGCACTATATTCCTCCGTGAGTGTCACTGTCTCAAAATCGCCTAGTTTTCTCTTCTTGGACAAAATTTTCTTCAAAAATTTCACATAGTTAGGCATATTCTCCATTGCTTCTGCAAAAGGGATATTTATCACTTCCATGATTTAGAGAACTCCTTATCCCATTTCTATTTCTGCAAACGTTGTGGAATTGGAACGGGAGGCACAATAGGACCTCTACTTACCTCTATTAGAACATGCAACTGGATTTTCTTCTTTCTTTTCATGTTCCACATTCTTTCTCTTTTATTTTTTTACCCTCAGTATCATCTCCATGCGATTGTTTTGGAATTCCACCAACAACCTCAGGTAACTCTTTTTTGCTTCGTAATGTAATAGCATTGCAGTGCTCCTTACCTTCCCTCTTAGGATTGATCTCTGTATCACTAGGTAACGTGCCTTAAGGTCGATTATTAATGGCATTAGCGAGCTGACCCATTTGGTTTTTCAGGTTTCGAATTGATACTTTCATACTATTCATTCTTGTCTCACTCTGTGCTATGTACCTGGAAAGCAACTTCTCCAAATTTGACTTCTTTTCCTGCTGTGGTGGAGCTTGATTTTGAAAGCCTGGTGGGTATGATTGTGTTGGAGCAGAAGGTTGGGCTTGATTATTACTCCATGAAAAACCCGGATGATTCCTCCAACCAGGGTTATAGTTGTTGGAATTGTTGCTATAATGTTGCCTGTTGTGGTTACCAATAAATTGTACCGACTCCGGATTGATTGCGCATTGATCACTCGGATGGTTTCCAGCACACAATTCACAAATGAATGCCACACTTTGAATAGGTTGCACCCCTAAGGCATCAATCTTCTTTGTCAATGTAGCAACTTGTGCAGCTAATGCAGTAACTGCATCCACTTTATAAATTTCTACTACCTTTGGCTGATTGATTCTTGAAGAGGGCCACTAATAATTGTTAGCAGCCATTGTCTCCAACAACTCGTAAGTTTCATCAAAATCTTTCTCCATTAATGCCCCACTTGCAGCTGCATCAATACTGTCTGGGTAGCACTAAACAACCCATTGTAGAATATCTGAACTTGCAACCACTTAGGAATACCATGGTGAGAACATTTTCGTAGTAAGTCTTTGAATAGCTCTCAAGCTTCATAAAGAGTCTCAAAATCATGTTGTGTGAATGATGTGATGTCGTTCCTCATCCTTGTAATTTTAGCTGGTGGAAAGAATTTAGCTAAGAATTTTTGAGCTAAATCTATCCATGTGGTAATAGAACCGGGCGGCAATGAATGCAACCAACTCTTTGCCTTATTACGAAGTGTGAAAGGAAAAAGTCGGAGTCTAATTGTATCTTCGGAAATCCCATTGTATTTGAACATGTCACAAATTTCTAGAAAACTCACCAAATGATCATTTGAGTCATCGTTAGGCAAATTCCCAAATTGCACTGAATTTTGAATCATTTGATGGTACCCGACTTGATTACAAAACTGTTTTGCTTAAATTGCGGGCCTTTGAATGCTCGATTGTATTTCTGTAACAAGCGGCATAGCATAATCCTTTAACGATTTATGTTCATCTTCAGTCATATCTTCTTCGTTATTTACTTCTTGATACTATTTTCGCAAGTTTCGACACCTTTTCTTAATTTCGTCTTCGTACGGTAGTTGCTCCTGATCTTTAGATCGTGTTAGCATATAAAATTCAAGAGTGCATGCGAAAATAATTAAAACAAAAAATTAAAACAATCAAAATAGAAAATTAAATAAGTTTAAACTAAGATCAAATTTATTGAAATTAATATTGAAATAATTACTAGAATAGTATCCCCGACAACAACGCCAAAAACTTGTTATCCGAATTTGGTATTGACAATTTATGTACAAGTATACACAATCAACAAGTAATAAAGTGATAAGTAGAGTATCGTTTCCACGAAAAATTATTAGTAATAAATTCCAAGTACTAACTTTATGTCAATTCAATTTTATTTAAACAATTGAAATTGAGCTATGGAATTACTAATTAAAACTAAATCTAAACTTAACAATCAAGAGTTGAATTTACTAGAGAAAAGAATTTAAGATTACAACTTTCCCTAATGTTTTGTATAAATTTTTCTACTCTCTTTCCAGTCAATTGATCAAAATAAGTTGTTACCTGAGAACTCAAAGTTATTTATCAAACCTCTTCCAATAGTTAAATAAAATTATCTATCCTAATTAAATTACTATATTCCTATGCAAAATAAGTTAGAATAGATTCACTAAATTCAAACTCTCATAAAAGTTATACACGGCATATAGGTATATTCTTATCCTATACACAAATCCAGCAATTCAATCCTAAGAAGAATTAACCAGACGTATGTCATCATATTCAGATCTAAACCTAGAATTCATCTCCAAATTTCATCTAGGTTATCAAACTAATTGTTGGCTACACAATCATATATTAATCACAAAATATGACAAAAAACTCATATAAGATCAATAAGAACTAGAAACGAGAGTAGATTAATTTAACTAGATATAGGTTCCGTGGCAATCTTAATAAAGATTTAGTTCATAATGTAATTGAAAGACATCATTCTAAAATTAAACAACATCTTAGAAAAATAAGAAGTAAAGGTAAGAGAAAAGAATGAAAACTTACGTGCAATCTTCAATCCTTCTCTAGCCTTCAAAACCAATCTTCTTCTGTTGATTTCTTTGATTCTTGTCTCAATTTTCTTCAAATTTCTTGGTCTTTCTCCAATGTTTTCAGCCCCCAAAAGTCAGAATATTTCATCCCCACACAAACCCTAGTATATATATAGCCTTAGGGTTAAATTTTGGGCTCCAAACAAGTCAAAATTCACGTCACGGATTAACACACCGCAGGGGTGTTGATTTGGACAATGTTTGGGCACTGGGGTGCGTTTCCTTGTATTCTGCCTACTTGGGACCAGTCTTCGTAGAATCCTCATAACGTTTGATAAAACCATCCGATTGAGCTGAAAGTTTGACACAATACATAAGACATCCTAATCTACAACTTTCATGTTTTGCATTTTTTCAGATTCGAAGTGGATCATGGTCAAAAAGGCAGAAAATCGAGGTACTGCTACAAAATGGTACGCTATAAATACTCCATTAAAATGCCCTTTAGCTTCCTCTTCAAAAATCCAACACTTAGGCTCCAATTTGACATTGTTTCCTCCCAAATGGTCATTCCTACAAAATAACATCAAAACACACAAAATGAATAAAAATGAATATAAAATAATTAAAAATTTGTAATTTCGTTAAGCCGAAACACTCAATTCGTAAGTATAAAATCCACTCATCAAGGGGGAAAGAAGCTAAGGTAAGACCTTAATTCCTAAAGTAACAAAAGCGGAAAGTCTAGAAATTAAATAACCACCTCGAACTTGAGGGATCCAGAACGAAAGAAAACAACGAACAGAACAAGGGACGTACCTAGATGAGAACGATCGATAAACCAGGAGCCAAGGGAAAGTCTGAATAGATTAGGTTAGCCACATAAAGCCTTTGGAGAAATTAGGGATTTTTTTGAAAACCCTAGATCCTCGACGAAATTAGGAGGACGAAGTTACAAAGGAAATAATACAGGCAAAAGATAGAATGTGAAGAGGGTTTGAAGAAACAAAAGACGATTTTTGTCTGCAACCGCATTTAAAGGCAAGAGAACATGGACCCTCGAAATAAGGAACGTGCACAAGAAATGAGAAAAACATGATTACACGATCGTCACAACCGTTAGAATGAAGTCCCATCATGCAAAAATCGAGGTCGACCCAGACGACCTCACTCTTGGCATAATCCCTGCCCAAATCGATTTGTTTGATCAGGCACTAGGGGGCAACTGATGTTACCACAAAATATCTAAGGATGAGCTCGATTTCCCAAGTCAGCTACTCAGCTCGGGAGCTCAGCTCATCAGTATTACTAGTGGACCTCGATCTTAGACCTCAACTCTATGTGTCCATATCTCAAGGAAGTTTGTTCAAAGGATAGTTGGATCCCACAAAGTCCCCCCATCTTTCTGGCATCAATCACCCAACAGGCGCAAGTCTCGTTGCACAATAAGGGGCAACTGTTACAAGGAAAGGGGCAAGGATCTTGCCCTAGATCAAGCAAGGCCCAGGAATATCTATAAATAAAAGGCAAAGCCCTCTAGAAAAGAGAGACCCATTGTAGCCTTTCAAAATATTCTCTATAAACCACACCCAGTTATTAATAGATTCAAGAGCAAGAGAATCCCTTAAGAGTGGATAAACCGAGTTCTTGTGCTGGTGAATCACTATAAACACTGTGCGTAATTATCCACTAGTCCAAACACCCTATTCCTTAGAGTCTTGGAGCTCAGACTGAATTTCTCAATACATCTTATATTCATACCTCTGTCCACTCGTATTAATTACATCATCACTTACTATGGATTTTGACAACTGCCAATTAGTATTTAAAGTAGCTAATTTTTTTGATGAGTTGCATAGACTACGAAGGAATAAATTTTGCTTTGAACTAATGTGGTTGTCTGATCCTGCGTATGCTGAAGTAGTGAGCAATTGCTGGAGAGCTCTGGCCTTTGGAAGCCTAGAGAAGTGTTTTAGGGATACAATTAGGGCTTGTCGAGTTGGTTTGCTTAAATGGGAGGAACGCTTAGTTTGAGATTATGGAGGGACAAATAAATAATAATAGGGAGATAATAACAAGATTGCAAGCAGATATTGTAATAGAGGAAAGTAGAGAAGAGCTTAGATCATTGCATGCTAAATCTCACCAGTTGCTTGAAGCAGAGGAACTAAAATGGAAACAAAGATCAAAAGCTCTATGGCTTAAGGAGGGCAATAGAAACACAAGGTTTTTTTCATGCTCAAGCATCCATGTGAAGGCAAAGGAATGTGATTAGGGGGACTTAAGTATGATTTGGGGTGTGGACTACACATCCCAAAAGAATGGAGCAAGTTATTGTTAATTATTTTAAAGGTTTGTTTAGCTCAAGCAATCCTACACAAGCACAGATATCCTCGGTTATAGATTGTGTCTCCCCAAAAGTTTCTGACGAGATGAACTAGCTTCTATTAAAAGAGTTTCATGCAGAGGAGATAATTGATGTAGTCAAGCAGATTCATCCTTCTAAGTTGCCAGGTCCAAGTGGTATAGGTAATGTTTTTTACCAAATTTTTGGTCAATTATGGGAGAAAGTTTTGGAATTTCTAATCAATGGAGTGTTTTGTAATAAGCTTAACTACACTCATATTGTGCTTATCCCAAATGTTGAATCTCCTATGGATATGACTCAGTTCCGTCTTATAAGTCTGTGCAATGATATTTATAAGGTGATTGCGAAATTCCTCACCAATAGATTAAAGATGATTTTATTGAAGTTGGTCTCTATGTATCAAATACGTTTGTGCCCGGGAGGTTAATCACAGATAATGTTCTAATAGCTTATGAGCTTAACCACCATATGAAATGGAAAATCCCTAGAGACAAAGGTTATATGTCTCTGAAACTTGATATAAGCAAAGCATAGGACAGGGTTGAGTGGTGCTTTTTGGAAGGAATTATGCAGAAATTGGGTTTTGATGCTAGATGGATTGGGCTGGTTAAGACATGTGTTAGAATGGTTTCATACTTTATAATGCTCAATGGAGAGCATTTTGGCTATTTTCATCCAAGAAGAGGGTTGTGTGAAGGAGATCCCCTTTCTCCGTATCTGTTTTTATTATGTACTGAGGGCTTTTCGGATTAGCTTCATGATGATGAGATAAGAGGTGTTTTACAAGGGCTTTTGGCATGGCGTGGAGGGCCTATTTTCTCTCATTTTCTTTTTGCAGATGATAGCTTATTGTTTGCCAGAGTAACGTTGGAGAATGATACCACTACAAAGGAGTGTTTATAGTGTTATGAGAATGCCTCGGGTCAAAAAATTAACCTTTCTAAGTCGGCAATGGTTCTCATTAGGAACGTTAGTCTCTCGACTTTGAATGCTATCCAAGAGTTGTTATAAATTCCGTTGGTGAATGCACATGATAAATACTGGGGATTTCCTGCAATCTCAGGAAGATCAAAGAAGGAGATTTTTGATTCAATCAAACATAAATTTTAGGAGAGAGTTCAAGGTTGGCAAGGTAAGCTACTGTATAAGGTGGGCCTAGAGGTTCTTATCAAGGTGGTAGTACAAGCAGTACCTACATATGCTATGTCATGTTTTAAATTACGCATCTCTTTATACTATGAATTGAATAAAATGGTTGCTAATTTCTGGTGGAGTCAAAGCTCGGTTGCTAGAAAAGTTCATTGGTTGGCTTTGGATAAGCTATGTAGGGCGAAGAATAAAAGAGGATTAGGCTTCAGGAATATAGCAGTCTTTAACCTTGCACTCCTTACATAACAGTTTTGGAGACTGCTCAAAAATCCGGATTCAATGCTTTTCAAAGTTTTGAAAGCAAAATTCTTCCCGAATTCTGCCATTATGGAAGCTTAACTTGGTTCGTGTCCTTCCTACACTTGGAGGAGTATTTTTGGAGTCGTGGAAGGGGTTAATGATCTAAATATTAGAGTGAAAGCTACTCGCTGGGTGCCACGACCTTCTACTTTTAAAGTTGTTAGCCCTCTGCCAAATTTGCTACAGGATTCTCTTGTTAATGTTCTAATAGACAATGATAAAAAATGCTAGAAGATGGACGTATCGAGACAACAATTTCTAGACTTTGTAGTAGAAATTATAGCATCTATTCCCATTTTTGAACAACTTCCTGAGGATATATTGGTATGGCACTACATAAAGTTTGGTGAAGTGTCTGTCCGAAGTGGGTATCATCTAGTTATGGAATCGGGCCTCCAAAATAATCATGCCTCGGATAATCATTGCCTATTTGGAAGCTGCAAGTGCCCAATAAAATTTAGCACTTTTTTGTGGAGGGTGGCTCAAGATATCTTACCTACATAATGCAATCTTCTCCGAAAACGAATGGGTGTGGACAATCTTTGTTACTTCTGTGGATTACCCAATGAATCCATTGAACATATTTTTCTAATGTGCTTTTACGTTAGAAATTTGGAAAGTAGCAAAAATTCAGTTACCATTGAAGATGAATCCTCCGTTTAGGGAATGGTTATTTGCTACTCTTCAACTGCTACATCCAAATAAGCTATGCTTGATGACGGTTGCTACTTGGGCTATATGGTTTAACAGGAACAAAGTTCGTTTAGGTGAAGTATCTCAGACACCACTACAAAATGCGGATTTCTCTACTACTTCCCTAGAACAGTTTTGGACAACGTCCAGGCAAGTTGCTAGACTAGAACAATCTGCAATTGATCGAATAGTTCGTTGATAGTTTCCCACTAGACCAGGAGAGGTGAAGCTTAATTTTGATGGGTGCTTGACTTCAAAAGTGGATAAATAATAAAGTAGTTTCCATGCATAAGAATATATCGTTTAGTAACTCAGTTGATTATCAATATCATCTCTTCAGGGAAAACGAAGGAAAAATTCGAATAGTGACAAAAGTAAAAAAAAAAATTAAATAAATAAAGAGTTTTTAAAAGTTGAGAATTGTAGTAATTAACTAAGCTAAATTAAAGATAAATTTAATAAAAGAAAGAACTAGATACTCTTTGGATTTCATCCCACCTATGAACATAAATTTACACTTTAAATCTATAACTCATCTAAGTTCGTAATCAAACTCCTCCGAACGGATGATATTCAACTAAAAACATTAATTAGTAAAAAATAGTGATTTTGATGATGAATGAATTGACAAAAATATTTAGTATCCAATTGATTATAGGGACTCCACTTATTATTCGTATGTTTACTACTAATAGAGGATATGACCAATCAAACAAGTTTTCAAAAACACTTATTCAACCATTAAATCACATACATTGTAAAACCCTAGTTCATGGGTTTGGAATTCCTCCTACAATTATCTAGAAAAAAAACTATTCAAACATGACGAAAGAAATTGAAAACAATTAAAGGAGACATGCAAATAAATAAATAAAAAATAAAACTTTTATTAAAATAAACTTTAATGAAGAACTTTGTATTTAAAACAAGGAATTGAAAGCAATAACAAGAAAAGAAATAATATATCGTAACTAATGAAGGACCTCGTTCTTGCAAATTAAAACAAAATAAACGAAGAAGAAGGAGGAGGAGCAACTCCCTCTTGGAGAACGTCCAAGAAGGAAGAAGATCTCTCTAAGAAATCCCAAAGGGTTGGTATTTATAGGAAAAACAAGGAGATATATATATATATATATATATATATATATATATATATATATATATATATATATATATATAGCTGATATCCTAGAGATTCTCATTCTTAATATGTCTATTTCTTATTCCTAAAAAAGCTTCGAAAATATCTCCTACAATATCTCTAAGATTTATCCAAAAATTCATTTCCTAATTTGTTTCTTTTTTGTTCAAATAAAGTCTTGGAAGATATCTTTGAATATTTAGTCAGTCAACGTTTTGGCAAAAAAGTCCTCCCCAAAATCTGATGTCAACCTACCGGCAGAACATTGAATACCAACCAGTAGAACCGTCATGTTGGATGACCTACCGACAGAAAATAGATCACCTACTAGTAGAACCTTATTCTATCAAATTCCATTGGTTTCTGCTTCCAGTATAACACAAGTCCACCTAGAACATCATTCTGCTTATTCCATAAAGCCTTTCTACCAATAGCACATAACTTTACAAGCTATCTTTTCTTGAATTGTTGCTCTACGGCTTCCAACTCCATCCCTGACTCGCCCATCTTACTTAAAAAATTCTCCAAAATATCAAAATAAATGTAAAACGTCATCTTTGCATTGATTTTCTTGCAAACACCCAAAATTCCCTATAAAACACAAAACTAATCTAAACCAAAATATATAACTAATAAATAAAGTTAAGCTGAGTAGTTTGAGATAAAATCATACAATATTATGTACTCGTCAATGGGGGTGTTTTTTGTAATGAAGGTTGTTCTGGTATTGGCATTGTAGTTTGGGATGATGAAGGCAAGTTTCTGTTGAGAGTTTGTAAGAAGATTGAAGGAATTCTCGGTGAGGATAGTATTAAGGCTATGGCGGCATCAACTGCAATTACTCTGGCAGTGGAAGCAAAGTTTCAAAAGATTGTTTTGGAAGGAAATTATAAGGTTGTCATTGAAGCAGTGAGTTCACGACAAATGCGGCTATCAAATTTTGGCGATTTTATTGATCATATTTTGTTGTGCGATCAGAAGTTCAGTGGTTTTTTTGCTTCCTGCGTTCACAAGGATAGAAAATTGAGTGTTTATTATCTCGTTAAGCATGTTGTCAATTGTTCAAATTTTAATATATGGAGGGAGGAATGTCCTACTTTCTTGTTAACTCTCTTCGAGAACGATGTGTCCTTTTTGAATTAATAGGATTATCCCATTGTTTATTTTCAAAAAGAAACAAAGCTTCGAAGGAAGGCTATTGCCATGTAATTGGTCAAACCATGGCAGCTGTTTCAGTTTGACCATTTTTAACATTGACATCCATATACAATATCAACCATCTTAAATTAAACACTATGACACATACCTAGCTTCTAATTCCCCACAAATACAGCATTGCACAAAATTATTGCATACTACTGTTTGACCCTTGGACCAAAATTACCACCAAACCCCACCATCAATATGGTCTCTCACCAATATAATTCCCTGGTGGATCATAGTTACAAGTCATAAACACATCCCCACTGCGACAAACCATCCTAGCACACCCAATCCTCCTAGTAGTCCTCCACACAATCTGTGTATAATGCCCACACTGCTGCCCAACGGCGCAACTGTTTGTCTGATAACTATAATACTTCTCCTCCCCGGCCCAAGCACCAACTGCGTCAGCTGGCGTCCACGAGGAGCCGCTTCCCCAGTAAATATTCTCCCCTAGCTTGAAATCATCTTCTGGGAACGAATGCATTAACCGGCAATCTGCTTGTCGTTGCCCGGCCCACCACCTTGCGTACCTCTCGAGCTGAAAGTCCCATGTCAGTGGGAGCTCAAATTTGGCTGCTCGGACCAGATTGTGGGCAAAGAGGAATTGAAAGGACTCTCCAATGCAGTTCCAGCATAGTTGCTTGGAAAGTATGTATATGGACTCATTGTCTGGGTTATTGTGGGGGGGTTCAGTTACAGAAAATGATTGTGAGGACACCAAGAGGTGGTTGAACATGAGGCTTGTGAAGAGAATGGAGAAAAGGAGCAATAGATGCTTCATGTTTCGGAGGGTGGGACTTGGGAATTGGTGTGAGCAATGAGAGAGAAAGTCAAGTCTGCAGGGTGGTGTGTGGCACTGATTAATGTGGCCTGTGGTGGCTTATATATGGATGTCAGGATGTGATTTCCATGGCTTGGAAAAGATGAACAAAAATTTGAGGTTAGAGTGTGGGGGCTTTACATGATTCAATTATGAATCACATCCTCTTTATATCCTATAGTATCAGTAGTCTTCATGTATTTGGACACCAACAACTGACCAACTGTTTATTACTATATTGGAGATTATAACTCAGATCACATTAATTTACGATTCAAACAAACTAAATTAGTGTTCAATGGATCAAGCTAAGCTCGGTTTAAAAAATTTAAAATGGGTTTCTAATTTTTAGAGCAATTGTAGCTTTAATCTTATTGGATCGTCACTTAGTCTTTAGTAAATCGTAATTTGTTCTAATTTTCTTTTGATTAGTTGGGTGGTGTGGGCAAATGTGAGATGGTGTTTGGAGAAATGGAATTTTGCCATGGCATAAAGTATGATTTTTTAAGTCTCGTGAGGGAGGACAGGGGTTTCTATCAGGCTATGCTATGTTGAGCCCGTGAACTGGCTTGTTTGTTCTATGGGATTGGGACAGCATGGCCTGTCATGGTTTCATGGTTCTTTCTAGAACGGGACACGTGGCACTGAAAGGAGGTTGACAAGTAATTACTAACTAATGGTGACTTTTTTTCACGAAAAGCTAAAGAGGAATAATGGTATTCGACATCAAAATCGGACATAATTTATTGATTATTAAATTAAAACTAAGTTCTAATATTTGATAAGATCTATAATCAATCTAAGGATTATAGTGAATTATATCAATAAATTGGTCTCAATTGTATTATTATCTCAAGAATACTAATATTTTGCTTCAACCAGCCCGGCCCAAATGCTTGGTGGCTAAGAAGGCCTAGGGTTGGCCCGGCCCATCTCTTAACCTGCTGCCACTCTTTGAGAGCGAAGGACAGCCCAAACTACATAATGGCCTTAATAGTCCCATTGCGATCTCATGGTACTAAGTCTGAACCAGGCCGATCCATGTTCACAAAATTGAGCAATTGGCTCAGGCCAGAAGGATGAAAAAGAAAAAGGGTACTTCGGAAGCCGGTGCTCTCCGTAGGACTTATTTAAGAAAAAGTTCAATTAAAAAAAATATTTTGAATATAAATTCACTTTGAGGCAAAATGGTGGTATCACTCTTGAGCACAATTATAAATCCTTCAAAGTTGGTTAAGGAAACAAAAACATCACAGTCCTGATTAAATGTTGACTGTTACCATTCCCCCTGAAAACGAGGACGCCAGATTCATCAACAGATGAGAAATTTTGTTGATTTCGTTGTTTTTAAATTTGAAAAACAAATCCAATCATTTTCGACACTTCATCTATTGCGCATTCATGTAATTCAGTGTCGAAAAATTACTTCATCGTGGTAGAGAAGATCAAGGAACATAATGTCCAAGTTATAGTCACACTTTGAAGCTTCCACCACCGGAAATACAGGTTGGTTATAGTCTCACTTTTTGAGTAATTTGTTACATTGTTTAATATGTTGTTACATTATTTTTGAGTATATTGTCACATAGTTTTTCAGTAACTAGTCACAATTTTTGAATAATTTTTTACATTGTTTAATATGTTGTCACATTATTTTTGAGTATATTGTCACATTTTTTTTCGGGGAATCATCACACTTTTTAAATAACTTTTCACATTATTTTAGAGTATACTGTCACATTGTTTTTCAAAGACTTGTCACAATTGTTGAATAATTTATCACATTGTTTAATATATTATTACATTGCGGAAAAAAAAAGAAATTTGAAAAAAAAATCTAATTCCAAAAAATGTCAGGAATACAAAACACCAAAATACAAGTTACATTGACAACCTCTAAACTTTTTTTTTTCGAAAAACTCTGAAATGGTGAAGAAGATGAAATCTTAGGATAACCGAAACACAAAACCAACAAAAAAACCTAGTTGCTGCATACGAAAAACTCCAAAAATTTACTCCAAAAAAATCGTAATGGTGAAGAAGATAAACTCTCGGTTCAAAAGGATAATACCAAATGTATTGAGATCAGTTTTTGAGAATTCAAATGGTTGAATATATCACTTTCAAATATTTTCATATTGAAAAAAGAAAAGAAAAGGAAACTGTCAATCAAATATACATGAATCAAGGTAGGGATAATTATGTAATATAAAAAAAATAAAACTGAAATATGTACTTACTTACAAATATTTTATCATTTAAAGGACTTACTGACTTACAAGTTAAGCTTGTGAGTATCCAAATAAGATCAAAAAGGTATACCCACAACCAATTTCTCCAAAGAAAAAAGCGGTTGGATGATTTAGTAAACCCATAAGTATGATCATATTTCATTTCGATTCATCAAAAACTCCTAAACTCTCTACGATCCTTAATTTTCTCCGCAAAATACTCTCTTAATTCTTAGTGTAGTATTTTATTCCTGTTTGCAAAGTCAAGCTCATTGTGGAACAGTTGTTTCAGTGAGGGCGTGATTAAGTGCAAAAGTTAGGTGATGTTTGATAAAATTGAAAATTAAAGTCTGAAATCTGAAGACTAAATTTATGGATTGTTTGACATTCACTGAAATTTAAGTACTGAATTGAACTAAACTGTTTGATAACTACACAGAGCTGATGTCTGAAAATAAATTAATTTTCAGTTTTACTATCCCACTCTTTAATTTGAAAATATTTATAAAATATATAATAACATAAATCATAATCACTATTATTATATTGTAGTCTACATTTAACAAATATTTGATCAAAATAAATAAATAAATAATATCTGAATAACACAATAAGTGAACATAACAAATTGAATAACATAACAAGTAAACAATAACATCTGATAAAAAAAAGAACAATAACTAATAAATAATCAAATAATATTGAAAAAAATACAATAAATTAGATTTCATTAACAATATGTGTGTGTGTGTGTGTGTGTGTGTGTGTGTGTGTGTGTGTGTGCAATCCATGTGTGTGCGTTTATGTGTGTGCAATGTGTGCGTTTGTGTGTGTAATTATAATTATGTATGTATATTTTTGTTATAGAACACAAGGGAAAAAAAAACAGAGATTGACAATGAGAATATATAAATTAGGGGTTTTGAAGAGAAGACTAATTAGAGTTTTAATAGAATTATAAAATATTTCAGGGTATAATTATCATATTATAAATATTATTAAAGATATTTTTGCCGAGCACTTTCAACTTTTAGATTTAAGTAAGATATCTCCTACTTAATAGTGTAGCCTATTTTTAAGGAGAACTTAACATATTAAGAGAGCTTAAATTTTGGTTATCAAATTGACTTAATTAATAAATGTTGAATACATTCATTTTAAGTGCTGAATACATTTAACAAACACACCCATAGAGTCCAAAGCTAGTCCTTTATAATAAAAGTTGGGTGAGTCTATTTTCACCCCTTAAATATTTTTTTTTTCACCCCATTTAATTTTTTAATTTCAAACTACTAAATCTATCCCATCTATATCCTCCAAGGAACTAAGTTCACCCCATTTGTATATAAACCATTAACCAAAAATCAAACTGTTAATTAAAAATTCTTAATCTTCACTTATATACAAACATTTATATAAGAAAATAGAAAGAAGTTTGAATCCAAAAGATAAAGAGAGGTTCAGATCATTCTGAGACAAAATATAAACTCATCCAACTGGTAGTGTAATTTCAACATAAAAGATGGTTTAAATTATCTCAAAAATTATGATCCGACGATTATAATTGGATTTAACTCTAATACTCCTATCTCCTATATAACTCACTCTCTCTTATCTCTTAAACATTTTAAACACACTATCTCATCTCCTCTCTCTCTCTTTATATATATATATATAGATATAAAATAAAGTAGTTAGATTCAAAACCAATCTAATCGCTATCACCACTTCCACACAAATAAAAAGTATAAATATACAATCCATAAATAAAATCATAAAGTTATTATTTATACCAAAAATAAATCACTATTATATAAAAACCTGTAGTTCTCAAAAAAAAAAAAAAAGACAAAGTGCAATCTAATCACCAATAAAAAAAAAAAGTGACTAATATAAAATAACAAGTATTACCAATTGAACAAAAAAAATTTCAAAATTAATATAATTGTCATCACCACTTTCACACAAACAAAAAATACAAATATCCAATACATAAGTAAAACCTTTGAACTATTATTCATACCTAATAATCACTTTACTCAGAATTACATAAAAACTTATAGTTTTCAAAGTTTTAATTTTTATTGAAAGTGAACAAAACATATTATTGATTGTCATAAATGATTAGTTAAAAGAATATCTATTACAAATTTTGTTAATGGCAAAACATCTCATTATTTCATGTTGATTATTTTTTTTGTTCAATTTTATAACTAGGTAGTTATCAAATATTTTCTATTTAATTTTTATTACTGTGCAATTAGAAAATGTTTAACATATATGCATGTTTATGAATATTGATGATTTTTCCGTGTTGGTTTAGTAGTGTATGTTTTGACAATAGTTTGTTGTTTTTAATTTTTAATGTTCGTGTGGTTTAGTCGTGGATATATTGTTGTTAATTGATTGTTGTTAAATGTTATATGTTAAAAGTGTATTGTTTGTACCTTGATTTAAGTTGGTTTTGTTTAATTTCTAATTTTATGATAAAATTTTGCATAAAATTAAAAATATTTCTTTTAAACACACATAAAATACATAATATCTCTAAATTTGGTGCTTCTTTTTTCAAGGTTTGCCAATTTACGTTTGACCCCAATAACCTCGTACAAACTATTATTACAACACAAAAAACCAATACCCAAATGAACAATGTCACAATTTTTTGACATGTAAGTTATTTAGTTTATCGATTTTTTAAAAACCTTTGGTATAATATTTCATAAAAAACCATTATATACTTACTATATAATTTTTCATCATTCTTATTACAAATTGATTCGCACATAAAATACACCGCAAGTAGATCTTCTTATCACGTATCTTAGTAACAGTGGTTGATGTTTATTTATTATTTATTATCAATCAATAAATTTAAATTGTCTTTATAATCCAAAAATAAAATCATCAATTTATTATTCATACCAAAAATAAATCACTACTGTATGAAAACCTATAGTTCTCAGAAAATAAAAAAAAAATCCAAAGCCCAAGCTAATTAGCAATTGAAAAAAAATAGGTGACCAACAAAAAAAAAAAAGATACTAGTTACACCAACAAAAAATGTTCAAAACCAATCTAATTGCTATGTATTGAAATTATTCAAATATCTTATTGTTGTGTGTTGAAATTTTATAAGTAACATAATACCTTCAGGCACGGACAATAACTAATATTATTATAAATATTAGAAATAAGTATCAAACAAAACATAACATATACGAACAAAAACTATTATGGAGAATGCATATTAAAATCATAATAAAATACAATTCATGTGAAACAATCTATTTAAAAGTTCAATTTTATCTTACTTCATAACTACATTAATTCACTTTGTACTTGACCCAACATATTATCCATCAACTCTTATAAAAATATAATCAATAATATGTATATATCATTACAAAAAAATATAATAACTTAATTAAAAATAAAGGGTCAAAAAAATAAAGTAAAAATTTGACTAGAAAAACATAAATGTGAGTGTAAGATGGGATAGAAGTGGAAACTTTGGGAAAGGACAAAATGTATAATAGATGAGCAAAAAATAAGGTAGACTTAGTTATTAATGTGTATATAGACAAGGTGTACTTAGTCACTAAGGGAGAAACTATAAACAGTAATGTTATGTTGACCAAATTTAGAGTTCAAATGACATGACAACATATTATTTAAAAATTTTATTGGGACCCAAGTGACAATGAGATTGGAAAAGACATTTAAGAGATAAGAATGGTTCCCCCATAAAAGAGAGGGTGTGTTCATTGACATTTTAGCATACTACATAACAACTTGCTATAATATTAACGTGGCTGAGAATCAACTTCTCTTTCTTATGTATGTATGCTTGACACTAAATAATGGTTTGATAATTAATACATTTTAAACAGAATGGAGAAAAACAAATCCCGCAAAAACTAGTTTAAGAATAAGAGAACATATGATACAATCTCATTAATTTGTCATTTATTGAATTGAATTCTCTTGCAGAATTGTCACGAAACATTTTAATAAGGCCTCTCTCCAATGTAGTTCCCAGGAGGATCATAATTACAAGTCATGAAAACACCCCTACCACCAAAACAAGCCACCCTGGCACACCCAACTTTCTTTGTTGAGCTCCACACAATTTGGGTATAGTGTCCACATTCCTGTCCTTCAGCACAAGAGTTGGACCAGTAACTGTACCACTTCCTCTCAGCAACCCACGCCATGGCCGCCTGAGCTGGTGTCCAGTCATTGCCGCTGCCCCAAAAGATGTTCTCACCATACGGCCCGTTGGAGTGCTTCAAAGCACAGTCCCTCTGCCTTTGGGTGGCATACCATTGAGCATATCGGGCTAATTTCACATCCCACACCAGTGGTGGCATACGCAGAGCGGCGCGGGCTGCATTCTGGGGAGCCAAAAATTGGTTGATCAAAGTTAGGTAGCTGCCTTGTTTTGTGATGGCATTGGAGCTTGAGATGAGGAGGAGAAAAATAGTTGGGGTTATGTGCCATGGACTCATTTGGAGAAGGATCAAATATTCTGCTGGGGAAATTTAAGGAGGGCAATTGATTAGGGAATGCATACCATTTATAAGAAAGGAGGTGGGAGTTGTTGGATTAGGGAGGTTTAAATAGTCAACTATGGGGTGGCACCCATGTTCGATAATGATTGCCACATTTGTTGGATAGGTGGACAAAGCCTTCAGCCTATAGAACTTTTGAATAATCCTACATTTAAGGGAAAATTCCGATGTATATCCTTTAACTATTTAATCTTTTCATATTACTCCGGCAACTACTTTATTGGATTTAATATTACATTAATAAAATGTATTTTTTATTTTGAGGAGATGCGTTAACACGACAACAAGGTTATCCTATTTAAGTGCTACGAGTTGGGGTCATGAAAATTATCTCTTCGTATAAAATGATAAGACTATTTTTCTGACTCTTCTAACATCTTGCAGTAATTGGAACCTCATTCTACTAAACTATCTTTTTTTATTTTAGTTGGAAAATATACTCATGTCATTAGTTTTGTGGGTAGCTTGAAATAAAATCACAAAATTTGAGAAGCAAAGTGACACAATTTTTGTCCAATTTTGTTTTGGACTTTTGCAATTGAAGCTATATTTAAGGGTTCCTAACTTCAATGGCCGAACAATTCTGCATGATAGAGTAGCTATTCTTGGTGTTCATAAATGCGGGTCACTGTTAATTGCAGCTAGCCCTACAATTTAACAAAGACTACTTGACTTCCGGCAATATATCACACTTGGGTGTAGCCCTAATTTCACAAGGACAATAACAGAATCCTATGGGTTGAAAAAGTTGGTCAATCTTCGGAGTTTCATTTTACAAGATTGGAAGTACTAACTACGAGTCATATTTCGAAACTATCCAGAGATTGATATCAATAATTATTTGTTGCATGTGACTCGAAAGATTAGTATATGCTCCAACAGACCGGATACATTTTATTTACTTGGAAAAACCAATCGACTCTTGAAATGCCGTGATTTTGATTGGTATGTTTTACAAAATTAGCATTCCTAATGAACATATTTTTGTTGAAAAAAAAAAAAAACATTCCAAGACTTGCTTTCGGTGGGCTAAATCCGTAATAGGAATTTGTTTATTTTCAGGTGTTCTTAGATTGTCTCAACACTACATGAGTGTGTAATGGGGGAATTTTGCAGCAAGGGGTGTGAATTTGTGTTGTGTCATTCACGTGTTGGTATTTTTGAATTGTGTCATTGTAATTCGTGTTGAATTTATGTCAATATCAACTAAAAAAAACGTAAATAATGTATTATAAGTGTCAAACATTAATTCAATTCATTTATTACACGTCTTTATTAATCGTGTCAACTTAGGATTAGGTTGTATTAAATTTATATTGTATTTGTGTTGATGGGTCAGATTAATGCCCCCCATTAGCGGCTGATGAAGTTGGAAATATAAAACACTTGATCACTTGGGAATTGTTTGCTTTTCATGGGGCATGATGGCAAAGACTAATAAGTGGAGTTAATTGAATAGTCATCACTTTTTTTTAATACAAAGATTTCATATGGTTGTTGGAAATATAATAATTTATTGCATGCTTATAAAGTCAGGAGAGAATTTTTGTTGGTTAACACCACCGAAATCCACGGAGGGCTTGAGTACCGCCTAAATCGGCGGATCTCATTCTCTCTCTGCGTGAATTGCAAAGTCAAGGATGACCATTGACCAGTGTTAAAAGAATAGCTACAGTTTGATACGGACTTGGCCAACATCCCTGTGTGAAGAGCAAAACCAAGGGTAACCATTGTGTTCAGCCGGATTCATCTTAACAAGCACAGAAACAGATTCGAAATAGAGTATGATATGATATCGATAAAGTGATATATCATAATTTTAAAAGATAGATAGGATACGGGTATGACTGAGATACGTACATAAGTTATGGACGTATCTTTGCCATACCCCCTTTTTTTTTAAACTGGTCATACCCCCATATCCTATTTTTTAGATTTATACTATTATGTAATGATTTCACAATAATAAATAACATTAATAATTTTTAATTTTTAGAAAATTACTTATCGTCTCACTATTGTACATCTACAAAGTGAACATGATTAATTAAATGAATAAGAACTAACATTTAACTAGATTATTTACTTAAAAGTATTTGTTACTAACATTCTAGAGTAATCAACTCATTTATACACTTCTGGACATATGATAATGGATAATACTTGGAAACCATCCACATATCTTCCAAGTCATATAGATTTTTTTTGGTACATTATATGGTATGTGAAATCAAAAGGAATGAGTAAAGATTAAAACTAAAAATTATAGATATTGCTTTGCATATAAAAGTATCCCACTACAAGAAAATTATTTTTTAGCGGCAAAAAATTTTGTTGCTAAAAGTGAATAATTCGTCGCTATAATTTTTCTGTGACGAAAAATATTAGTCACCAATTTGTCGCGGTAGACTGTCATTGAACATTTTTGGCGACCAACTAAAGTATTGTTGCTAAAATAGATTATTAGCGACAAAAAATTAGTTACCTACAAAATCATCTGGTTGTCGCAAAAAAGCCTCTGTCGCTGAAAGAAATTTTATTTTGGTCATATTTTCTCTCTTTGGCGACGACATAATATTTGTAGTTGAAAATCAAGGTACGTCTTTTGCGACCAACATATTATTGTCGCCAAACAATAAATGAATACTTTCATTGGCAAAAAATAAGAGACTTTTAGCAACCAAATTTTACTCTTCGCTAAACAAAATTGTTTCTACAGAGTGACATTTTATGATTAATTTTGTCCCTTTAACAAATCGAAAGATATTTGCTGTTGTGCTTCAAACATTGAAGATCATTAAAAAAATAAGTAATCCATAAAACAAAAATAAATAATTTCCAAAAAATTTATACAAAATCTATATACAAACATTCATAGAAGAATTCATACTAAAACATTCGTACAGGATTTCATACAAAAATCCCATACCAAAATATTCTTGTAAAAACCCAAAGTGAAAAAAACTAAATGCCACAATATCTGAATGTCACAAGAACTCAAAACAACTTAGACCATAAAGGAAGAGATCTTATCGCCAAAACCAACTACAAGTAATTCATTGTCAATCTGCATTAAAGACAACAAAAGTGCATTAGCACCATTGAAATTATTTATTTGAATAAACAACAAATTAAGCATATATTTAGAATTTAAAATGTTTACCAACTTGAAGTCGTCTAACTAGTCTCCCCATTTCCCCCACCATGTTGCATTATTAACTTCACCTCTGTCATTTGCTGTAGCATCATCTCTTGCATCCTTTCCATCTGCTTGAGTTTTGTCTTAGTCTCATCCAACTCTTTTTGTCGGGTTTCATTTTCACTCTGAAGGGTCGCAACAACTGCCTCAAACTTTTTACTTTCTCCTTATCTGCAATAGTCTTGGCAACATTTATCGAAGAAGAAGACATCATGTCAACCCCATAACCCCTCTTATAGCCAAATCTTGCACCAAGGACAGTGCATGTAATCTCCTTTTGAGACAACGGGGATGCACCATCCTCTGTGGGTTGATCATTTAACTCCTTCATCCGTTTCTAAAATTTTAAAGAACTTATAACCCAACAACAAAACCTATGAATTTTGAAAATGGAAATATAAAGGCAATTGATATTCTTACATATTGAGACTCTGCATCTGGTGAGAATCACTTCCTTGACTTCTTGTTGATGTGGGTTTTGTGAAAGAAGTCCATGATATGAGGTGGCTCGTGTGTCTCATGGTTCAACTGTTTTCAAAAATTCACATGAAACTATATATTGTCAATATTTTAAACAAATAAAAGACAAAGAATTTTAAGTTAAAAAATTATAACCATATTATGCATCGCAAAAAGAAAGGACTTGGAACCCATAGTGTGATTGTAAGACAACTTAACACGATTATCAGAATTTGCCTTTGATTGTTGCTACCAAAAAAGAAAAAAAAATTGTGTTGGAACAATAAATTTCTGGTAATGTTGCATTAAAAACCATCAACATCACTAAAATAGGAACGATAAATTTCTGGTAATGTTGCATTAAAAACCATCAACATCACTAAAATATATATTAGTTTACCTTGAATTTTTGATCCTTGTAGATGTGTTCTATTATATAAATCTAATCATCCTGACTAACTTCACCATAAGACTTACTTTTCGGGTCCACCCCAGACTCCACAAATTTAATGTAGTACTTGTGCATTCTACAACGGCAGTGATTATACAACTTAGCAAATTTTTTGTCAATGAATTCCGCAACATGATTAAATTCACCATACCCCATAACGTTAAACTTAGTTTGCACAAAAAAAGTAGTACATCGTTTCAAGAATAAATAAATATTTCCTCCGTTCTTAAATATCTGTCGTTTAAGGTTTTTGCACAGGGATTAAGGAAGCTATTAAATAGTTCTAATATGAGTAAAAAATAATTGCACAAGACTAAAATATCCTTATTCAATATGTATTGGGAAGAAAAAGAATATGAAAGACACTTAACCTTTACCTAATCTAATGCATTGAAAAGTTAAGGGTAAATTTGGAAGAAAAAATATTAATTATGTTTTGGTTTCATTAAACGACATATATTATGGAACAAAACGATAAATATTTAGGAACGGAGGGAGTATATATGTTAACAACAAACATAAAGAAAATATTTAATTACCAAGAGTCGTGCAATGATATGAGCTTGTTCTTTAATAGACAACTCGTGTCATTGAGTCACATCTCTAATTGGGACGAAACCCCTAGCTAGGGTTCCAATCTTTGTAATGAAACATTGTGCATTTTCACCAATAGGAACCACACTTACGGGGATTTCAACACGTAATGTTTCATGTGTTACTAACAACTTCTCTGTAGCCTTTCCTCAAGTGGGGCCTCGCCCTTGTCTCGAAGTTGACCCTGCCAATAACAAAATAAAATAGAATAATGTAAAATAATTTAGATTTAACTTAAGTAAATAAAATCATACCGCTGTTGCTATCCACAGTATGTGGACTAGGCGTAGTCGATATCGGTGATTCAATCGTCCCACCAGATTGTACATCTGAACGTGTAGGGGCCGATAAGGCTATGAGTTTATGTTTTGGAGACATATGTGTGTTCTGAAATATTAAGATTTTCAGGTAATTATGCAAATATTCAATCATAAATAAATTAAGTGAAAAACAATAAATAATCATATCATCACCTAGTAAATTTGTAAAATATCCTACATATCTAGATCAACTTCGGATTCAGAAAGGTTATTTGTATCTTTTTCAGAATCACTATACTCTAGTAGTGTCTCATCATCGTCATCGCAAATAAAATCATCTTTGATATCCTTATCTTGTCTGTTTCCAGATGTCATATCTCTTTTACTTGAAATAAGAACAGGATCAAGCTCGGTCCTATGAATTGGGTAGGTATCACGATCTTCAACAACTATAGGAACATCTTTCGTGGTTTCATCTTGTTGAAACACATCACCTAAATTAGCAAGTTCATCATCACCTACTTCTAAGTTAGGTAACTATAGTATATCCCATATGCCTTTATGTTGGACCCGTTGAACTACTTGCCAATGTGGACCATACTTGCTATCATTAACATAGAAGACCTGTTGCACTTGACTAGGTAGGATAAAGGAATCATCTTTGTACCAATGACTTTTGACACCAATACTTGTGAAATGTGCATCAATATGCATTGTTTTTCCCTTAGCAAAGATTGAACCATTCACATTGGAAAAAAACAATACAATATCCAAAAATATAGCTCATTTCCTATACTTTACATAAATAACCATAGAAGTCGATTGTTTCTCCCTCATGATACCCTTCAACAACCAATCCACTATTTTGAGTTTTAAGACGATTGTTGCGATCTTTAGTGTGAAATCGGATTCCATTGCATATGCAACCTAAGTACATTCTAACCGTAAAATCAGGACCATTTGCTAATGACCATAATTCATTAGTAGCTTCAGTTAACCCTTCAGATCGCAATTGATTGATCTACAAAGGGACCATAACGAAAATAATATTACCATTTTTTCACAAAAATAGACAATGGACAATTCTTAGTATTTCATACAATATTTCTTACTCGTTTTTTGAACTACTTGAGAAATTCTTGTTAATGTCTTCTATGAACGTCTTGTTTATTTTGCTCTCACAATAAATTTTTGTGCTCTCTACTTACAAAAAAAAATGTGATTGTATGAATTAAATAATAGACAACATTTAAAAAAAAACTTTGAAAATCATGAATTCATATATGTAAAAGTAAACTCACTCCAAATACGAATCTATCTTAGGGCTGTTATGTAAGACGAACCATTGAGCCATATCACGCTCTTTCTACGACACCTTTCAACCCTAGACTACGTTCACCGCAATCATTATTTTGTTCCACATGATTAAATACAGTTTCCATCCCATTTAGATATAGTGAGGAAAAAGTCAAAAACTCATTTATAATTTAAGCTTCTGCGAACGAACCTTCAGGATGAGCACGATTGCCAACATACTTCTTCAAAGTGCCAAGGTACCTTTATACGACACAAGTACAACTTGCAAAGTATTAAAACAATTCGATCATGTGATGTCTTCAAGTTTGTAATCCTCAATGTTTTTGAACAAAGTTTCTAAAAAAAATTACCTAACTCAAATAAAGTAGTATAGATTTCTTTGTCAAGATACCCACGTATTCCAATTGGAATGAGCCGTTGTAGGAGAACATGACAATCATGACTTTTCAAACCCGATAATTTTCTATCCTTAGTACTTACAGATCTCGAGATATTAGTTGCATAACCATCAGGTCTCTCCTTTGGAGACAATGTGTACCACGCGGGGGTTTCACATAAGAATCACCTCGATTTTGGAGGTGTAACTCTTTCCTTATATCAAATCCTCCAAATCTAAATGAGCCTTTCTAGTATCCTTATTCTTTTTATCTATACTAAGTAATGTTCTAAGAATGTTGTCACATATATTTTTCTATATATGCATGACATCAAGGTTATGTCTGAAGTTTAGTTTTGCCCAGTATGGTAGCTCAAAGAAAATGCTTTTCTTTGTTCAATTAAGTTCCTCGAATTTGCGCTTTCTTTTCCTATTGCTCGGATGCTTCCCAAATTTTACATTTGTCAATAATTATAGTTGTTCCAAAATCTCATCCCAGATAGTTCTAATGGTCAAACAACTTACTTCGACACCAAACATGCTCTTGAGGCAAGTAATCATGATGGCCCATATAACATATTTTACTTTTCAACGGCTGGGATAATGTATCGTAGTTACAAACTGGGCATGCTATAAAATCTTTTGTACTCCACCCAAAAAATTTCCTCAATCAATCATTAATTAAAACATAATTTAATTTGTGACCACTAAGTTCGTCATCAAAAAGTAAACACCAATTGGCGCCAAAATTGATCAATGGCGGGAATTTTTTTGTAACCACATTTAGATTTTTGTCGCCAATTTTTTTTTTTAATAATTTTTGGTGACGAACTCTGATGTTGGTCATGGAATATCAGTTTTTGGCGACCATTTTTCTTATTCGTCACAAAAAGTTGTTGCAATAAAACAATTGTAATTGTAGTGTAATAAGGGAAAACCTAGAAGATGTGTGGATTTCATTCAGGTGTGAAAGGTCATTGGATGTTTGTTATTGTTGTGGCAAAATCGTACATACTTGGGGATCTTGTCCAGAATAAGTTATCGACAAGGAATCTGCAAATACATATGGGTTAATGATACTTGGTCACTAATTAGATAATTCGTTAAATTTTTTGACAGACATGTTATTTTTTTAGACAGTATTACATCCCTAACACGTGATCATTCCGTTAAAAACTTAATAGTAATGACCAAAGTGATATGAATTGAATACTTTAGAGATAAAATTGATAAAATTGATCGAATGAGAACTAAACTGAAAAAAAATGCATACTTTAGAAATCAAAAGTGTTATTAACCGTTATTGTTAATTTACTAAATTGAATTTTAACTGGATAAAATCGAATATTAATTTGTAAACAAAATGCTAATTTGATGAATTTAGATGTTAATTTGATAAATTGAATATTAGTTTGATGTTGATTTATTGAATTGAATGTTTATTAGATGATTTGTGATGTTAATTTGATGAATTGAGTGTTAATAGAATGAATTTAAATATAAATTAGATGAATTGAATGTTAATTTGATGTTAATTTAATTTTTTTAATTAAGCCCATTACGGAAAATATTTATTAATAACAAAAATTATAAAGAGGAGAGGACATAAACCTTAACCCTTTATATAAAAAAATTGAAAACTAAAAAGTTTGCTTTGAAATGAAATTAGAAATTTAAAAGCTTTCCTAATTCTTCTACCCATGTGTGAAAAAACCTTGCCGAAACATTCATTTGGAGATATTCTATGAAACTCCACTCGTTTTCCATGGCCCACCTTCCACTCAATTTGTCTTTATCACAATGACTTTTCCAAATCATGTCTCCCATAAAGCATGAATCATTGAATAAAATATAAAAAATACTATATAACTTAAATGAAATTCAAAAAATTAAAATTTAAATATATATCATTTTTTAGATAAGTGTTAGATAAGTGGATCCCACTAAAAAAATTAATGAAACTCATTCATTCAAAAGATAATATGCATTTGAGTTATAATTTTTTAACTTTGGCTAAAATTTTGTAGCATTGCCCATAAAATATTCCTTGCTTGAGGAGAAAAAGCCACCACCCAACTAAAAAGGAAAGTCCCATGATCCTTTTAAAAAAGAAGTCTGCTAGAAAAGCAAATAAACACCCACAAAAAATGCCCCTTGAATCACTCGTGGGAGTATTTTTTTTCTTTCTAAAGCCTTTGAAAGAGTCCAAAGTGCATGCTTGCATCCCACTCTCGCCAATCCATTGCCCAAGCCCAATTATCCAACCTTTCCTTATACTAGCCTTAACTTTGTCTCCATAATCAAAATTCAATAGTTTTGCTCCTCTTCTTTACACTTCCTTTTTCTCTCAGCACTATTGAGCCTTGTCAATAATTCTTTGGACTTAGCCATAAAAGACTTATAATCCATTTTAGTCACTAAACCTTCTTCATCCCCATCAGAGAATTTTTTTTTTTTTTTTGTTCTCATGATGAAAGGACTCTTTGACATATTCGTCTTAAAAGAAAGTTCCTTTTGATTTCAATACTTGGTGAATTTCTTCCCTGTACATTTTTGGAATAACCTCCTCTTGACTACGAATATGCTTATGAACTTCCTCCACCATTTCCTTGGTAATAACTGAAGGCTTGTACAGTGGCAAAAAGGTGTAGCATTAGCCCTTAACACACTAAATTCCTTCATTATTATAGGATCCAGAGCTTGCTTATTCAGAGAACATGGACCATAATCATGCCACGTTCAAGTAGATAGGATTTTATCGGTTCATGTAAGATTTGGGTGCTTTGATTTTCTTTTTCAACTTATGATAAAGATTTTTAAACAACAATCTATATAATAAAGTAACTGAATTATTTATCTTAATCTTTTCGCGGCTCAGATCGTTTAAAAATTATTAATTTGACGATCTTAATTGAACTTCCATTTTTTTTACAACTTTAAAACTCGTATCTCTTCTCTATCTTATATACACCCAACTTTTCAATGTCTAATATCTCTTTTAAATACACTATATAATAAAATATCTTACAATTCAAATCTCAAAAAATAAACAAAATGATTTTTGCTATTTGTGGTTTAGATCGCTTTAAATTTTATTTTAAAATTAATATAACGACTAATATTAATACCCTAAATTTAATATGAAAAATAAGTCCCTAAGTGTGTGTTTGGAGTAATTTTTTAAAAATACTTATAAGAATTATTTTTCATAAGTGCTTTAAAAAAAAATGTTTGAAATCATCCCACCACTATTTCTACTACCACCACCCCTACCACCACTACCTCTACCACCACTGCTGCCACCACCACCACCACTGCCGCCCCGCCGATGTCATCACCACCATTGCCGTTGCCGCCACCGTTGCCACTACCACCACCACTACCACCGCCATCGCCACCGCCACAACAGTCATTGCCATTCATCATAACCATCACCGTCTCCTACCACCACCACTGCTGCCCACTACCACTCACCCCTACTACAAATCGATGCTTAAATTATTTTATTTCTTCTCTATGTCTGTGATTTGATATTGGATATGAGTACAAATATGTTTATTGTTTACCATTTTTTATTATTATGTGCCTTCAGGCACAAACAATAACTAGTATATATATATATATATATATATATTATATCTCTTGTCTCTTAGACGTTTTAAATACACTCTTTCAAACACACATTTTCTCAAAGTTTACAGCTTTGACATGATTTTATTATTATTAAATATTATGTGTTATTGCTATTTTTGGTACTTCTAAACTCATACATTTGTATGATTTTATAGATGAGAAAATATTTAAATGTTAAAAAAAAAAACTCATTGGTTATAGATATTGAAAATCAAGATAATCACTATAAGAAAAAAAATTCAAAGTCAAGTTAATCAATCACCAATAAAAAAATAACAAGTGATACTAACTGCACAAAAAAAAAAAAAAAACTCAAAATCATTCTAATTACAAATAAAAAATAAAAATGACCAATAAAAAAATGAATGAAACCAATTGCACCAAAAAACAGTATTCAAAATCAACTACAAATTTTTTTTTCCAAGTTATAAATATTCAAACCCAAGCTAATCACCAAAAAAAATAAATAAATAAAATAACAAAGCCAAATATTTGAGTAATTTTATAGAATGAGAAAATATTTGAATGCTAAATTTTTTTTTCTAAGTTGTAGATATTCAAAGTCAAACTAATCACCAATAAAAAAAAAAGTAAAATTAATGGCACCAAAAAAACAAAAAAATTCATAGCCAAGTAATCACCAATAAAATAAAATAAAAAGTGAAACCAATTGCACCAAAAAAAATAAAAAAATTCAAAGCCAAGCTAATCTTAAAAAAAATAACACTGATTGAGTTTATAATTATGTTGTATTATTAGGTTAAATGGCGACACTTGTGATACATTTATACGTCTTATAAATGAGAAAGATTTTATTAGGTTCTGTTCGTATTTTTTTTCTAAGGTACTGTATATGTGATGTTGTTTTGGCGAATTTTTTTATATATTTTTGTGATAGTTCTATTAATATAGAGAATATGATCGACAATATATTTCAGGTCATTTTAAAAGAATTGATATAAATATTTTCGGGCTATTTTTTTTTTCAAGTTGGACAATTACTTACGATTTTTTATGTGTTATATAATACTTTTAAGCACGGACAATGACTAGTAAAATAATATTGTTACTCATTTGATTTGGTCCCTGACAACCATGCCTAGCTTCCATTGTATAGAAACCTTCGTTTTACTCCGAGGTTGAAAGAATGAATTGAATTCATTTATAATCAATCCCTTTTGAGAGCCCCATTATGGTACAAGGGTTGTTGCTTCTTCCATTATCATTCTAACTCCTTGAAAACCTGTACCATTCATCCACCCCGTTAAATGGTGAGATTAATGTACTTTTCATTGCTAGAAAATATACTACGATGCAAATGGCATGGCCTATTCACGGCCAGAAACTATTCTACGACGTAGATATTTCCACGCAAACAATATATAATTTGATTTGTTTTAGACATTATCGTACGGAGATAAGGTTAACAAACTCTTTGAGCGAGTTATTCTCACCCCAAAAATATTTATTTTCACCCTCATTAAAGTCTCAATTATAAAATTACAAAACCCGCTTCCTTCTATACACGCCCCACTGTAGACTAGCCCCACCCCATTAACAATTAAATCCAATCCAAACTAAAATTTAAATCTCACAAATGCATAGTTAAAATTTTCATATCTGCCACTTGATCATCCAAATATAGTATTTTGTCTCATCTGTGAGAGAGAGAGAGAGAGAGAGAGAGAGAGAGATCAAGCCCCAACAACAAGAAGTGATTGTGAAAGAGATCAAGCACCAACAATAACAAGTGATTAAACTAACGTTCTTTTTTAATCAGAGTAACTATTTTTTTTATATATAAAAGAACCGTTCCATCATATCAATTACAAGAAGAATTACAACCCACATGAACAATTTTTTACGTTATGAGGAGACAAGGATCCAAATAACTATATCACACCAAAACATTTAAAAAATCTTGATAGCTAAAAAAAAAATAGACAAACATTTACTTAATCATTCCATGTCTGCTACTAATATCCTCTGAATTTCTTTCCAAAAACAACTAGAAGTCAATTTCTCTCATATGTGTGAGAAAAAAATATATTTTCATGAAAAATATATACAAAAAAAAATATTAAACTTGACACAAATACTCATTTGTATATTACTCGAGAAATCCATGTTAGATTACCAAGTTGAGTATATGACATTCAGGTGTTTGAAACAATGCAAAGGAAGAAACCAGAAGAGTAAGAAGATATTGAGGTGGGAATAATTTATGAGTCAGATGTATTTTACTTGGAATAAGTTTAGTTATTACTTGGGTAGGAGAAGAATGAGGTAAGGTTAGTCTATAATGGGGTGTCTATAGAAGGGACAAATTTAGTAGTTTTAGAGTAGAGACTTTAATGGGGTGGGAATGGATATTTTTGGGGTAAAAATAGTCCCACCCAAAATCTTTTCATTCCATACCCATAAAATATTTCAAGTTGTAGATCTTAATTTGATTTATTCTAGTCATTACTGCACAACTAATATAGTGATGTCAAAAAATAACTTTTTTTTTTATACATGTTATATACTTGTTAAACAAAAACAAAGATATAAATCAAAAAATTAAGGGTGTGTTTGGTAACGTTTTCAATTTTCAAAAAAAGTGAAAATAGAAATAATTTTTATTTTTTTCTATAATATAAAGTTGAAACAAAAAATTTGTTTAGTTGTCAATTTTGATTGAAAATATATAAAAACTAAAACATAAAATATGTGTGGTAACTACTTCAATTTTTGTCATATTTAATAGCTTTATATTAATTATCTGCCAAAAATAAATCAAAATTCATTGTCTTAATACATACACTCATCAAGTAAGACACAAATCAAAGTACTTGAATCACATAAGTATATAGGTCCAAGCAAAAATTGAATAGATCTTCAAGACTAGTATGTCTAAGTAAATCCATCACTAGAACATTATAGTCTCCTCCCACGCCGATCAATCTCAATTTAGGAATTCTAGCTGCAATTATTAGAAGTATTCCAATTAGATTATTGTTTGGCACTAAATATTGCACATTTTATACTTTAAACCATTCATTTTATGCACTTAATTGATGACTTCTCTCCAAATCTAGTTTGAATATTGATTAAAGTCATATTTTTGATTTTAGGTATGAGAGAGGTAATTAGAATTAATGGAAAGACTTTGGAAAAGCTTAAGGAAACAAGGAGATGTATCAGGGAAGATTACAACAAGAATTAAGGAAAAAAAGAGCACTTCAATTGGTTGATGATCAACTTCAACCGGTTGACCATAGGATTTATATGTTGAGGGAGAAACTGAGAGCATTTCAACTGGTTGATCATCAATGGGAAGATTATCAAAACTACTTGAAGTACTTCAACTAGTTGAACACCACTTTCAACCTACTAATCAGACAAATGCCAAATAAGAACAAGATACTGGGAGTCAACCAACCGGTTAATTGAATCCTTTCAACCGGTTGAAGGGGCAATCAATTGGTTGAACCTCACTCTCAACCAGTTGATCTTAAGTCGGCTACAGGAAATTTTTTTCCACATTCTCATTCATGTGGGTCAGCCATGTGTATTCCTAAACCCATGGGGTCGCTACCAATCCCCATAAGCCTACTACCTATTGGTGGATGACACCTCCCAAGGTTCAAGAAGGCATTCCATTGGACGAGGTGAGCATACAAAGCTTCTTTGGCATTTCAACGCCAATCAAATAGAGAAGACTTATGCTATATATACTTGTGATTCTCTACATGAGAGACTGAGAGAGAGAGAGAGATTTCAAAGAAGAGAACTTTTAGAAGAATTTTACATAGTAGTTTTTGCTTAGTTTAGAAGTTGAGTTTGTAAACTTCCATTTTTAAAGCTTAACCAAGTTTCGGAGAAGACAACTTTTGTGTTCCTTTCAAAGCTTTGTTATTTTTATATTTGAAATTAGTAATTGAGAAGCAATCATAGAGTAAGAATTTCCTTCAATTTAGTTGTTCTTTTACTTATGTTTCCTATGTTGTTTATTCCCGATTTCAGAGTTATGAGTTTTGTTTCCAGCTAAGTTTTGACGTGATCCAAGGGATAATAATCATCTATAATCAAGCATAGTGATTCTCTAATGGTTTCTAATTGATCAAATGTGTTGTAGAAAGGAAAAATCTAGTTTTGAACATTAGTTGTTAGGTGACTACTTTGATTTCTCGTTGATGGTACATTCAGCGTGAGTGATGCTTAGAAATCGTTTACACAATATTTCCTATCTTCGAAGCTATAATAGTATATACATTAGTTTTTTTGAATATTATTTGTTTGAGCATGTTTGAGTACAACCTCGGATGAGTTACAATGGAGAGTCAAAATGTTTGGTTATAGTGAGTTGATTCATGAGGATTAGCCAACTGTTTTCATTTTTATTACGATACATTAGAATTCTATTTTATGCATCTACCACAATTCAAAAGATTTTTACTTTTGTTTGCACACATCACCAATCAAATTCCATCTTTTTCCTGAGGAGACAAC
Source organism: Ilex paraguariensis (assembly GCA_963454935.2). NCBI lineage: Eukaryota > Viridiplantae > Streptophyta > Magnoliopsida > Aquifoliales > Aquifoliaceae > Ilex > Ilex paraguariensis. The sequence goes on from CAUOFW020001323.1 coordinate 97,019, forward strand.
CTTGGAATTGTCCAAGTTACTACACCGTATAATTTTCCTATGCTTAGGAAATACGTTGTTATATTTTATTGCTTGCTAAGATTTAGCAACCTTGGAATACGCTTAGGAAATGCTAAGGTAGATACGTATTAAGAGACCAAGATAAGTTTCATGCAAAGATTGCTAAATTATCTAGGAAATTGGTAGACTTAGAAGTGAAAAGAGTCAATGAGGTAAATACTGTACCTAAGATTTATGAGTCGTGTACTATTTGTGATGCAAGTGAGCATTCTACTCAGGACTGCCCTACCATACCTGCTTTTGAAGAAGTGTTGCATGAACAAGACAATGCATTTAACCAACCCAAGCAGTCATCTTCTCCATATTCGAAAGCATATAATCCTGGATTGCTGAACCATCCTAATTTTAGTTGGAGGAATGACAATACTGTTGTACCTTACGCATCTATGCCATATGCCCATTCCATCCAACAAAAACAAAATGTTTTTGGTTAGGCTCTGTCTACAAGTTCTTATTATCCCAACAATGCACCATAAGGGTTTTCTCAAAATCCATATTAGCAAAGTTTTGACCACCAGGGTCAACAACATGCATTCACATATCAACCACCTCACAAAAGAAGTTTGGAGGACATATTGCATCATTTTATACAAAGTCAAACAACAATCAATAATCAAAATGCACAAGCCTTTGGTGACTTTAGAACTAAACTTACTAAGTTGACAAATTCTTTGGGGGTTTTACAGAAAGAAAATGGTAAATTGTCAGCACAACCTCAAGAGAACCCTAAATGTCAACATAGTATTGAGATATCTAATGCCAGCTAGGGTAATATGGAAGAAATCAAGTCTATCACCACTTTGAGGATTGGAAAAAAAATTGAAAAGACTATTCTACCAAAGGTCTCTAAACCTACAGAAAAAGAGACTGAGGAAGAATCCAAAGAATATGATAAACATGATCAACCAGAGACTATCAGTCTTGATGATAATAAATATCATGTTCCTGCCCATATCCTCATCGACTGAAAACACCTGCTAAGATTCCTAGTAATTTTGAAATTCTTGATATTTTTTAAGCAGGTAAAGATTAATATTCCATTGCTTGATGCTATTAGATAGGTGCTTGCTTATGCTAAGTTTTTGAAGTACCTTTGTACCGTGAAGCGAAAGATGAATGTACAGAGAAATTCTTTTCTAACAAAGCATATAAGTTCTATCCTACGGACTAACATTCCACCGAAGTTTAAGGATCCAAGTTGCCCTACAATTTTTGTCATCATTGGAGATCGCTGGGTGGAATCTGTATTACTGCACCTAGGAACAAGTGTAAATTTACTACAATTCACGGTGTATTGGCAACTAGGCTTGGGAGAATTGAAACCAACACCAATTACTTTCCAACTAGTGGATCACAATGTGAAAATGTCGAGAGGAGTTGTGGAGGATGTTTTAGTCCAAGTGGATATATTTTATTTTCATATTGATTTTATTGTTTTAGATACAAAGATTATTGCTAACCCTACTGCTCAAATTTTGGTCATTTTAGGACGACTATTCTTAGCCACGTCAATCAATTGTCAGAATGATGTCAAAAACTTTCATTTAGAAATACGACTAGTGAATTGAATGTCTTTAATGTGATGAAACAACCAAGTGAGGAAGAAAGAATCTGTGAGGTGGATGTTGTTAATGAGATTATAGAGGAGAAATTCAACACATCTTATTGTTGTGACCCTCTACAAGTCTATTTAATTAATTCTATTCATGATGATGGGAATCCCTAGGCTGAGTTTATTCTAATTTGTTAAATTCTTCACATGAGTTATTAGGAGATGCAAGAAATTCAAGTAAGAAAAAATTTTGTTGGAGGAAACAAGCCCCGACTAAAATTGGGCACTAACTCCAACTTAGAACTTAAGCCTGATTAATCTATCTCCTAGGCACTCTTTGTACATAGTATTTAGAAATTTTCCCACGTGTTTTTATTTCATTGTACTTACTTCTTTTGTATAGTTCTTTTGTTATTTTGCAGACGATGGTTTTTCTTTAAAGAAGCAGTGTAAGGTGTTTTTTTTTTATCCTTATTGTATTCATTTTCTCATTGCATGATTGTTTGTATTAAGGACAATGCATTATTTAACTTGGGAGGGGGTACGGGCGCACCAATTTTATGTACACAACTATGTTGTATTTGAAAAATGAAAATTTTAGAAAAAAAAAACTGATTAAGAATTTAACATGACAGAGCAGAATGGTGGATTCAACGTGCACTGAATGGTTTAGTCTGAGCTCCAAGGCTCTTGAGAATCGGATCAGGGATGGGATAATCACATAGTGGGTTTATAGTAGTTTACTAGCTCGGGAGTTCGGCTAATCCACTCTCAAAAGAGTCTCTTGCTCCTGGGGAATATATTGTTAATAGGGGATATTACAGAGAGTATCGTAGTAAGACGATGATTGCTTGTCTTTTCTCTTGAGGGCTTTGTCTCTTATTTATAGTTGACTCTGGGCCTAGCCAGATCTATGGCGAGATCCTTACCTCTTTCTTGTAACGGTTGTTTTTATTATGCAATGACCGCATTGGGTGTTGGGGCAGTTACGAATCTTGTGTCTGGATAAGTGACTGTTGCTATCGAGGGGGTGCTTGGTGGAAGCCAATTGTCTACTACATCACCTTCCTTGAGATGCAAATACAAGGAGCTCGAGGTCTGGAGTCAAGGCCTTCAGGCAACTGACCTCTCGACTTACGAGAGCATGGGTTGAGAAACCAAGCTCAACCTTAGGCATATTTAAGGCGATATTAGTTGCCCTCCAGTCTATGGTCAGGCAGAGTTATATGAGCTAGGACTGAGCTCTGTCTTGAGTGAGCGAGGTTGTCCAAGATTGTCCTCGAGATACGTATAATGGGACGTTTCTTGGCTAACACCGCATTGTAAACGTGCAATCATTTCTGCCTTGTTTCTCTTGTATGTTCCTTATTCGTCTATCTCCACGTGTCTGCTTATACAATCACCTCAAATGCTTCAGCATACGAGAATCGCCTTTTCTATTATTTCAAAATCTTTTCACATTCTTTCTCTAGGTTTCACACCTTTTCTTCTTCCCTTGCAATTTCGTCTTCCCTAATTTGCTGGAGATTAAGGCTTTGCTGGTAAATTCCCCAATTAATTCCAAAAATTCTGCGAGGTTAGCTTAGTCCGTTACTCGGATTTATCCTGGGTTTCTAATTATTGCTTGTTCTCAGCTAGGTACGTCTTTCACTCTATTCCTCTTCTTCTCTTTAGGCCTTTGTTCATTCTAGATCCCTCGGATTTTAGGTGGTTACTTAATTTTTGGACCTTTCATTTTTGCTTCTTTAGGAGTTGAGGTTGTTCCTTATCTTCTCTTCCTTTCTTCTGAGATCCTTACGCTACTGCTAGAATTTTCCTCTTTGGTCATTGGAGCCTCGATCCTAGGGCTCTCAAAGATTGTTTTAGCAACGTTCCTCCACTTTATGCCTTCTTTAGTCTTCTTATCACATATTCCCTTATGTATGCTTCCTCTGAAGCTACTGCATCCTCTGTGTCCCTCGCCATGGGGAACAGGTCTCTCGAGCTCGAGGAGGATGACATGGGCGATATAGGTGATGAAATAGATAACTTCCCAGGAGTTAATTCTGTTGATGCCGAGGAGAGGCAAATGTGCCTTTATCTTTGCTAGGGTCTACTTTGAGCTCTAAGAGATCCCAAAAAGGGAAGGCTAAGAAAGGTGGGGTTGGGCCCTTAGAAAATGTTGAGGGCTCTAACCCTGCCCCTCGCACTTCAGACCTGATAGGTTATAGTGAGGTAACACCTCCTTTTATGAGTGTCTTCTCTACGAGGTTCAATTTTTCTAGGGGCATGCATTATTGGTGCCCTTCTATAGATATTAGGTATGACTCCGAGGTGCCTGAGAAGACCTGTTTCTTCATAGTCTCTTTGGAGAACGGTCTTAGGTTCATTATACATCCCTTCATCAAATCCGTTCTTCTGCACTTCAAAATTTGTCCTACTCAGATTTCTCCCAACTTATGGGGTGTCTTGGTGGGCCTCCTCGTCTTTGTTAAGAAGAATGAGCTCAGTACTCCTTCGGTTTCTTTGCTTATGAAGTACTTCAACATCAAGTTCCCTTTTGATGGCTTTCTGTACATCTCTAAATTGGTGAAGACCCCATCCCTAATTATTGACCTACCAAGCACCTACAATAATTGGAAGAAACTATTGTTTTTCGTGTCAGGGAAAGAATGAGAGTTTGACCTGAATAATGGTATTGACACCCTTCATGTTCCTTGTTCTTGGTCTGGTCCTAACAACTTGGATGAGTTCTCGTTCAGACAAGGCTTAGCTTGACACGTTGTGTCTCCACATTTTCTCTTCTAACCTCGTTTCCCTTAATTGTTTCAGGTATTCGTTTGAACCTCGGAGCAGAAGATAGGTTTGCCCTACTGGGTCTTGAGGATTGTCACCCAGAGAAATATTTTGACTTAATTAAACCTTCCGTGCTTACCCAGTTTGGGTTTAGTCCCCCCGAGGTGAGAATAGAGACCCCAATTCCTATATCAATTGTTGACGTAGAAGATCTTACTGGTAAGACTTCTCCTTCTTTATCTCTAGTTCTCCCTATTTTTTTTTTGTTTTGGCTGACTTGCTTACTTTAATTTCTTAGGTTCCAATTCAATGGCTCCTAATGCTGACGTGGTGAGGGCTAAGATTGCCCATCTTAGGAATGGAAGAATTGGGGGAAAACGCAAATCCTCCTGTGAAAATGCAGAGAACATAAGTGCCTCCACCTTCTCATCCTTCGCCAACCTTGGCTCCCCAAAAGGCACCTACTGAGGTACCATCACCTGCCTAGGGGAGCCTTCCTACTCCAGTGGCCACAGTTGTCCCCAGGCCTCTAGTGGGGGATCTGTTTAAGGTGGAGCTCATGAATTCTTTGGATTTTTCTAAGGGGAATGCGTTGAGCTCTCTAGCTCCCTCTTCATGAGATCCCTTTGTTTCTACATTAATTCGAGTGACCCCCCTTCAGCTGACCTTTGGTAAAGTTGAGGGCTCTTCTGAACGAGCTTCCCAAGTAAGGGGTTTTCTCATTAGAGACGTCAACCTTACTGTCTTGGCCATCACATTTGTTATCCCAAAATTCGACATTCAGTAGGTTTCCACGGTGCCTCCGCCTACCTCGGCTGCCATTGTTCTGTATGGAGCCACCTCGGTAAGTTCTAAGTTTTCCCAAGTTGTCTTTCTTTTCTATATGAGTAGCCTTTTTCTTTTTCCCAGCTAACCATTCATGTGAGTGCCTTGGTAAGCAGAGTATGAGCTCCGAAAAGTGCTGCCGAGGTGTCACAGAAGTCCCCCAAAGCCTTTGAGTTTAAGGTTGCTGACCTAGCCTTCACCAACAAGGACCTTAAGGCTCAGGTACATGATATGAAGGCCTAGGTCAACAAACAAGGGCTCGGAGGTTGAGGCTAAGAAGGCAAAGAACAAGCTCAAGCTTAAGGCTGACAGCTTGTTTCAGGCGCAGAAGGACGCCTTTGAGGCTTATAACTCCCTTTAGTCGATGAAGAACGAGTATAATATGTTGGCTACGGTCAACACCACTTTTACTAAAGGGGATCGCAACTGAAAGGGCCTTGACTCAATAGAAGGATGCCGAGATTATGGACTTAACCATGAGGCTGCTACAAACTGGAGGCAATGTACTTTGCTTTCCAGGAGCAGGCTATGGACCGGTATCCAAATCAGAATTTTGACTTCGACCCTCCTCTAGACAAGGAGAAAGACAAGTCAACTGCAAATAAGGAGGCAAAGGTTCCAGCTTTTGTTGTTCCTGGGGTGGAGGAGCCCCCTACTGGTGATGGTGTTGAAGCTTCTAAGGCTTAAGCTTCTGGGTTGGTTCTTTCTGAGGCAGAGGTGGGAGTTTGTAAGCCCCCAACTAACCCTGCAGAGGTTGATACTCTGGCTCTTGCTTTTTTAAGGTCCCTTTTGACCTTTTTGCTGCCTTTTTTGAGTTGCTTGGGGCCTCTTTTGATCTTCCTACTATTCCTTCTGAGCTGCCCGAGGCTACTGCTGAACCATCTATATAAACTTAGGACTTTTGCTATTTTAAGATCTTTTGTAATAGTTGTTTGGAAAAAAATATATTAATCTTGTATTTTGTCTTTTTGATGAAATAAAAAGACCTTCATCTTGTATCTTGAAAGTACTTGTATTTTGTATTTTGCTATTTCCCCTTTGCCCCTTGCTTCAAGGAGAACTCTGTTCTTCTATAAGTAAATTTATTTTTGTCAAGTATGAGGTTTGTTCTCAACCTGAGAGACTCTAGCTATTTGTCACAAACTCTTTGTAGTTAGGTATGCTAAAGAGCTTATCACTTAGAGAGCTTCCCCTTTTTGTGAGCTGAAAAGCCTATATTTAAAATTCATGAGCTGAGGGGCTCATCGTCAATTTTATAAATTGAAGAGCTCATCTTTGTTTTTATGAGCTGAAGAGGTCATCATTTATTAGTGAACTAAAGAGCTCATTGTGTGTTTATGAGTTGGAGAGTTCATCGTTTATTTATGAGCTGGAGAGCTCATCGTTTATTTATGAGTAAGGGAGCTCATCGTTTATTTATGACGGGGGAAACTCATAATTTATTTATGAGCTGAAAAGCTCATCATTTGTTTATGCTAGTAATAGAATGACGATCGAGTTGAAACTTCATCTTTTTATTACTGATGAACTGTTACAAGTATCTTGGTTATTGAAAGAATCTTTTCAAATGGTCAGCATTCCAAGAATGAGGCAATATTTTTCCTTTGTCCATTTGTAGCATGTAATTTCTAGGCCTAATCACTTTGGATATGACGTACGGACCTTCCCAATTGGGTCCTGACTTTCCATTGATGGGGTCCTTTCCTGCAAGGAGGAGTTTCTTGAGGACTAGATCTCCTACTTTAAAACTTTTGTGCCTGACTCTTCTATTATAATATCTAACTGCCTTTCTCTGGTAATCCAGGATGTGTTGTAAGGCTCTATCCCTCTTTTCATCTAAGAGATTGAGGTTAAGTAGAAGTGACTTGTCGTTATGCTCAGGGTTAGAGAGCTTTGTTCTTGGGTATGAGATGCCTATTTTCACACGAGCCACTACTTCAGTCCTGTAAGCCAAGGCGAAGGGCGTCTCTTAAGTTACAGACCTGGCTGTGGTTTTGTAAGCCCATAATATTTCTGGAAGATGTTCCACCCATCGTCCTTTCACTGCCTCAAGTTTGGTCTTCATAACCGCTTTTATAGTTCGAATAGTTACCTCTATTTATTCATTCGAGTGAGGATGAGCTGGTGCTGAGAAATAGTTTTTTATGCCAAGTTCGGCACAAAACTCTTTTAATTTGGGATTGTCAAATTATTTTCCATTGTTTGAGGCGATTGCCCTTGGTATTCCAAACCTGCAGATTATGGACTTCCAAGTGAAGCTCTAGACCTTCTGCTATGTAATTTTTGCAAAAGGTTCCATTTCGGCCCAATTGGTGAAATAGTCCACCCCAATTATAGCAAACTTGTATTGTCCAGTGCTGGTAAGAAGAGGTCCAAATATGTCTAATTCCCATTGTTGGAATGGCTAGGGACTAACCACAGAGGTAAGGAGCTTTGGTGGGCAGTGTGGGATGTTGGCCTGCAGTTGTCAAGTTTTGCACCTTTTGACCAATTCTACCACGTCTTTGAGCAAGTTGGACCAGAAATATCCCAGTCTCAGAGTTTTTCCAGCCAGAGCTAGAGCTCTGAAGTGGTTTCCGCAAATGCCTCCATGGATTTCTTTTAGAATGTAATCGGTTTTTTCATCCCCTACACACCTCAGGAGTGGTGCTGAGAAGTCTCATTTGTACAGGTTTCCTTGTAGGATGGTGAACCTTGACGACCTGGCTCTTATCTTTGTTGCTTCTTTGGAATCTGCTAGTAAGGTTTCATTTTGAAGGTATTCTCTGATTGGGTCCATTCAGGTCGGTTGAATCTGCACAGGAAACACTTTTTCATCCTCGAGGCTCACTGACGGTTCAACTAGGTGTTCAACTGGAATCAGTCTATCCAGGTTCTCTTGGGTGGCAGTGGCTAATCTTGCTAAGGCATCAACTCAAGAGTTTTCTACTCTAGGAACATGTAAGACTTTATCCTGCACAAATTTTTTTGTTAGTTCTTGTACTTTCTTTAGGTATAAGACCATTCTTTCTCCTTTAACTTCATATGTTTCCTCGATTTGCTTTACCACTAGCTGAAAGTCACTGTAGATCACGAGTTGCTCTACTTCCATGGAATGTGCCATGTTGAGTCCGACAATGACAACTTCGTACTCAGCGTCATTGTTTGAAGCCTTGAACCCAAACTTGAGGGCATATTCGATGTCTACTCCATCGGGGGAGGTCAAGATTAGCCCAGCACTGTTGCCTTAGGCATTTTTAGCTCCATCCAATGAAAGCTTCGATGTTGGGAGGTCGGGTACCAGCTTGGTTACCTCCATGGATACTCTTAGATTGTTGTGAATTCTACAATGAAATTCACTAGTATTTGCCCTTTGATTGTAGTCCTAGGTTTGTACCTGATGTTGAACTCGCTGAGCTCTATCGTCCATTTGACCTGCCTCCCTGATAACTCTGGTTTGTGTAATACTTGCTTCATTGGTTGGTCTGTAGAGACCTCAATAGTATGAACCTGAAAGTAAGGCTTGAGCCTTCTTGCTGCTGCTACCAGAGTTAAGACTAGCTTCTCCATCTTCGGATATCTCTCTTCTGCCCCCCTTAGAGCTCGTCTCACTCTCTAACCAACGTTTCGCTAGTTGAGAAATTTGAGACAACAAGGTATAGAGTGAGCACCTCTCCCTCTCTAGGACTCACAAGGATTAGGGGAGAGGTGAGGTAATCCTTAAGAGCTTTGAACGCTTCCTTGCCCTGTGCATCCTACTCGAACACTTTTTTAAGATTTGAAAGAAGGGTTGACACTTGTCGCTTGACCTGAGACAAAGCAACTTAAGGATGCTGTCCTCCCCTTTAATCGTTGAATCTCTCTTGTATCTGAGGGTGATTGCATGTCTATTACATCATCTAACCTTCTCTGGGTTAGCCTCTATTCCTAACTATTGACTATAAAACCCAAAGAAATTTTTGTGGAGACCACAAAGGTATATTTGGATGGGTTGAGCTTTATTTGGCATTTCTTAAGGATTTGAAAAAGACTCCTCTAGGTGTCTGATATTGAGCTAGCTTTCAACGACTTGACCAGCATTTCGTCAATGTACACCTCCATTGATGTCATGCCGATTTGCTTCTAGAACATTATGTTCACCAGATGCTGGTAAGTGGCTCTAGCGTTCT